>OZ026523.1:93853854-94243854 GCA_964019695.1 Loripinus fragilis
AGCATGTACTAATGTGTTTCCAGGTTTTAAGTGACCCCCGTTTTTCTTTTTTTAAACAGCTTTAAATTGAACTTAGAAGAACGGCACTTAGCATGTGGATTTAAATACACACCGCGTAACTAAAACTTATTTTTGGGAGACGCCCTTATTTGTAAATGAAGCCCAAATCCCTTGTACAAAAGAATAACTTAGTTGTTTTTCCCTGTGAATATACCCATGTGAACCCCTATAGATACACGTGGTATATTTGCATTGCTATTCGAGCCAGTTAAGCAATTTTAGCATAAAGTAGCGATTGTCGTGATCAGTTCAAACACGTGTTTTGGGTGCTCAAAAGAACCGTATCATCGAGACGGTTGTTTTGAGTATGCACAGCATATTTTTTGGTTGAGAAATAGGAAAATAATTTTCTGTTACGTACTCTTATCTGTAGGACTGACGAATTACCTCCACTGACCCGTATAAGCCATGTTTTATTTGTATCGTTAGGTTCATTTGGGGACTAATTCAAAGAGGAGCGGCAAAAACACCAAAGTTCCATCTAATCCCAGCCTATACAAAAACTCACATTTATGTGGAAAAAATTAATTCAATAACGCGGTCTATATCTACATTCATTTCTCTAATTTATTTTTCAATTAAACTCACCATTAAAGAATAATTAGCAAATAACGGGGGTCACTTAAGTTCTGGAAACACTATAGCGCACAGTCTCATCAGAGCTTTCCCTGCTCGCACATTCAAAGCAGAGTCGCATAGTGAGACACGGGGCCCAAATTTAGTCTTCTAGCCCTTCTGGATAGCTACGCATGTATGTTTATTGAATGACTACATGCATACATGTATGCTACAAGTACAACATGCGCGGATCCAGAAAGTTTTGTCAGAGGGGGTTTAACTCTGACAACGTTTTTGTTTTGTTGTTGTTTTTCTTTTTTTTTCTTTTTGAGGGGGGGGGGGGGGGGGGTAGTTGATTAGGGGAGGAGAGAGGATCCAAATAACACTAAAAGCGTGCCCATCTGCGGCCCACCAGCGAAACGCCATTTAAATGGCGCTTCGCTGGCGGGCCGATGATGGCCCAATATTTAATGTTGGCTGGGTAGCTTTGTGATTTATCACGGGATCCGGAACAGTATTGCTAAAGAACTCTACAGTGGGGACCCGAACCACCCCCCCCCCTCTGGATCCGCGCATGTACAAATGTACCAAAATGGGTTGGCTCAAATACTAATCATTCTGGAAAGACTCGTAGGTGTAGTTTAGAATAATACAAAATCAATAGTGAGAGATATAAGAAGATGGCACATTGAGTCTTTGGTGAAATGAAAAAAAGAAGAATTACTGCATGGCTAACGGCTGTGTTATCACCATTACTTCTTGTAAGACCGGAAGGGGCGTGGCATAAACATTCCTTGCATCTGAAAGTAAATAACATAAAATAAATTTAAGCGCATTTTTATATACAGAACATCATAGAAAGGCAAGAGCCCTTAGCGATTTATTATCATATTTCTATGCAAATAATAATTTGTATTTACTCAGAAAAAAAGTTTCCAGATTCTATCGACTGATACACCTGACTTCACAATGCAAAATATCAAGTGCGTGTAATAATTTCTATTAAAGTAAGAAAGGGGCAAAGATCAGGAATCGATACAATCAACCACCACACCTGACCAAGGATACCAATGGGAAAGTGACAATGTCACAATTAGACATCACAAACGAGAGCCAAGAGGTCAGCCCTTTCCCAGCAGGTGACTACAAGGCATTAATAAACAGACGCGCATGAAAGCATAACAAAAACACGACAGAAATGACAAAAATGATCCACAAAAGAAGCACCGCCTTGCGAAGTTATCTCAACAAGTATGTTTTATAATATAGGCACAGTTAACATAACATTTGTTCTGCACATTCGCAGATATTGTCCGTTCTATCATAAGGAAAAGGGATAATCATTAGACAGCAAGCCCCATTTCATAGCTACTCATGTACATTTAACCCTTTGTATTCTGATGGGTTTTCCCATACAGATACATACCAAATATATATTTTAAGGGGTCAGAGGTAGAATTTTTCAAATAGTTATGTTCTTTAGTCCCCGAAGATTGTATTTATCTTACCAAACAGTGCAGATCCAGATGAAATGTAGCATTATGCTGCATTTCATCTGGGTCTTTACTGTTAGTCAAAGTATTCGTGTATACAAAGGATTAAAAATGGTTTAAACGCGAAATGTACCATTGAGCACTGGGTTGACATATATACTATCATGGTCCTATAACACATTTGGTGGCCAAAATATTAGTGAGTAAGACAAGAAAATGCCAAAATCACAGATCGCAGATCAACGTATGGTACCATGAGGAAGAGACATAGAACATAGACAACACACCGTAAAACAGCCAGCTCTCTCTTCCTCAACAAGATACATGTACTTGCTAAACTAGAAAGGACACCAGAAACCAAATCACAAAACAAGGACCCCCCCACCGACACAAAATCCCCACGCTAAGTCTTTGGCTGTCTATGTATCTAACCGTCGCTAGCACAATGGAGACATCACATTATTTATTTTAATTACTTTTATGGTAAATTAACCATTGAAGCCATTTCATTCAAACACTTGCATATAGAACAAATAAAAGGTCAACTCAAGCACATGCATAGTATGTTTAGCGTCATTGCATTAACAGAGTCCCACTATGTGTCAGTCGATTAAACGTATTTAACTTCACTGCACATCTGAGATTTTGATACGTATTGCATATATGCACAATCGCCTCTAAAACGTCCATACTGACGTATCCAGCAAAGATATATGTATACCTTATAGTCTGGGCCTTTATCTACATCCATACTTTGAGTATGCGATCAGCAAAGGCTCTGGGGAGTCTGTGCATATGCGCTGCTCGCCGATACGATAAGTACCGAAATCTTGTGCAATTGCCCATTAAGGCCGCGGGCTCGAGCCTCACCGGTGTCACTGCATTGTGTACTTGAGCAAGACACATTAATCCTAGCTTAGTACTAGTTCAACCCAGGAAGAACCGTCCCTACATAACTGAAAGATTGTTTATGGAACGCAAAGAGTCAAATCAAACAAACAAACAAATGGCACATTATCATCTATGTTATTCTGAGATGCTCATGTATCTGAGCCCTGCCTGAAATCAAAACTCTCATGCCATGACTCATATATGGGTGTCAGTGTACGAGATCTCGGTACTCATCGTATCAGCGATCAGTAAAAAAAAGGTGAGTCTGTGCATATTCGCAGACTCGCCTGAGCCTTCGCTGCTCGCATATTCAAAACATGGATATAGATGAAGGCTCGGACCAAACTTTAGACCAGCTAGCTTAGCTGGATACACCGGCGTGGGTGTTTATTAAAGACCTTTGCGTGTATGCGATAAGCCCCGAAATCTCGCGAGATGACCTATAAAAGGCTATATAGACGGATGGCTGAGAATGGGTTTGCTCCCCCCCCCCCTCTAGGGAATTTTGCAGACATATCCTATCTTGTAGAGAATTGAAAGCCGAGTCTTTTAAGAGATGTTTGCACTCTGTGCTCCGGGGCGTTAGTCTGTTAGAGCCTGTAACATACGTTACTTAATCAAACTAAGAAAAAGTAAATTGAAAGTTTGGGCTACAAATTAAAGACATTAAAAGATTTATTTTTAAAAATCATTCATATAGTCTGCATACTGGATATCTTAACTACGTATGACAGCCATTTGAACAAAATTGTGGCTTCCTAAGGTGTCATATGCGTTACATAAAGCAGATAACCTATTAAAATTTGCAAGTGTGGCTCACATCATTTACACTCACAAACTCTCTGTGTGTTTTGCAAAATGTTTTTAACCATGTCTGACTAGCTTATGCAATTGGCTAACAGAAAAATTAAAGTTTGTTTCCCTAGCTTAAATATTTTTTCAGAAATAAGCAATTTAACAACCCTACCCCTACCCAGTTTTAAGGTGAAATGTTTGGTATTAAAACTAAAGTAAAAATTGTAAAAAAATATTTGCAGTTGATGAATGTGTTTCATTGTTTGAGATTTATTTGCTTATATGAAAAGACTCATAGATCTGCAAGTTTGTTGCAAAATTTTTAATATCAGAGGCTGTAACATATGTTACCTGATGTAATAAATGGGCAAGCTCATTGTCTTTACGTAAGATATGCCTAAAAATGTTTTAATCTCCTCGAGGGAATTTTGCAGACATATTCCTTCTTATAATACAACTCAAGCTGCAACGAATAAGGGATGTTTGCACTCTCTATGTTGGGGCGTTAGTCTGAAACAGTGTGTTACATGCGTTACTATATCAAATAAAGGAAATGTAGTTTGAAAGTTTGAGCTAAAATTGTGAAAAAAACTCGCAGCTGTTGGATATCTTACATTGTTTAGGGATTTAAACTGGCTCCTATGATAAAGACTTATAGATCTGCTAGTTGTCATCAAGTTTTAAAGATCAGAGAGCGTTACATATGTTAGCGTGATAAGTAAAATCATCAAACAGTATTTTGACATTAAGCTTAGTAAGGGCCTGCTCCATCCTAATCCCCTTTGGAATTCTGCAGACAAAGTAAGTAAGGTTGCAAAGATCAGGAATCGATACAATCAAGTACCACACCTGACCCAGGATACCAATGGGAAAGTGACAAACTCACAGAAGACACCACAAACGAGAGCCAAGAGGTCAGCCCTTTCCCAGCAGGTGACCACGAAGCACAAATAAACAGACGCGCACAAAACATAGCAAACACAAGACAGAACAAAAACATAAAAGATCCACAAAAGAAGTACCGCCTTGGAACGGTCAGTAAAATATTTTACTGGAGGGCTTAAACCGGTTTAACGGCGCCAACCTCACCCTTAATTCAGATGTGGATCAAGACAAATAGATATTTGGTTTGCATGAAAGACCCCTAACTTATCAATGCATCATCTCCTAAAACATATAAATCAAGATATAACAAGGAGATAAAGCAAGGATAAGGACTCAACAGTAAATTAAACTGAATACCGGAGCAAAAGAAATCCAACAGGTAAACCCCGGTGGGCCCGACAAACAGCCAAAGCATCAGGCCCCTACATCTTATGTAACCACTCAAGGTGCATTTAATAAGAAATGTTTGCACTCTGTAAGTCGGGGCGTTAGCCTGTAACAGCTTGTTACATATGTTACTATATCAATTTGAGAATAAGAAATTTGAATGTTTGAGCTACCAAAAGAAGACATCAAAATTATCTAATAAATTGACATTCTTATAGTCTTTATACTGGATGTATTTACTACATATGGAAGCTGTTTAACATTAATACGGCTAACTATGGTGTTATGTGCGTTACATGAACCTAATTGCAATTTAAAATCTATAATTGTGGCTATCCTCATGTAGTTAAACAACTACTATGACTTGGTTTCAAACTGTTTTATTAGATTTTACAAACATATACTCAATTGATGAATAGGAAAAACCAAGCTTGCTTTTCTATCTTAAATATATTGTCTTATAGGAGCTAATACACAGCCCTACTCCCAGTTTGACAGCGAAGCGAATTTTGTTATCACCGTCTAAGTAAAACACATGAAAGCGATTACAGCATGTGGATATTTTTTAGTCTGTCTTGCTCATATATCTAAAAGATGTCATTAAGTTAAAGATCAGGACACTTAATATGTACTTATAAGTCTTTGGTGCCAAAACACTAGAAATTATATTCATTTCTGATTATCAAGCCCATGGACTGGTGTTACAGATGTTATCAATGACCTCTTGGACACATTTCCTAATACTGTGCATATAATGATAAATATAGAGCCACAAATAGAAAAGATATTTTTACAATTTTACAAGAAAATACAATAAATGAAATGGTCCAAACTATTTCTCATCGATTTAACACTCATGTTAAACGTTTGTCATTGTCTGCTTCTGAGGTAATCATTATTATCACACGCCTCCTTGCTACTAGCTAGTAGAATCATCACACAATATTTCAATCATTTACTGTTATTCAATTTTACCACCAGTCCACTCAAAATTGATGAGCCATTATCAACTTCCCAATTTTGCCATTTATGGCTTGGAACATTCGGAAACTGATATGAATTCCTAATAGTTGTCTCTTTGAGTATGTGTTTCAAGTGATACTCTGCAAGTAGGAGAAAGACTAAAGCTTTACAAGGAAGAAAACTATGCCAATAAGAGCAATGAGTACCTGGACTGATGAACCTTGATATTTCTGTGATAAAGAATCATATCTTAGCTGGTTAACTTTTATAATTGTAGCCTTTCCATACATGCAACCCACATATTTTCATCTAATAATGTCTCTGCACTTATTATCTTTCCCCAAGCATTCAAAAACTTATTTGAAGTCTTAGTACTTCTGAAGTGCTGAATTTGAGGTAACTCTTTCCCTTCAGATAAACGAACTAGATGTATCACAGCAGGTAAAGCAATGAAATGCAGGATGAACAGAGGGCAAATTAGACCCCTTCAATTCAATGATTCACTAAATTTCTAAGATAAGAGCGCTTATTAAAGGATGTAACATATATAACTCGTCATAATAAATGAGCAAGGGCATTGTCGTGACATCCTTTTTGATTACTCAGAGGCAAGTGTTTTCAATTTCAGTGTTTTCAATGGATCATGAAATGAGGCACCTTTTCAACCTGTTTACTCTGTAATAATCTTCCATAGAGCATAATATAGAACTACTGGTTATCCCATTCTACCTATAGTCCACTTTCCTTCTTTTGAATGCAACAGCTAATGAGATGGCTGCAAAAACTGAGAAATCATAGGTTTTACATTATTTTAAGACATGCTTAAATGTACTGACATAAAAAACAACCAACTGCAAACATAATTGATGGCAATGTCCACCTTCATATTCTTTCTCTTACACCAGATAACTTTCAAGGTGTAACAGAAATTGTTTCAGACGGTCTGCCAAAACCATCAAGAGTCAACATTGTAACTAAAGAAAACTTATAGAGTTCTTTGGGCGCAGCAAAATACTATTAATCTAAGACCTGAGGACTTAAGCACCAAAAGACCGGATAGGTTCCATGGCAAATGATGCAAAAAGCAGCCTATCAAATTTCTGTTTGACCAATGTCAGAAATCTTAAAGTATTCTTAGAGGTACACGGTAGAGACATAGATTTCCTCCCCTAGTTAATAGAGCGCAAACATCTCTTATTTGATGCAGCTTGAATTGTTCTTTAAGGTAGGATATGTCTGCACAATTCCCAAAGGGGTGGAGAGGAACAGGACTGTTCTCAGTTTGCAGTCCTAATACAATGCCATGATTCTACTGGTTGTGATGAAACGGGTGATTATTTTGCAATAGAAGCAGACACAATGATAGACATTGTGAGGGTGACTTGATTAAAGATTGTTTTTGAATAATTTTATTTAATAGGAATATTTATTAATTTGTGTCATTTAAATGAGAACTATTATTTTCTATCTATATGTCTATATATTTTAATATTATAGGCATTAGGAAATATGTGATTAAAAAGTTTATATATAACATAGGTAACACAATGCCATGGGCTTGTTATCAGCAATGACTGTAATTACTAAGACTAAGGCACCAGAGGCTAGAGATTAATAGGAAAACATGTGAAAAACGGTATTTTTCTGAAATATCATCTCTTACTTCCAAGAAAATTTCCTAGCTCATTCATTATGCCATGTAACATACGCTACTTACTTTAATAAGTGCTCTGATCCTGGTGTCAAACTTGAAAAAAAGTATGATTCTTTATTGCATTAGCAAGACAGTGCCAAAAATGTAAGATATCCACGAGCGTCAAATATTTTCCTATATTTTTCTTCAATAATAGATACCAAAATTGGATACTTAAAATTGGGGGTAGGGTTGTTTAATAGCTCATATAAAACAATGTATTTGAGATAGAAAAGCAAACCTTGTTTTTTCTATTAGTCAAATAAGTATTTTAGTAAACTAAGATTAAAAACACTTGTAAAATGCACAAATGGTCTGTAAAATGAATGATGTTAGTCATGATTGCGACTTTCAAAGGGAAATTTAATCTATGTAACGCATATAACACCATTGAAGGCTGTAATTTTGTTTAAAATGCTGCTTTTATGTAGCTTAGGCATCCAGCTTGCAAACTATATAAGAAAATTGAATAATTAGATGGTTTAATGTCTTCTTTCTGTAGCTCAAACTTTCATTTTGATTTTTTCCTTAGTTTGTTACAGTAACATATGTAACAGGCTGTCAGAGACTAACGCCCCGGAGCACAGAGTGCAAACATCTCTTAAAAGATGCGGCTTGAAATTTTCTTCACGATAGGATATGTCTGCAAAATTCCCTATAGTTGGCCATCCAGAGTCTGAAAAAAAAATTCTGTTGGCATTTTTGAGTACATTTTGGCATCCATGCTCAAAGTGTATCTTGATGTGTTTTAAGAAGGATAGGGGTGGATGCCAAGTCTGGAAATGCCCCAGAGTCCCAGAATTAGGTCAAAGGTCACTAAGTGCAAATTCTTGTATATACGTCAGATTTTAGCGTTTTTATCAATTAGCTATCCAAAATTATGATTCAAAGTAATGCAAAATCTCTTTTGGATACTACAGCCATGCTATATAAACAAACAGCATTACCATGGCATGATGTGTGTTTGGATCAAAGGTCATTTAAGTGCAAAATCGGTGAAAATTGTAGCAATATTTTTTTATATTGGGGCAAAATTCAACTTTTAATTTCCCTTCTATCCTAATGGAAGATTTTTTATTGCTAATCTGCTAGGTGTCTGTCTATCATGTTTGGAAAGCAATGATTTACCAAGTTTACCGCTGTCAAATATTCATAATAGGCATGTAAAGTACGTTACTGTATCAAATCAAATAAAATGTAATACAACTAAGAAGAACCATTTCATTTTAAAGAAATATTTTTTTTGCTAAATGCTTTGCATGAATACGTCATTTTATGCAATTATCTATCCTTTTATACATAAGATGGGTTTAAGTTGTTACTTACGTTACATTTTACCATCTGAAATTGAGTCATTTCTCAAAGGTATATGTTCCTAGCTACAGCTTACATGAAGGACTTGGCCATGATCTCATGCTTATAGGACTAAAATACATTTCTTTTCTCATTTCACACTTTTGTTGTGTTTGTTCCCATCTATGAGTAATTGTAAAATACTTTTTACAAGGCCACTACCTGCTAATTGCATATACTTAGCATAGCTTCGTGAAAACACAAATACCACGCCTCCTTTCATAAAACATCAGGCGTGTTGAAACTATGATAGAATATGGTAAATACCATACACTGGAAGTAATATATCCTCACAGTGGTCTTCACATCGGCCTGTTTGCAGATGGTAACATACATAACATGAAGCTAATATACAGGTACATTCCTAATAATGACCATCCAGTGAAAACATTGTTAACTTTTCGTGGGGTATATCATGGAAATAGGCCTGACATTAAGGGTAATCCTCCATATAACTTTAAACATTTAATTGTAGGGGTGTCCTTTCATTTGCACATATTAATGAAATGATGTGGATTCAAAAGCAGCATTTTTTTGAAATCAGGCTGCTTATGCAAACGTATTCATCCATATATAGAAGCAGTATAGATATGATATTAAAAGTAACTCTAATTTTAAGATACCATAAAATATGTACATATGTCTTTCACAGCGCAACTTTTTATACATTGTAATTGTTTCAGTGTCAATAAATTCAATTCTAAGTATCATTATTAAACATATTTTGCTTATATTTTTTGCAATGATGATAGAGATCAAATGCTATGAGGTTCTTGGCATGTGTTTCTTTATGTTATTCTTTTTAACTGTAAAATGCCAAATTGAATGCAAGTTTTATTCCAAATTAAATTTCCCCAAAACAGATGTCTGATGACTTTTTGGGAACACAGATTCACCATATTGCAGCACCTGATGATTGGATTGTGTTCATAGTTTTCCATCAGTTTGGGGTCATTTCTTAGTATTTAGAGTAAGTGTGTCCTGAAATGGTTATCTAATATGTACATTTACTAGCATAATCCATTGGTTTAACATCTCCGATTCGCTTGTTGTATATAAGATCCTAAGGTAGTTAACTCGCCTGTTCTAGTGTAGAATCTATCTGTTAACCATGACAATTTGCTCAGACAGGGATTGATTGCATATAGGGTAGGTGACTTACATTAATGTATACATCTACTACTCGTAGATACAAGTGCAATATATCAGATAAGATAGCACTTGTAACTGGTAACATACTCGAAATGTGTAGTTTTAATATGGTATTACTCTTGAAATAAAACTAAACTACTTTCCTTTCACTCTATACAAGACAGTTCTCAATCAGTGTTAGTCTTCACAAATATCTACAAGGATATAGGTACAAGAGTGAGCAAGTTTATGCTTAAAATGCTTTCTGCAAGCTGTTGTCAGCAATGCTGTTCACATTTTCGATGGTTTTGCATATATATTTAAGACTATCACAATAAGCCTAATTTAGTAAACCTTTTAATACCAACAAACAGACCATAACTTCATAGGACATATATAATAAACATGTACTATGGTTACAAATAGCTTAACAAAATCAAATAGTGCATAAACAAAACTAAAATCAAACTACCTTGTGAATAAGAAAAGCAAAGAAATCAGCTGCGTGTGACACTACTTTTTCAACATTCAGTTTAATCTGTGGGTTTCAGAGATGCTAACCATACTAGTGAATTTGGGGAGTCATGTTTTTGTTTTATGCTTAAAAATAAAACAGTTAACTGATCTTTAAAATAAAGTATCACTACCGTTTGAATGATTTGTTGTTTACGTTACCATGAAACATGTTCAGATGTTTTACAAGACTGCTACATGGCTCATGTAACCTTACCTCAACCAACCTTAATCTAAGATAATTAACAAGCAGAATAGTTTCTATCAGAATTGCTGCAGAATATGATAAGATAATCATCATTACAATATGATATGAAATCTAGTTTGACAAAACATAGAAGATTTTAATGGGGACAGATGATAAATTAATTTTATAATGTAATTGTCAACAGTGAAAAGTGAAAATTAAAAGAATTCAGCATACAAGGAAAATCTTTAATACTAGATCTATGTAACATCCTATATTTGGACATAAACCATGCTGGTTCTGTACTACGATGTCTTATTTGCAATCTTCAAAAACCTATACCTGCTATAGAAGACAATCAGCACTACCCCTGCCTTAATTCTGCCTTGCCACTAGATGTATGAAATATTGCTATGCTATTTTAAGTAAATTATTGATATTAAGTCAATATTTAAATCATGATGTAGATTGCATGTTTATCGTTATGTACCATTGGAAGAAATCTGAAAACTGCAATATGAATGTAAAAGAACCAAGCAATTTACAAAAAAGTAATTGAGTAAGAGCAAGAAATGCCACATTCACATAGTGCAGACCAACCCATAGCACTCTTTTAAATTAAGTCTTATATAGAATAAAATGTGTGTAGTATGTGTAAGAGCGAATTGTGGAGAGCAGACTCAAATTTTATATAAGCCTAACAACAATTTACTACCTTTATCCGTTTATGTAAGGCACCCTTTGTTACCTACGTTACCTCATTAATATATGTGCAGCAATTTAAGATCCATTATTGTTTATATAGTTATAATTTGATTTCATTATGAAAGATATTTTGCCAATTCCAATGCAATGTAAATAATAGAAAAATGAATCTGTAAGAAGCTATGCGTTACATGCTGGAGCCAGTACAAATTACATACTAATTAGCATATTTAAATATTTACTTGATTTCACTTCATTTCAAGTTAAAAGTTATAAACAACTTCAAATATATGAAAATGAACATTTTCAAAAAGAATATAGATCACTATCATGTATATTTCAGGTCAGGTATCATGGTTTATTCTATTACATGTAATTTGTAAAGTCATTATCTGCAATTTAGTATAAAATGTAACATACGTATCGCTGACGAGCAGAAATACATATCACAAATGTATGCAATTGATTTTTATGTCTAGTTTAAACATTTAATGCTTAAACTGTTTCACTAATACTATTAAAATAAATCAACATTAGCCTTGTACTGTGTGTACTGTTATTTTCAATGCAAGTAGGGTAACGTTGATTACAGGTGATTTATAGAAAAATTACCACAGAAAAGTTATAAAATTATGGGTTTCTAAGGCCCCAAGATATGTCCCAAACTGAAAATAGTTTTACTTTCTGAGAGGTGCAGCAAACTCTCAAAGTAGCCCATATATCTCAGTTAGCCCAATTCGGGGAGAATTTCCGTCAGAATTGCACAAAATTTAGGATGTTTGTCTTTGTAAAATCCATAAAAGGATGCTTCAAAAGGGGTTCCTTTAATGATAAACATGTTAATTTAAGCCTTCTGAAAGACTTGTACCCTTTTTAGAGTTTAAAAAGCATCTTGTTGTTGGACAAGAGAAAAAAGGAAACACAGTTTGTAAAAATGCTCCGATTATTGCACTTGATGACCTTTGACCCCATTTTAAAGTCGACATATGAATATTTAGTTATAAAAAACATTTGCTCAATGTTTTTTAGACTTATAACTATAAACATAAAAAATTTGGCTTGAAATGAAATATGTTTACATATAAAAAGATAAAGTTGTTTTACAGTAGTACATATTTTCTCATTTTTACACTCAATGACCTTTAACCTAATTTCTGGCCTTCATATGCAAATTCAGACTTGGCATCCACCCCTATGGCTTTGTACACATGCTAAATATTATGTTAAAAGTGGTCTAACAAATGTACTCAAAAATGCCAACAAAACCAAAAATATGCATCTTTTTTCGATTCGGATTGCCAACTACTAGGGGGGGGGGAGCAGGACCTTTTTCAGCTCGAAGTCTAATATACTGACCTTGCCAAATCCACCGATTCCACCCATACCGCCAACGATGCCATTTATCAACGGGTTCATCACATGACCTTGTCCCCAACCGCTTCCAAATCCTAACATGCCGTGAAAGGGATAAGCAAACTGGTTGCGAAATCCGACTCCCATATTCGAGCCCCATTTTCCGCCACCGAAGCCCTTGCGTAGTCCCATTCCTTGGTTCCAGTTTCCCCACTGACCAAGACCAGTTCCTCGGTTCCACATGCCCCATCCAGATTTGCCCTTGCCATATCCCTTTCCAAACATTTGTCCTTGAATACCAGCGTTCATAAATGCATTATAGGGCATGAGAGGTCCTTGTAACATCGGTTGCTGCATGTGTTGATTAAACTGTATGTAAGGGTCGGTCCAGAATTCATGGCCCCACGATGCTTGAACATGAGGAACTGTAAAAATGAAAACAACCGGTCAAATAAACAATCCAACAGTACTTGAGATTTGGCACTCTTTGAGTGCCACAATAGAAATACTCAAACATGAAATTTGTGCAAAATAGTCTCAGATCAGACTGTTCATTTAAGCAGTCAGACCAGGCGTGTTGTGGTATTTACTTTTGTTTGTTTGTTGTGCTGGTGTTTTACGCACCATTCAACTTTTTTCTGCTATGTCGGAATTTTCCTGTTTTTTTCTTTTTTGGGGGTTTTGTTTGTTTGTTTGTTTGTTGTTTTTTTTTTTTTTTTTTTGGTGGAGATAGAACCAGTAATAAGTAGATAAGGTGTTTTGCTGAAAGACACAACAAAGTGCCTCCGATGAGACTCGAACTACCGACCCTTCGATCCAAACACCCCAGCATTCTACCAACTGAGCCACTGATCTTCTGATACTCTATTTGTGCGAGAATTGAAGAGTCTTGTGAGACTTCTCGGAAATGAAGGCTTCTCTCGCAAAGCTAACGCGAAGCCCTCGGGTCTTCACTTACTTTGCACGAGATCCGAAGTATTCATGATTCCATGAACATTCCTAAATCAATCCTTTAAATAATCTTTAGATTCTTGCAACCGTTCATGACCCCATGAATTACACAAATTTTAATGACAGCTGCCAAGCTCACTTGCCCGTGCAATACGCGTCGAACATCGAACTCATTGGCCAGGAGTGATACTGGTGCTGTCATTGACGACGAGCCACAACTGAGTCGCACTTGCAAAGCAAGCCTATTGGTTGCTCTCTTGGCTGTCCGTATTCAATATGGCTTTTCCGCTTTTCCATTTTACACTCCGACTAAACCGTTAATACGATTATATTTTACATACAAAACGGTTTTAATTCCTAATTTAAAATGGTTTGTATATTTTAGATATCTGTAATAAAATGTAAATATAAGCAAAATATCCAATGTTAGGAATGTTCATGGAATCCTGAATACTTTGGGTGTCTTGCAAAGTTAATGTAACCCTTCGTACTTCACTTTCAAGAGACCAATAGTATTCATGATTACATGAACATTCCAAAAGTTGAATTTATTTCTTAAATATACTCGCATGTACAATGCATAATTAAGTGCAAAAATAGTAAGTGAGTATCATCAGGAAATACCACAATCACAAACCGCAGACAACCCTGAATCTACTTGGAACCACGCTGTTATTCCGGGACATTTCATGCTGAATGATGCCCGAAACACAAGCCGTGGACCCCACATACTGGCCACTAAAAGTCACAGGGTGCAGAAAAATCCCAACTGCCCGAGGTGGGCCGCAGGATCTAAAGGCAACACTCTACCACGTCGCTGTAAAAGCCGGCTTCTACCGCAAGGCAGTAGAAGTGCGTTATATACCTATCCCTACTACATTTGGTTTCGCATAAACGTTCCTCTAATAAAACCTAGGGGTCTGACGCATTTTTTGACTGATTTGTGACACATATCGAGAGATAAAAAATATTGAAAATTAGATTATTGACATCAATATATCATTTTTTACATACATATATTTTGCTAAATATAAGTCACAGAACAGAGAAAGAAAAAAACGTCACCCGCCCCTGTGTAAAAATAAAAACAATTAAATATATTTGTAATAAGTTATGTGGGCCTCGACACGAGAAAACTTGTCTTTTGTGGATTGTGAACAACAAAGGCACAGACTACAGACTGATCAGCACCTTTGTTATCATAACATATAACATAACATAACATAACATAACATACCTTTTATTCTCTCAGATTGCATAATACAATATATGAGGAAATAACTTCTAATCAGCTAATGACATATCTATAAACTATACGATAAGGTGCGCGCTCAGTTAACAGGGACTAAAACTTACTGAGCACTATAGAAATAAACCTACTAAGTTGTTTTAACAGCTTCAAATTTTCAGTAGACATCAGTTTTTGAAATTTTAATATATTAACATGTCGCAAATAGAATTTTGGTAAATATTTCTTTCTTTCTTCTGAGAAGTATGTGCACTCGAGCAAATAGTGGAACTCATCGCCCAACTTGTTTCCCGTACATAGATTACAGAATCTTTGTAAACGGTCAACATTTTCCCACCTCCCCCGTTCTATAGGCAGTCGGTTGTTATCGCGTTTTTAAACATTAGCCAATTAAATTAGTAAATTAAAATATTAGCCACCTCATGAGAAAACAAGCTTTTTGCATATGTGAAAACAAGAGGCAAAACAGCTGTGCGGTAATTGCACAGTTAATCAGGGCCTTTTTGCAACTTTGATAGTACGATTCATCTACTTTATAAATCCGAAATTTCAAAATTCTAGCTTTATCTTGAGGCTATACATCTGAGTTTATGTCAGGCCTTGTCTGAAACCAAGAAGAAGGGTTTTCTCAATAATTGTCAATGAAGATATAGATGTGTCACTGTACAATGAGATAGAGACTGTTTGTTTGTTTTCTTGTTTATGGCTCATGGTAATAAGCTTAAGTCATGTCCCAGTGGTCTACTATCCTGATCAAACTTTTCCTGGACAGCCTAAGCATAAGCAGTTCAACTATAGCCAGTACTAAAAGCTACCACCAGTACCTTGCAGCTAGTTGAAAGGTGTATGGCTCGGGAATCAAACAGGTCAAGACATGCTACTTATGGGGTTATGCTTTGCAGTTCAGAGAAATATGCTATAACTAGAATAGGGTTTATTTGAGGAACAATTATGTGAAACCAAACATGCATCATATATTTCAATAATGTTTAAGTGTAATTAGGGCATTCTTCAATAATGACAGATAATTTTAACGCCAAATTTGCCTACTAAAACAAGTCTGAATACGCAAAGAGGAAACAGAAATGAAGATCTGTCGCTGATGTTATCCTTTGAAATCTCTCATCTGTCGTCGACTACATCCATTAAGAAGTGTTCTGTTGGCTGAGACATCAATTTTTCAGACACCTGGTCTCTTTTTGGTGCACGTGGTTCCGTTATAAAATGGACCTTTGCAGCCAAACTTTACATAAATACTGGTGAATAATTGTAGTTTAAGTGTGACTAAGTGATTATAATATATTTTGTTCCGTAGATGCTCGGCTGGAGCAGAGAGCTGTTTTTTTATGCAATTTTCTTGAAACTCAGTTGTTGAAGAGCTGATAATAAGCTTATTTGTGCGTGAAATAATGTCAGATTGCTGCTGCAGTATCTCCAAACATTTATCATCTGCTCCATTATCAACAGGGGCCCACATATTCGTTTGTTGAGTTTAACAAACAAAACATCTTCACATACCCTTTCACTTTCAAATGTATTGGCCTCTGTCGTATAAACAGTAATATGTCGTCAAAACAGTCGGTTGTACGGTGTGTTTCCTATCCTATCTTTTAAATGTAACATCACAAGGAACATCAAATTAACTATTGGCAGAAAGAAAAGAGCTAATAAACACCAGAGAACAAGACAATAGAAAAAGCACGAGGGCGCGATGCACTTTTCTACGGCCAGGGTTACATCCATTTCAAAGTTTAACACGTTTGAATATCGTAGGAAGTTATGTGGGTATGATTATTGCCTTTTGCATATACTTTTAAGTATTACCTTTTTTTAAAAAAAGTATTCTTTCAGAATTAACATTAAAATGCCATGCAGCTTGGATCCAGATCAGGTATGGCGTTCTGTCGAGCTTGATGTGGGTCCAAACTGTTTGCAAAGATCTCTAGCAAAAAAAAGATTAAAACTGAACTTACCAATTAATCCAGCAGACGCGATGGCCAACCCAGCACACAACACGAATAATGTCGCCAAATGCTCCATTTTATATGTAGCCTCTGAAAAATGGGTGATTACACATTAGCCTTGTGTGTCTTAGGCTCAAAATAAAATGTATTCACTTATAATTATGAACTCTTCAACAATACTAGGCTGGATCAAACTGTGTCATGTCCATTTGTGCACCGAGGCAGGTAATTTTACCCAAGGGCGAAGCCCGAGGGTAACATTACCTCCGAGGGTCAGTAAAAGATCAAATTATCCTTATACAGGGGTAACGACTGCTTTATCATGCTAAATTCTTATTTTGGCAAATTCTTGAGAAAAGTACACAATACTAGCCATAAAAAAACTATTGGTTTGCTGCTTGTTATCACACCAGAAGTTAATTTTGCCTTCCATGGTAATAGTGACGACAGGGTGTTTACAGTGACAGCATAAGGTAATATTGCTTGTCAAGGTAATAGTGTGCAGGATCACCGTGCATAATATTGCACATCTTCATAATCAAACATTTGGTCAGATATTCTTTCTATATCTGTACCGAATCACCCACTCGCGGGGATTACGTGCTGGTAACAAACCAAATCCTTGAGCATTGATTGTTGCAGCTTTTATAAATATTACAATGTATAACGTCAAATATCTCGCAAGGCACAAAGTGCAGATGCATGCTGCAATAAGTAAGTTATTGTATGGTTTCGTGATAATTCAATCACTAAAGCTCGTCGATGCGCAAAATCATACAATAACACACTTATTTCAACAGAATTTCAAAAGGGAATTTATTTAAAGACAAAAAGTTATTCTTACAGTCAAGTATTAAAGTATATAATGAAAGAAAATCATATGTGTTCAAATACGAGGGTGTTCAATATGTAATAAAAACCCATTCATAACTCCATCCACAAATGCATTAGGATTTAATGCCATATGCCAAACGAAAGATCAAAGAGTCGCCGTTATAATGGTGCATGAAACATTATTTCATCTTACCAAATTTAATAAGTTACACAGACTTTTTAAAAAGCACACTAATATTCACTGCATATATTTTCCTCTGAATTGTAAAGACTGATTTTAACAAAGGTAGAAAGGCATGCTCTATTTTCTAAAACAAACATTTAACATGCATGAATCACATATCCATAGTTTTCTAACTCATTTCCCCTTTACCTGCTATAACGATACAAACTTTTGACTGGTACCAATTTCTCATGCAAGCGGTTTTATTGCGTTACCCCCACTTACGTTGACGTCGTTTAAAGCAATGGACGGAACACTAAAATACGCACCGTTCTTGAAAATCGGAAATTTGAATTTGTACCAGGAAAGGACAATTTTGATTGTATCGAAGTTTCAATACACACAGTGCATAGGTAGCAGACCAGTGAAGCTGAAACCAATATCTAGGGGTATCTCATCTGAGTGGTATACCATTTTTGTTTCCTATAATTTTATTGTCTGAAATTAGCCAGCCAGATTATGTACACCTAAATACGTGTAACAATGTCCAAATAATGCATCCGAATGCAAACATCGATGAAACGCGGTATTTCGTCTGATCCTTTTCAGTGTAAGCCAGAGATAGCATTCTTTTAAGTGATTTTCTTATTTCAAATGGCGTACTTGGGAATACTTTATGAGTGAGATTAGATATGAAAACTTCAAAATCGGCTGTACTACTTGCTAATGAACATCAAAGTGACCAGAAAAAATGTTACAAATGATTTTCGTATAAATTTTCGCTATGTATTAGTTCACGCAAAAACGACTCTGTCAATGGAATGTTAGAAAATGTAGCATCAAGAAGGATTTTAACCGAAATGGCAGCCTCAGTATTTCATAGAATATGAAGCAATATCAAAAAGAATTGCAGGTATAAATCACCAATATATGGATATTTACCACACAAAGAAACAGACTGAAAACATCCCTAAATCATGTTGTTATCTGCTTTTGAAAACATAGTTTTTTCATATCGCAGTGTACTTCAGAACCCTTTCTTGAAAGTGGCTTGTGTAAATTAGATAAGAAGCTGGACAACTGCAATTTTACTTCATTTAGCCAAGTAAAAGTCATTATGAAGTTTGTAAATATAAAACTTTGGGATTTCCTCGGCTGTTTTCATTACATATTGAACGCCCCTCGTACTTTAAGTAAGAATTACTGATAACTGAAAGTGAAAAGTCAGGCCAAATAACTTTCCAATTGGACATACGTTGACTTTTTGTCTTCTCAAATGTATTAATTGATATATCAAGGTGGTACTTACAAATTATTTCTTGTGATGAAACTGTTTTATCTGCTAGAGTTATATTTTAAGTGTCTTATATACTATTTGTGTCACACCTTTTAAATATTATGTTGTGTGTTACTCATTTGCCTGTAGGTCTAGGTAGGGAAAGTTTGGTTTTGTAAAGTATATGTCCCTTCCTCATAAAACATTTCACGGTGAGGTAAACACTCTGAGGGTAAACACCAAAACACTAAACAGGTTCTTCACTGTTCGTAAATTGACTAGCAGCATTATATGACAATCGAAGTCAAAGAGTCATTTTTGTCCAGGTAAATATTAGGAATTTCAACATTAAGGTGATGTCAGACCATAATTGGTTTAGCTCATAAGACATATTTAAGGGGTTTAATGCCAGCGATGACTCCACCAAGCCTCTGCTTTCGCACAGCATCAACGGAGTCATTGCTGCTGACACAAGATGGAGGACAGACAAGGCATACCATCGAGCCACATTGGTTAGCTGAGCATGACTTTACGTAAAGAGTGACCTAACGCAGATGTAGAAAGAACCTTTTTCATAAGTTTGATCTAACATGCCGTTTCCGTCCACTCACACCTAAAATGTGGTTTTTACAAGTCATTGATACGGTATACTGCGTCATTTCAAAATTTTCTAACGTACGCCAATGAATATTTCAAATCTTATTTTTGCTTGAAAGCAGGAAGGATTTCTAAGTTCAGCGCGGTTAGTTTCCATAGCCGCAAAACATATGCCTAGCCGTTAGACATAGTCGTACGTGTTAATTATGCGCCCAGCCATCGACTTTATTATAAAATACTACCAATAGTTTGAAAAAAAATAAAAGAAAATAAATTAAATAAATGCCATAATTGCTGAGTGTTACCAACTTATATCGCCAAGGAGATGAGACAAATGTAAACAAGCAACCACCCAGTAGGCATGTAAAGGTGGGCCACAATTGGCCCGACAACGAAACGTCATCCGTTTCATAGGTTGGCAGATAGTAGTCCCTAGATAGCATGCAAAGAAGGCATCGGCCAGCACTCAGTCTCTTGTGCCACTATCGACCCTCAAGGGAAACGTCTTTTGATCAAATTGCGTATTGCTGGATGGTCTGGCGATGGCGAGCTTTTGTGACCGCTCAAAACTTAAACAGAGAGGGCTCACTATATTTGTCTTTTAATGAGTAACGCGCTTTTTTCACTTCTGAACAATATGAAAGATATAATGTGTGATGTTCTCCATTATCTTTTGGCTCGAAATAATATAGACAAATTGTAGGTATTCCAAAGGGTACTGATTGTGTTCCTCTTATTGCATATTTGCTTTTGTCTTGTTATGATGCCTTTTTCTGACAATAGTCAAGCTATCTAAATGACTTGCTTAATGTTGATCATTCTTATTTCGAACAAATGGTAGGTCAGAACTTCAGTTAAATAATGCAAATTCCTATGATACTGAAGCCCCCTTTTTGGACCTGGATTTGTCTATAAGGAACGTTAGTTTCATCTGTAATTTACGATGACCGGGATGTTTCCTCGCTCCCCTTCCTATGATGTACATCTTTCGCAGCTTATTCGTTTTGCAACAGTATGTTCTAATGTTGTTGACTTCAATAACAAAACATATTATGGACTGCTGGGTTATTAAAACAAGGTTATTATTTTTTCATAAAATTCTTAAAGCATTTTCTAAATTCTTCCAAGACACACAGAGTCGATACAATATTGGTTTAAAACTCTTCTGAAACAGTATAACTTCAAAAGAATTGTTGGAAAACCTAATTTTAGTGATCAATTTAATAAGATAATCAAACGTTACAAAAAATGGATATAACTTGGATATCATTCGACATTCTGCATGCCTGTTTGTAAACCCAATCACGGTTTAAAAATATGGTTTCTTCTTTAATTACACGACGGTGGGTCAGGCCTCAGACTCAATGATGGCTCTGACGTTCAGCTTTAATCGGTCAGTTGGTACCTGCTGGTTGTCTTTGGCTGGGCCCACCGCGGCTCAACTTGAGGTTTTCTTTAGCTCTGACTATCTGTGAGTGGGTGAGCTCTTTTCTTTGTTTCATCATTGTGTGTTAATTTGATTAAAAAAACTCTAGTTTTTATTTTTTTACACATAAACTAGAGTTGATGTGTTTTTGTTGTTCTTTTAGATCGTTTCTCTGTGATGATACATTGCAATAGTTAGGATGCCTCTATGCGAGCTCAACAATTTTTGTGTTTTAACAACAACATAATCTAGGTCGAAGATTTGTTACCAGTAAAATGCATTTAAGCCCCCAGTGGCTTAGGCTGCTGTCCGCTCTTAGGCGACGGTTCTGTTGTTGTTGATTCGTTGTTGATTGTTGCTCCTTTTTTATATTCTGTGTCTGTTACATGTTTTGTTGTTGCAAACATCTTGATGGGGAAGAGAGAGCTGGTTGCTTTACTTTGTTTGTCTACCTGGTGTCTTGTGAGTGTTATTTACCTGTGGCTCTTCCCCACGGTTCCGTGGGTTGGTCTGCAATGTGTGATTGTGGTTTTCCTGATCATACTCACTTGCTTTTTTGTCCGGTTATCTGTCGTACGTCGTGCATAAACTTTTTTTTAAAACGACATCGCCTCCTGAACCACTGGCCAAAATTCAAAATAATTTCACAGAAATGTGGCACATGATGCCAGGCTGTAAAGAATTTCATAACTCTCAGAAATACTAACAGCCACACTTGACAGTAAGAACACAATTGAAGCAAAACAACCAGGTCTCTCACTTCCTCAGCCAAATGGTTGCAAAAGCAAGAAAAAGACACGAAGAACTACCCCTAAAACAAGGACCCAACATAAAACCCCGACATTAAATGGGAGCAGCAAAAAAGAAAGAATAAACAACAATAGAATCGCCACCTGCAAAGGTCACCGGATGGGGGCTAAAATGTAGTACATTGTATATTGGTTAATTCTTCGCCCTAAATTGTGTTGTTAAAACACACACAAAATGCTTAGCTCGGTTGGATGCCTTCTAGATAATGCAATGCATCATCACAGAGAAAAGTCTTATATAATTAACACACTTTGATGACATAAAGTAAAGAGCTCCTGAACCTTTTAAAAGATTTACATTAAACTTCACCCAAATGGTCCTCCCAGTGAGACGGTGTACAGAAACAATGACTCAGCTACGCCGAATCAATGTTACAGTCACACTTCAATGTCATGGGATTTACCATTGAAATTCGTGGCTGCTCCATATCTCCTCAGCCATTTGTTAAATTTTCAATAAACATCAAACAAATATTCCTCTCAGTGAGTTGGTGTGCAGAATCTATGACTCAGCAGCATAGACTCAATGTCAATGTCACAGTTCAATGTCATGGGTTTTACCCTTAGTGTATTTGTTTATCTTTTGTTATTATGTTTAATTTGAATATCGAATACTCATTATATCAATTACATGTCTTGGATGCGCCAGGTCCTTGGTGGTCTGTGGATCAGACTCTGTGCTGACATGCTTACCTGACACTGTAATTGTCAGCATCTGTCTGTTTGACAGCAGGGCTTGCGTCTGCAGACAGCAGGTGAAGGTTATTTTTTCGTGCTCTTTTGCGCTTCATTATTTTTAAAATTCTGTCATACCGGGAGACTGTTGTCATTTTCTTTGATGGATAATGAAAGCAATTTGGATTTTAAGAGTGTACTTCTCTTTCTTATCATTGAAGATGGTGACATAAAAAAAGAACCCAGGACCAAATATAACAGAGCATTCACTCTCAACCAATCATAGCAACATTAGAAGCATCAGAAACAAAATGGATTCCATTTCTGAACATTTTTTTTTACTTTGATATTCTATGTTTCACAGAAACCCACCTAGATTCAAAACATTTTATCAGATGCTATAATCTTAACGGATATCGAAAGGATAGAATAAACCATGGTGGAGGGTTATTGATTTAATTGTCTCACGAACTTGTTAACAAACTGCAGAGCTGACTTGGAATGTTTCTGGTATGAATCTATATGGGTAGAAATAAAGGTCCAAAGACAAGTTTATTTATTAGGAGCTTCTTACAGTCCTCGCACATCTGATGCAAATTTCTTTGACTCTCTTAATAAAAATAATCCAGAGGGCTTTAGACACTTCAAACAATATAACTATTGTCGGGGACATAAATGAAGACCTCCTAAACCCCAACTTGAAAGACATTCTGATCATCGACTCTCTCTCACCAACAAGACAACAAGCTCTCTTAGACCCGATCATAATTCATAAAGACATGTCTTTCCTTTATCAAAGCATATTAGAAATACCCTCAAAATTAGTAATCACAGAGCAACTTATGTCTATCTTCCTTTTCAGTACCCACTGCACGAATCTTTCACTCGCAATGTTTGGCTGTACAAAAATGCGATTTTTTAACTTCTTAATAATAAAATACAACGGTTTGATTGGACATGCCTAACGCAGGGCACGGTTTTCTTTCAGGTGAAACGCAATGGCTTTTAACTGATAGTGCAAAATCAGTTTGTTTAAATTACTATTTTGCCTCTATTTCTACTGTCAAAGATGAAAACATCGCACTACCTCCTTACGAATAACTAACAAACGATTCTCTATCATCAATTAACTGTACAGAAAATGAGATTGAACCCCTGATAAATGCATTAAATACAAACAGGGCTAGTGGTGATAATGGAATTAGTCGTAGAATGATTAAAGGAGTCTCTAAATTCGTCTCATAACCACTTTATATTCTTATGAACAGATCATTTGATGAAGATATTTTTACTGATGTGTGGAAAATTGCTCATATTTTACCGATTTTTAAAAAGGGAGACACATCTTTACCGTCATACTATAGACATGTGGCTCTTCTAAGTTGTCTTGGTAAATTGCGAGAAATGATTGTTTTCAAAAATTTGGATAGCTATTTTATTGATAATAACGTGTTGTATAAATAACAGTCAGGTTTTCTTCCCCACCACTCTGCAGTTTTTTCAGTTGATTGACATATACCATAATATTTGTCAAGCCTTTAATAACAACTTGTTTTCCTGTATAGTTTTTTGTGATATATTAAAGGCTTTCGAAAGAGTATGACACCGAGGTCTGCTATTTAAATTAAGACAAAATGGCATCGAGGGAAAGTTACTCCAATGGATAAGTAGCTATTTAAGTAATAGGCGACAAAACACTGAACTCTTTTTGTTCTTCTATGAAATCTATCCTCGCAGGGGTTCCCAAGGGATCAGTAATCGGTCCACTACTATTTCTAATATACATCAACGATATTGCGAAACAGTTGCTTAGTTTAACAAGATGTTTTGCAGATGATAGTTTTTTATTCTATGCTGCAGCATGTCTGGCAGACAATGTAGGTATTATAAATCATGACCTCACCATGCTTTCGAACTGGGCAAATAATGGCAAAGTTCAACCCACTGAAGCCGTCTTTTTTACTCTTAAGAATAGTGAGGATTCTCCTCAGCTTGTTTTGATACTAGTAATACCATCATACAATTTGTTGAAGATCACAAGCATCTGAGCATTACTTTCAGTAGCAATGGCCAATGACACACTCACATAGAAATCATTGCAAACTCAGCAGCTAAACTTCTGGGCATCATGCGCAAACTCAAGTGCACTTTAAGCAGAAATGCATTGAATCAATTTATTTATATCATTTACTTCCCACTATAGAGTACTCATCATTAGTGTGGGATGGCTGCACACAACAAGATTCCAATACTTTACAAAAGATACCAAATGAAGCGGCCCATATTGTAACTTGACTAACCAGATCAGTATCATTAAACTCCGTTCAGAAATTCTGTTGTAGCGGTTTTTCGAAGTTCCTGCTTTTATTCGTAATTTTAGGTCCTACATCACTATGAGAAAGTTACTCGTGTAGACATTCCCTCATTTCTCCAACTGGTTCTGTACCAGTGCGAGCTTCTGGCTAAGCGCTGATATTTTGGGAAAAATCAAGAAAATCAGAAATGCGTCTATAGACTAAGGCCAGTTGACGAAGTTTGCCACATAAAATACATGAATATTCATCGATACGCTTCAAGGCTCTATGGTCGGTTTAAAATACAACACACCCTTTACTCGAATATTAAATGATAAGGATGACGGGTAAGCTAATGATAAATCTTTCTGTTTTAGTTCATGAAAACGACGGCCCCCATATCTACATCTATACCCTAAAATACTACCTAATACATGTAAGCGCAAGGAGCGAAGGGTTGAGATCTACAATTGTGATAATAAAGTTTTCAATTCTAGGCGCGTCCTTCACAGGCACTGCCAAGAATGCTCGTGTTCTGAGCCACCGTTGTGACATCAGTATTATGCTGGAACTATTTCAAATTGCCGCCTGAAATACATGTAGACCATGTACACATGTAAACATTCATGCTTTATGCTATTTGCACCCCCCCCCCCCCCCTGCACTTTGGATCGGGGAATAACAAAGATATTGACGTTTCCCTTTGCAAAGTCGGATATATGCCCTGCAGTAAGGGGACATTTTTAACGTCGAACCCCTGGCAACGGTCTCCGCCCACCAACACGTGCCCAGGAGAACCTCTCTTTTGATGGGCTCAAGGCCTGACATATCCAAAGCACTGCCGACACTGACAAGAGTCCCTATATGCCACTGTCATCACGTGTCCCATAAGACCATGGTTGCATTACTCAGATACGGATTGAACATTTCCAAAATTATTATCTCGTTTGAACCGCTTCCGTTGCCATATTAACAGAAATTATTTTTCTCATCAAACGCATTGTTCTGTTTTTTATTACTGTTTTGGCTATCGCAGAATCTCGAGCTGCACTGTGGGTGGACAGACAGACATACAGACAGACAGGCAGAGGAATGGAGGGTTAACCTTATAGAGAGTTTACATCGTATTATCTTCATTTCACCGGTTGAGAAATAAAATGTATTTACGTAATAACTTTGTTGTTTTCTTACTTTCAGTCTTTGCTCATGACTTATGTTGTGCGATGGTTCACTAAGCTTATATGATCGGGCATGGCATTCTACTAGTTTTCTTCGCAAACAACATGTGGGGAAGGGGTATTGAAAGCTTGATACTTTTCTTCAAAATATATTCATTTATTCACTCTCCATTTCCTGAGTCCATTTCCCTCAGACGCTTGAACATGATTGAAATATTGTTCGCAGACCCGTTTTATATACAACTGACTTATCGGGCATTGAATTATTGCAAACTCGGAGAACATCGCGGTCACCTTTCTAGGTATACGGTGTGTAGTCACACTTGATGATTTTCCCATGAACTTCTCGACTACTGAAATGACCACTCCCAAATATTATAATGAAACTGTTGATATTTCTATATTTGTTCATGAAGGGCGTTTCACGAATGTCAAATTGTCTGTGGGTGTGTTTATCAATTTCATGATTTTTACCAAGATATCAGGGCTTTACCAGGAGCTCGCACATGCAAATGACCTGCTGGAGACATTAGGGGAGGTCTACACCAATAACTTTCTCATAGTGATGTAGGACCTAAAATTACGTATAAAAGCAGGAACTTCGAAAAACCGTTACAACAGAATTTCTGAACGGAGTTTAGTTAGATTATATAACGAGTGTGGCTGGACCGATCTATCACTAAAGAGACACCAACAAAAATTGTATTTTGTGCATAAAGTTAATAATGGAATGGTTCCAAAATATATTGCTGACTTAATTCCTCCATTAGTAAGTGAAATTTCAGGGCACCCCCTCAGAAATAATAATAATTTTTCTACACCATTCACTCAAACAAATGTTTCAACAAGATCATGTATACCATCAGCTATCAGAATGTAGAACAACCTTGTTGAAAGTCTTTAAAAAACAATATCATCTTTCAAACATAATTTACAAACCACTACTTTTCAAAAAATACAAGTACCTAGCTTCTTCGCATTTGCAAAAAGACATCTGTCTGTATTGCATGCTAGAATTAGAAACGATTGTAATAATTTAAATAATGATCTATTCAATAATCATCTTCGTGATGATCCCCTTTGTAGTTGGTGCAATGAAATAGAGGATTGTGAACACTACTTCTTTGATTGCAGCAAATACAGAAACGAGCGTCACTAATTCTTTGAAAAAGCTAGAGACTTTGAACCACTTACCATCAACATATTGTTATACATTAATGAAACATTGGACTATCAACTTAATATAGAATTATTTTGTGCAGTACATTAATATATAAAGAACACTAACCGTTTTGACAATACATGGGCACATTTTCCATTGACCAGAACGTTTAAGGTTATTATATCACCGATGTCTTTTCAAATATACCGCTATATCCCATTGTCTATAGAGCCAGTCTGCTTCTTGGAACTGGTGGGTCAATTTTGACTATGAACAAATGAAAATTGAGTATTCAATCATCAAAATAAAGTATTCATGAACTTTGGGTGCAACATAAAGAGAGGATTCATTGTCGATTTGCTCTAATTTTGCACTCAATGTTTACTTACCTATTTATTTATGTATTTATTTATTTATTTATTGTTGAAATATGTTTTATAACCATGTTTACACGCTTAGAGTTTAGATTTAGATGAAGGGCCGTAACTAATGTTGCGAGAACTTGTGACCTAGCCCCATTGCTGTTATTTGTGACAATAAAATATGTTTAAACTACCCTTGAATTTGTTGTCCGCTCCATATCTCCTGAACCCTTTGATCGATTTTCATTAAACTTCACCTAAATGTTAATCTCAGTGAGATGATGAGCAGAATCCATGACTGGGCTATGCAGACTCAAGGCCAAACCAATGTCACGTTTTAAGGTCAAGGGATTTACCCTTGAAGTTCGTGCCTGCTCCATATCTCCTGAGCCCTTTGAACGATTTTCATTAAACTTCACTCAAATGTTCTTCTCAGTGAGTTGGCGTGCGGAACCCATGACTCAGCTATGCAAACTCAGTCAAGATCACACTTCAAATTCATGGGATTCCGCGGCGGGGGATTTGGCTGTCGTTCAGACTGCTGTCTATGTGAACACCAATGGCATGTGTTAAATAGCGAAAATTTCTTCATCTCTTTACTATAAGTACCGTGGGGTAATAGTTTGACTATACTACAAGCAGGCATGAAATAACTCTTTATTACCCAACCCATTTGATGAAATACTTAGCAGCGTTTCTTGCATGGAGTAGCTGTAGACCATGCAGTATTGTTGCAAAGAAGAAAATTTCACCCAATCTGCTCAATTTTGGTCTCAAAATGTTCCGCTTGTTCTAACTAAGAAAACGAGTACTCACACTTTATGTTTCCCTTGCCTTATTTTCACCATTGTTGCATAACGCCTCCTTTCATAAACAAACCGTACGTGCATCATTGTTGCGCATGTCGATAAGCCCCTGTGTGTTTTTTACTGGGAAGCGGGTAACCAGGCCATGGTATAGTGCCAGTCAATAGTCAAATTTATTTCCCCAGTCAATAGTTCAGTGACTCTTGACAAAGCAAAAAATAGACAATTACTCTGTATATAGACGGTTGGGTAATAATGTTTTCTATGATACAGACATTTCAATGTAGTCTAGCCATTGTTCGATCATGTGTGCGATCGAGCTCTTGGTAAACAAGTTTAGCTTTTTGATAAGAAAACACGTAAAAACATCGAATGTTAGGCCTAAAAATAATCTAGTTTTGCTTTTCCATACTAATGCCACTCTTTTCGATATAAACATGTATGCAGACTTTGAGTATTTTTCTCATGGTAAACTGGAAGCAAGTTAAGAGGCCCATGTTTTAGCGAACAGGTAAAAAACAAGATAAAAAGCACGTCCCCCAAAACGTCCTGAAATTGGTCATAAACGTCAACAGCTATTTATAATATACCCACCAAAACATTCCCAATTTGAGAATCGGTAGAAAGGATAAGAAGGGATCTATGTAGTATGCAGATTTTGAGACCCTGCAAGCATTATACATGCCGCCTTCTGCATCACTATTTGAGTGCTGAAAAACATTGCATCTGCTTCACAGACTAATCAGGTGCCCTCACTAAACCTTGCATACACTTCCAGCATTATGTAAAGCTATAGATAATTTATTGCGTACACCTTTTAAAGAACCCGTCCCCCATCAATACTCTCAGTGCTTTGATGTTTTGTATGCCACTGAGTCTGAGTATGTTATAGTAGTCCGAGAGCCAGCAATACTTTTAATCAAGTGGCTGAGGCCAAAAGGTTTGAAGGTGTGTTCTTATGTAGAAAAGTATGCTTAATTCAAAAATCAAACTCTTAAAAAAATCGGCTTGTACACAAAAATGCTATGCGCAGTGGAATAACCCCGGGGTAGGCAATTTCTCAAATTAGCACGGAAATAGGGTACCCTATATCACAGAATCTAATTTGACCTACCTTGCACCCTCATGCCAATTTTTCATTGGTGCCAAATTGTTTCTTGGGACCCCATGAATGAAAAACAATGTTTCTGAAAAAATAACACATTTTGACCTTGCGAAATTGCATGGTTACCATGGTAACCCTTAATGCAATTCTTACATGTAGGGGTGTACATACAGATTCAATCATATCTTAGCTGATACTTGTCATATACTACTAATCTTGGTACCAAATAAAAGGTTAAGCACATGCCTTTCATCCCATGACCTGAGATGCAAATAACCTAATTTGCATATTCATGAATATTAATGAAAACCTTAAAAATAAGGGGGAAATCGTAAAAAACACCATAAATAACTGATTTCAGCCCCAAACCATCATCACATCACCACTGATGCATGTTTTATATCATCAGTGATACATTTCGACAAATAATGTCATCTTATGGTCTTATATGGATATTATCACATTTGCATATTCATGAATATTAATGAAAACTAAATAAATGAAGGCAAAACCATTGCATAAACTAGAACCCCAAGGGGTAATTAGACCTAGATCTACATTGAACGCCTAGGATTATTTCTCATTCATGTCAAATGGTTCAATGAGGTCACTTAAAGGCAAAACATTGTGTTCCTCAATAATAAATCAATTTGCAAATGTGAAATTGCATTGTTTCCATGGCAACCCATTATGCGATTTTAAAAATACTGTGAGCGTACCTACAAAAATATTCATATATCGACAGCAACTCATCCTAGAACAGTAAATCTGGTATCAAATTAATCTGCAGATATAGCATCTTTATATGATGGTTGGATTATGCAAATTATTTATTTTGAATTTTCATGAATGTTCATGAAAACAATAGAAATGAATAAAAAAAGTGCAGAAAAATCAAGGGACAATACTAACAAAATTACTAGTATTTCACTTGATAATTGCCCTAGAATACCAAACATGATATCACACTAATGCTAAAATATAGTTATTGTACCTTACGGGCAGATAGGAAGAGAATCTAATTTGTATAATCATGAAGTTGAATGAAAACATTAGAAAAGAATGAAAAATCATGGAAAAATTAAGATTGCCATACTTACAATTTTGCTCATATCTCACTTAATAAATACCCTTGAGTAGAAAAAACTTATTACCAAAGTAATGCAAAGACATAGCACTCTTATCTTATGGACACATATGAAAACAAATTTATATGAATACTAATTAATCTTTACGAAATCATTATAAATTAGAGAAAAATTGCGGAAATAACAAGCTGATATACTTACAAAGTTTTTCATATCTCAGTTTATACAACGTTGTAATTGCCCTAGAGTACTAAACTTGATATCAGAGTAATGCTATGACAAAGTGCCTTTACCTTTTGGGCAGATATGAAGATAATCTAATTTGTATATCCATAAATTTTAATGCAAACATTTGAAAATAATGAAAAAATCACAGAAAAATCATGGGGGTATACATACAAAAGTGCTCATATCTCAGTTGGTATATGTCTTAGGCTTCTAAACTTGGCATATAATTAGAGCTAAGATAATAGTTTTAATATTAGACCAAGTGTGCTACTCTAAAGCAATCAGCAGGAGAGAAATTAGTAATTTTGTATGTATGTGCCTTTCAGTTTGCCATAATTTTTCATTCTTTTCTAAAGTTTTCATTATAATTTATGAATATTCAAATTAGATTTCTTTAATAACGAGTACTATGTCTTAGCATTACTTTGATATTAAATTTTGTACTCTAGGGCAATTATCAAGTGAGATATGAGTAATTCTGTGTGTATTACCCCTTGATTTTCCGCAATTTTTTTCATTTATTTCTTATGTTTTCATTAAAATTCAGGAATAATCAAATTAGATTTCTTTTGTAACCACCCATAAGGTAAGAGTACTTTATCTTAGCATTAATTTGATATCAAGTTTGGTACTAAAGAGCAATTATTAAGTACGAAATAAGTAATTTTGTAACTATTACTCCTTGGTTTTTCAGAGATTTTTTTATCTAATGTTTTCATTAGAGTTCATGAATATTAAAAATAGATTTCCTTTTTAACCACCCATAAGGTATTAGTACTATGTCTTAGCATTACTTTGATATCAAGTTTTGTACTCAAGGGCAATTATCAAGTGAGATATGATTGATTTTTCAAGTACTACCTCTTGATTTTTCTACGATTTTTCATTTATTTCTAATGTTTTCATTACCATTCGTGAATATTCAAATGAGATAAATTGCATACCTGACAGTGCTGTAAATGTGTTTTGTCTGCAAAATAACTTGATACTAGATTTAGTGTTCTAGGATGAGATGCTGCTGAGATATGAATATTTTTGAAGCTACACTCCCGGTCTTTAAAATCGCATAATGGGTTGCCATGAAAACCAAGCCATTTCAAATAACCAAACTGTTGTATTATTATGAAATATAGAGTTTTTACTTTAAGTTGCCTCATTTAACCATTTGAAATCAATAAGCAATGCTCCTATGAATTCAATGTAGGGCTTATTACCAATTGGGGTTCTAGTTTATGCAATGGCTTGCCCTCATTTTTAAAGTTTTCATTAATTTTCATGAATATGCAAATGAGATAATTTCCATATAAGACCATAAGTTGACAGTATGTGTCGAATTGTATCACTGATGATATGAAAAAAAATGCAACAGTGGTGATTTGATGATGGTTTGGGGCTGAAATCATTTATTTATGGTGTTTTTTATGATTTTCCCCTTATTTTAAAGGTTTTCATTAATATTCATGAATATGCAAATTAGGTAATTTGCATCTCAGGTAATGGGATAAAAGGCATATGTCTAACCTTCAATTTGGTACCAAGATTAGTATTCTATGATAAGTATCAGCTAAGATATGATTGAATTTGTATGTACACCCCTACCTGTAAGCATTGGACAACAGGGTTGCCATGGTAACCATGCATTTTCACATAGCCAAAATGAGTTTATTTTTAGGAACATTTTTTTCTCATTCAGGGGTGGGGGGCTAGGAAAATGTTTTGGCACCAATGAAAAATTGTCATGGAGGTGCAAGGTAGGTCAAATTAGATTCTGTGATATAGGGTACCCCATTTTAGTGCTAATTTGAGAAATTGCCAACCTCCGGGGTATTCCGCTGCGCATAGCATTTTTGTGTACAAACCGATGTTTTTAAGAGTTTGATTCTTGAATTCAGCATACTTTTCTACATAAGAACACACCTTCAAACCTTTTGGCCTCAACCACTTGATTAAAAGTATTGCTGGCTCTCTGACCATAGCTAGCAATATGCAGTTCCGTAAGTTTATAGCTTTTGAAACGTTCGAGTTTGATCGAAAAGCAACGGGACAAAATGCTGACATTAGTTTTTGGCAGAACGCGACGTCTGATTAGGGACTTTACTATCTTTACTATTTGCTTACAGAGTATCCTCTGAAAATTTGAATCAAAATGAAATATACCACCCAGCAAACCTACCAGTTCATATTAACCCATATGTCACCGCGTCCTTTTCATGCGAAGCAGACCCAGATCAGACACCGCATCATGCGGTGTCTGATCAGGATCTTCCATGTTTGCTTACAAAATGTTGAAATGTTTTATTATAATTTGGAAAAAAGTAAAAAAAAAAAAAAAAAAAAAAAAAAAAAAAAAAAAAAAACACCAACACCCCAAAATTGGAAAAGAACATATCAATATTAGGCAAGCACATTCGGCTTAAATGGTTAATATGAAAGTCCATACGGTATAAATAAAGGGGTTAACCTTCGCCTTTACTTTCAGAATTCTCTAAAAATACAAAAATTCAGGTGTGGCCAGTGTAGAGTCAGACTAGCCATGGAGTCTGTCCAGTCTGATCAGAGTAATCGCTCGGTTTTTACTTAAAGGGTAGTGAAGGCCTCACATGTACATTTGTAAGACTGGTCAGAATGGATAAATGCGCCTGTTGACCAGCGTCGCATTAAGCTCATAGGTCATGCATTTGATTATGATATACATAAATAGAATCGGGATCTAACTCATTGCTCCTCGGTCGTATGGTATATAGGCTAAATTAACCCATTTAAGCCGAATGGAATTTCCCACTCTTATCAATTGGACGAACTCATTTCTGATTCTATAAGGGTAGTGACGTAGTAATTTCAATTCCGTTCAATTCTATAAGCAAGCAGTGCAAAACATAATCAGACGTTCTGTGGCGTCTGATCTGGTTCTGCACTGTTTATCGATGTCCCATAAATGGTCGTTTGAACAAATGATGCAAGTATAATTGACCAGTGTGTCAATGCATACTTAAAAGCCAAAATTTAGATAAGTCCGTTTCCAATTTTAAGGGTTGATTGATATTTCTATTTTTGTTTTTTATTTTTATTCAAATTTTAACAGATCATAATGTTAGCATTTAGTGGAAACCCAGATCAGACGCCGTGTTCTGTGCATTATGGGGACCAAGCATAAACCACAGGAGCTTGAAGTTCGATCCTTAAATCACCCAAATAGCCTCAAAACTAAAAGCTCACAGTGTCATTACGTAGTAGGTTTTGAGGCTATATAGGTGATATAAGGACCGAACTTCAAGCTCCTGTGCATAAACATGATTGGTGCATGAACATCCATTGAAGGAGGTACATTTTTGCACATCCCTCATCGAACAAGCAAAAACCTCTTATGTGATTCCATGCAACTGTATACATGTACCAGTACACCTGACTAACATTACCCTAGAACATGTATAAGGAAAAATAAAAATATTCGAGTTTACACTTAAAAGTTTATCCTTCATATTTAATAGTAATTTTAATACTTTTAGAAAGGCCGTGAGCGGTCAGTATCGCATAGATTTGACAGGCGTGCAAAAATTGCTGAAAATCGGGTCACGGTTTTCTCGCTGGACTAGACCGCGCATGCTCAGAATCCAATTCATATAAAAGGCAGCAGGGGTCTTTGAACATCAGTGTGGACTCAACTCTCCTTACTCAAAAGAAGGTATGTACATTTATATATTTATATTAAAGTATTTGAAGCCAAATATATTTTGCAGACCTGTTGGTTATCATTTTATTTCAATTTTAGTTTTCACTTGTTCTTTTTTCTACTTCGACAATATTGGCATTATTCCGTAAAGTGTTCTGTGGAAAGTAATGTTCAATAACATCTTTTATTTTGCATGTATATTGCAAGTGTCAATTTTTCAAGATATTTGAAGTTTAATTTCGGATTTTTACCTTTCGACGGGCTCGCGTAGTGATTATAGTGCAGACCCAAGGGTCGTGCAATTTTGATCTTGGTCGCTTTCGAAATAATGAATCTAAAAAGTTTACTCGTATAGATTAACCTCTCTGTCAATGCCACCTAAGTCACGTGGAGTGTTGTTACTTGCCACTAGTATTAAACTAGCTAGATTAAACAGGATTTCCAGGGGGTGGGGGATCCAGGATTTCTGGAAAGGGGGTTATTATGTATAATAGTGCTTTGCTGATTTTATCTCATTTTTCTTATATATCCTTTGAAAGTGAAATAATTTGGTCTCAATGAGACCAAATTATTAGAATTCATGAGATATTTAAAAACGGGCGGCCGCGGGGAGGAGGGTCGAGCGAACCCCCTGAAACCACTCTGGATCCGCCATTGAATTTTATGTGCGAAGCTAACACCTTTATAGCGCTGGAACAAACTTTGTTACAAACTGGTTTTAGGACTCTCACGGCCATATAATTGCAGATGAATCAGAATTGTTGACAGTCATTACAGAAAGCCATTTTTTTAGCGTAAAATTGTAAATATTTTCTTACCCATCCGTTTTACCATGTTTTGGGTGCTCAAGAGAACCGTCTCATTGAGACGATTCTTTTGAGTACCCACAACATATGTTTTGGTTGAGAAATAAGATAAATATTTTTTATACGCACTCTTAACTAAAGTCCTGAAAATGCAAAGAATTGATATAAGGTTTTTTTAATCTTGGTAGCTTTATCGCACTATCGCAATCAAATTAGTTTAATGGTTTAGGAACATCAACTTTTGTCACTGAAACAAAATTGTACTCAAATGATTACAGGAGCGCAGCCAGCGACGTTATCATGTTGAAGCCGACCCCCCAAAAATGTGGAGATACCTGACCTTCGGAAAGCGAATAATAAAGGCGCTGATCAGAGTGCGCGGATTCGCAGGCTGGGTTGCACCTTTGTTGTTAACAAGTAACAAAGTCGGGGTTTCTCGCATCGAGGCTTATAATTTTGAGGCCCATGCTTCCTGGCCTCCACACAAACTATGCGCCGGGCAAAGGTGAACGGCCATCTCGTTCAATTACAAGTATGAGCTTTCCCTGTAAAAAAATGGAATTTAAAAAAGAGATTTAAGTGATTGCATTTCAGTGAACATTGTAACTATCATTCTTGAGCCGATGAAAAACGAAAAGAAAAGAAAATGCCAAAGTTTTAGTTAGGATATAACTTTTTGTATGCTCAACTCAAATGAGCATGGAAGATCAACTGTTCGTAAAACTAAAATGTTGAATGATAAATATTGTTCTAGCTTTACAACTCTAACATGTTGTATTTGTCCTGCAAATAAATGTTAAAATGCCAACAATTGGCATTTTAACATTTATGAGCAGGATAAATCTCATGCTAATTTGAATTTAGCATTAATAAGTTTCATAACCTTAGGACAATTGGTTTCAGTGATTTTATTGCCTTTATTGAATTTGGGAATAAATCCCAATAAAATCCTCAGGTTGGGAAAAAAACTCAAAATTGGGAAAATACATGCCTTTTTTGGATTGGGAAGCAGCCTGTACTCGGCTGAAAAGGAAGCAAAATAAAATCACTGGTTCTCGTTGCCTGCATTGCAAACACGTTAACACCGAATTGCAAACTTTCATTTAGTCAAAAACTGATTCCGACACTTTGAAATACAATCGTTTTCTTGCCGAAATAGGTATGTGATATACGTAGGAAGGTGCAAAGCATAATGTTAATAGAAAACTTCCGCCAAAAAGATTTTAGTATTCTGCTGGAAAGCAATTATGAATAAGCGAATTACCGCATATGCATAAAGTCACTCTGCCATGCGCATCTGTTGTGACTATAGATCTTACATTTATATTAGTAAGAACCTTAATTAACTTCTGCAAAGCGTTAATTCACGCAGTCTGATCAGCGCCTTTGTTATTCGTTTTTTGGAAAGAATCATATCAAGACTTGCTACGAGCAAATTTCCAATTGTCCAGCTAATCTCTGTAGCTGAGCAGGCTGGCTTGAATCTCACTTTGTCGGAAACCCTGAAGACGGGTTTTTGTCACGTCGAGGCCCGTATAGTTCTTTTGTTTAGCCAGACTGATTTCTTAAAAATTAAAATTACAGGATGCATTCTGGGCTGATCATATGAACATGATTTGAGCCGTGATATGAGTTTTCCAACAATGAGGTATGTGCGACCAGCAAAGCCTCAGATCAGCCTGCGCATACGCGCAGTCTGATCAGAACCTTTGCTAGTCGCATGAATATTCTATGAATATTAAGCTACTGACCGAACGGCATTTGGAGTTTCTAAGCTTAAAAGGAGGCTGCACAGGCTCGTTTGTGTTTACACTCGTCAAACTTTCAGATTGTTGTAAATCTCATGTCGCAGCTCATTTCACATTATTAATCTCCATTCATTTATTTATTTCGCAGAACAATGAAGACCACTCTGGGTGTCGCTGTGTGCCTCTGTGTTGCTTTGGCAACAACCAATGCCGGAAGCTCCTATGGAAAAGGAGGAGGTTTCGGAGGCGGATGGGGAGGTGGATTCGGAGGTGGATTCGGAGGCGGATTCGGAGGTGGATTCGGAGGCGGATTCGGAGGTGGTAAAGGATATGGATATATGCCAAAGAAGAAGCCAGCACCAATCCCCATTCCAGTGCCAGTACCTGTTGTGCCACTCCCACCTCCCCCACCCCCTCCCCCACCTATGCCCATCCCAGTTATTCCAGTAGTCCCCTTGCCTAGACTTCCAATGGGTAAGTACTGGCTACTGTTCTGTTTTATCAATACTTACTGTGCCCATTTAGTGTGTCCCTTACTGCTGTTTGGTACACAAAGATGGGGTCATTTGGAATGCGAACTCAGCATCATAATTTCTTTAGTGTTACAAAGTGTTTGATTGACAAAGCGACCCATTAAATGATGCAATGCTCTCTGCTTCCAATTTGAATAGCGACGACTTTCTGCCAAAATGTTTTACTCGGCTACACATTCCGACAGTCACATCTGCATTCTATTGATAGATCGTTTAATAATAAGTAAGAACTAGCTAATAGTAAAGCAGTCTAGTACGCTGAACAGTACCTTCATCCTTCTGATTCAGTTTTAGTTGTCGTGTTTTATGATGAAAGCAATAGATGGTATGTGTACCAAAATAGTAAGGGAAATGCTAAAGCAACTAAACGTGCGCGGTTATGGCTTACCACCGCAGACTAAGTTATAACGAGCCTGTATTGAATAAATACTTGGGTGATTTTGGGCAAAATATCAAGCATTTGTAGTTTGTCATAGAAGTCTGATTGGAAGTCAGTTGACAAAGTTCTTGTTGTGTCCAAAATAATCGTAATAGGGATCCTTTCTACTTGGCCCCGGCCTTGCCCAAAATTCAAACCAAACCATTATGTTTACAATATGCTTTGGCCTATGCCTAGCACATATTTATTTTTAGTCGTTGTTATTGAAAAGAAAATGGCAGAGTTTATTGTGTGTATTTTTAAAAAATGACAGAACAGTTAGAGGACTGTAGTGGCTCAGTGGTAGAGAGCTTGACTCGAGATCGAGGGGTTGCGGGTACGAGCTTCTAGGTAGGCACTGTGGTGTGTCCTTGAGAAAGACGCTTTATCCTCGCTTAGTATTGGTTAAGCCCAGAAAGACTCGTAACGACATGACTGAAAAACACATGGCTTCTACAGTTTGTTATGATCTTCTTCCTCGTCCCTATTTTGTGTGAACAAGCAGCTAAGGCTCTGGCGAGTCTTAATATCGCCTTAGCGTTCGCTCAAAATTATATGATTTCACGAATTGGCTCATTCATGTTTATTGTCTGAAACTCAGTGCTGCTAGAACTCGAACGACTCTTTTGATTTCCAAAAACACATGTTTAGAAATAAATACAATAAAACCTGTGTAAAACGGCCACGTAAAAATGGAAAAAAACAGAGAGATCTTAATAACAAATGATAGCTTAATGAAGATAGAAAGTATTGCAGAATGCTGGAGCATTCTGCAATACTTATGACCTGCATTAAACGATACGTAATTAAGCGATAATTGGGTTCGAATTTTCGGTCGTTTTGAGAGTGGCCGTTTTACACAGGTTTTACTGTATTTGCTTGCAAGAATCTTCTTTCTCGTCCCTACTCTGTACGTACAAGCAGCTAAGGATCTTGTGTGTCTCAGTCTCGTCTTGACGTTTGCTCGAAATTATATGATTTCACGAATTGGCTTATACATGTTTATTGTCTGTTAGAACTTGAAAGATTCTTTTGAAAACTAAAAGCACATGTTTCAAAATAAATACAGTAAAACCTGTGTGAAACGGCCACTTAAAATTCGACAAAACAAAGATCTTAATGGCAAATGATAGCTGAATGAAGGTCGAAAGTATTGCAGAATGCTCCCCTTTGAGCATTCTAAGGTGAGCATTTCTACAATACTTTCGACCTACGTTAAGCGATACGTAATTAGGTTTGAAATCAATTTTCGGTCTTTTTGAGAGTGGCCATCATAGTTTACACAGAGTTTACTGTACAATTTTAAGCAAAAAAAAAAATCATCATCTGGATTTTATGTCAGTCGTTGACTTATCATAATATTAAATTTCAGGAAAGAAAAGCTACGGAAAGGGACATGGCGGCAAATACGGCGGGTAAGTATAAGATGAACATGACGGATGACTCTCTATAAGTCCAAATACACTCTAAGTCAAAGTCAATTTGTAATGCATCGCATATAGATCAGGAGGCGGGCTGAATTTTGGTCAATTATACGAGTCTTTACAGGCCTACATGTACTTATTTAGCTCAGTTTACTTATCATTTAAATAAAATCGCTGGCCACGTCGATTTTGAACTAATGTGAGTAGATTTGTAATTCTGAAGCATTTGAATTACTTATAAGACACATTATGATAACTTTTCCTTATAGTAATGATAAAACTCATCCTTTTTTCTGTTTTCTTCCATAAAACACTTGATCGGCAGCAGTTTTTCTCAAACGTAGGATTCGCGAAAACAATAGTTACCAATTGAGACAGTGCATGCGATTTCCAGCAATGTGGTATGCGCGACCAGCAAAGCCTCAGATCAGTCTGTGCATATGCGCAGTCTGATCAGAGCCTTTGCTAGTCGCTTGCATATTCTATGAGTGTTGCGCTACTGATCAAACATTACTTGGAGTTTCTAAGCTTAAAGGGAGGCTGCACAGGCTCGTCTCAGTCTACACATGTCAAAATGCCACATTGTTGGAAATATTGTATTCCTGTTCTCACGCTGCACGTTCGCTTTGTACGGGAGAGAAATTGATAACCCTATGTTTTCCAGAAAGTAAACAGCGTTTCTCCGTTCTGTTTATCATTCCCGTGCACTATTTCCCGACTGATTTCCCAGCTACTCTCCTGCCAGCCAAGAGTGACGGTGGCGTCATGTTATGTTTACAAAGCTATATGGGACTTATAATCGATAGATCACTTTGTATTAATCCTATCCACAGGATAGGATTAATACAGAAGTGATCTATCGATTCTCGTTTGTTCAAGTTAAGTGTATACGTTAAGCCCCAGTTACACTGTCACGATTTTGGCCACGACGGAGCTACGACTCACCCCGATTTATCAAGTCGTGATGCATCGGCATGAGTCGTAGTAGCACCGTAGAGACATCGGCGCGAGTCCTAGTAGTACCGTGGTGATTCGTGAAGAATCCTGGTGATTCGGGAACCTCCACAACAAGGCTACGACGAGTTTAAACCATTTAAACTCGTCGGGGTGAATCGTGTTGGATTGTGGGCGTGGCCTAAGTCGTAGCTCTACCGTAGCGGGATCGGGATCATTCCTAGTGGTATCGTGGTAGTATTCGTGGTCATTCGTGGGCGTTCGTAGCGAATCGGGTTATCACTGACACAATATTCTGGTATAAAAACAGAGGTTTTATTGCTGAAAATCGTTTTCAAGAGTGAATTTTAGTGAAGCGCATCATGGATTATGTCCAGAGATTTCAAAATGCTAATTTGCAGCTTGAACTGGACGTCATCTGATACAACTGGACATGACACTGGACTTGGGACAGGACTGAGCCTAGCCCGTTGGTCCGGTGACTGTTGTGATTTTACCGCAGCTTTTCTTTTTAATGGCATGACTGACTTCGTCAAAGATTGAAGAGATAATGATATTTGGTGTCATATTTTTGCATGGGGGGGAGGGGGGGTTGGTACTCTGATATTTACATACATACGTAGGCGCGGGTAATTTTTTGGGGTTCAAAATTTTGAAGTTCAGGTTTATTTCGGGTTTTCAGACAAATGAATATTTTTTGGGTATGAATATTTTGTGGATATTTTTGGGGGGTCATCACACAATTAGACTATATTTAGGGGTCATTTCTGTGCATTTTTGGGTCTTTTTTAAGACCAAGGTACAGAATGGGGGTATTTTTTTTTTTTTTTTTTTTGGGGGGGGGGGTTCTAAAATTTCAAATATTTTTGGGGTTTTTTGAAATTCCTGTTTTTTTTGTGTTTTTTTTTTTTATTTGGAGGGGGGTGGGTGTGAACGCTAGATGCTGGGCCCGAGCCTACGAATGAAGAAAAAATGAGGGTACCCCCCCCCCCCCCCCCCTGGGACTGTCGCATGACAACCACTAAATCGTGCAGATTCATGGGAGGCCGTGACGCTACCGTAGCGCTATCGGCTTGAATCTTACTAGCACCGTATCGAATCGTGGAGGCATCGTGAGCATTCGTAGCTCCAACGTGGTGAATCGAAGCGCTGCCGTGATTAGTCGTAGTGGGTCCGTAGATGAATCGTACTGACACCGTAGGAGCATCGTGAGACATCGTATTGATGCTGGAATTTCTTTTTTTCCATCCCGACGCATCCCGATGCAACCCGATTTTACCATCTTTCTCAAATCGGGATGAGTCTTGGTGAATCGGGGCTTGAATCGTGACAGTGTAACTGGGGCTTAAGTGCTTTACTTAGCAATTGTAAACAAAGTAAATACGTCGCTGTCACTCTTGGTTGGCACGGCAGTAGCACGTATATAGGAGGGTCTGGATGGGGGGGGTCTGGTATTCACTATTTCTTAAAAATTTTGCCCATTATTCATCTCATTAAAATTTTGGGTTATTCATTAAAATAAGACCAATTATTCATTAACAGTAAAAAAGGTGGCAAAGAAATCTGCTTATTCACTATTATTTTTTTCTTCAATTCATTAAAAAAATAGGATTATTCATTATTTTTTAGGCCCTCAATATTCACTATTCATTATTTTTTGGCTCATTATTCACTATTCATTATAGAAAAGGGCCATTATTCACTAATCATAATACCCCATCCAGACCCTCATATGGTATCGGGCCACTATCGGATTTATATGTTTACTGGGTTTGTACGGATCTACTGATTCCATAGTATAGTTTGGGCAACAACTTCGAGTGACAACGTCTGGTAAATTGCACAGGAGTTCGCTGGGAATTCTATGACAGAGTGTTTGCACAAAATACTCATCGTCTCAATGCAACACTTACCAGTCCAAAGTTTTCCGGATCTAATGATAGATACTATAATCCATAATTTTGTCCGTGCAGTGTACACATTGAGCAACAAAAAATCACGCCATTCCTCATTATGTATGTGTCGAGGTTATATTTGCAGGAATGAATATGGTACTTTACCGAATCTAATATCTGATTATATTATTTCGTTTGTAGTGGTGGCCATGGTGGCTCCTGGGGAGGTGGCTCCTTGGGCGGTGGCTCCTGGGGAGGCGCTGGATCCTGGGGAGGTTACGGTATGGGTAAGTATTTTGCTCATCTGTATTGTAATATTGCTTTTATGCGCGGATCCAGAGGGGGGGGGGGGCAGGGGTCCGGATACCCCCCCCACCTGAAAAATCACAAAAATATGGGGTTTCTTAGCAATAATGGTCCGGATCCCCTGAAAATTATTTCTCAAATGTAATATAGTCAAAAGAATGTTAATATCCTTCAATTGTTTTTATAAGTATATTTGCTCCAGTTTTCATTTTTAGTGTGTGTATACACTGTTTGCAAAAATACCAATTTACAAGTAACCAGTCAACCATGGGTAAAATATTATACACCATTTATGGCATTGTGAATCGATGTGGTTAATAAGCGGCGTCACAGAACGATACTTTTACTTTCAGGAGGCGGACTTGGCTATGGCAGCTCCCTAGGATTTGGAAGCAGCTTAGGACTAGGAAGCAGTTTGGGGTGGGGATCTAGCCTAGGCTTAGGAGGAGGCTTGGGCTCTGGACTAGGTGGAGGCCTAGGCTATGGGTTGTCAAGCGGCTGGGGTAGCGGATGGGGCAGCGGATTGACTGGATCAGGCTTGGGCAGCGGATGGAGCAGTGGGGTAGGGCAGTGGGCCAGCGGAAGTGTTGCTCCTGCATGGGGAACAGGATGGGGCAGTGGACTAGCTGGTACTGGCTTGGGTGCTGGTGCAGGATTGGGCAGCGGATTGGTTGGTACTGGTTTAGGTGCTGGTGCAGGATGGGGCAGCGGTGTCGTTGGCTCTGGTTTGGGTGCTGGCGCGGGCTGGGGAAGCGGTGTAGTCGGTTCTGGCCTAGGTGCTGGTGCAGGATGGGGTAGCGGATTGGTTGGTACCGGTTTAGGTGCTGGCGCAGGCTGGGGAAGCGGTCTCGGTTTGGGTGCTGGTGCAGGCTGGGGAAGCGGTCTCGTTGGATCTGGCTTGGGTGGTGGTGCAGGATGGGGCAACGGACTAGCTATTAACGGTGCTGGTGCTGGCGCAGGATGGGGAAGTGGAGTTGCTGGAGCTGGTTTGGCTCCCGGTTGGTCCAGTGCAGTACCAGGAAGAGGTCAGTAAGCCAAACGTTTTACGAGGTTTGGGTATCCATCGCATAATAATGGGCCTCGTCGCGAGAAAAGCTGTCACGCGGTTTCCGAGTTTCAAACCAGTCTCCTCAGTTACAGAGACTAGCGTGAGAATTGAAATTTCACCTGTAGCAAGTTAACATATGCTACTTTCCAAAAAAGCGAATAAGAAAGGCGCTGATCAGACTGCGCGGATGCGCAGGCTGGTCTGCGCCTTTGTTGTAAGCTAACCCCCGAGGACAGGTTTTCTCGCGTCGAGGCCCGTATGCTGTATTATCAAGTGGAGCTAGAGGTCTCTCAATGTCGTTTTTTCATCTACATCCATACTTTGTGTATGCGAGCAGTGAATGCATTTGAGCCGTGGCATGTGATTTCCAATAATGTGGCATTGTGACAAGTATAGACTCAAACGAGCCTGTGCAGCCTCCTTTTAAGCTCAGGATCTCCAAATGATGTTCAGTCAGTAGCTTAACAATCATATAATATTCAAGCGACTAGCAAAGGCTCTGATCAGACTGTGCGCATGCGCAGGCTGATCTTGGGCTTTGCTGCTCGGACATACCATATTGTTGAAAATCCCATGTAGCGGCTCATATGTGCGGCTCATATGTGCAGACTCGCCTGAGCTTTCGCTACTTGTTGATGCAATAAGTACTGAAATCTCATGCACAAGCAAAATGCAAAGTTTACTATTTCTTTAACTTGATATTTCTGGGTTTGTGGGAATCCTATATTGAGCCGATCAACAAGTATATTGAAAACATGGTGTCGTATTATAGTAGATTTAACTTCTTGTTTTTTTTTAAAAAAAAATCAACCCCAAATAGTTTTCTTGTGTTAACAAATAACATTAAAATGATCTGCTATTCATGTGAAAATCTATCATCTGGGTTTGCGAGCAGGCCATACACAAACAAGCCTGCTCAGAAAATTCGCTTGTAGCAGGTTTAGATATGATACTTTCCAATAAGTGAATAACAAAGGCGATGATCAGTCTGCGCGGGTGCGCAGGCTGGTCTGCGCATTTGTTGTTCGCCAACCCTGAATACAGATTTTCAACTTTAATAACCACTGCATTCTGATTTCTAAGCCAATATGTGTCTAAACTAGAAGGTATACTCACAAAATAAATTACTAATATTTCAAAGTTTATTTAGATATGCATTAACAGCGAAAACCCTGATGTACATTAGTGTAGACCCTGACGAGCCTGTGCAGCCTCCTTTTAAGCTTAGAAACTCCGATTGATGTTCAGTCAGTAGCTTAACAGTCATAGAATAGTCAAGCGACAAGCAAAGGCTCTGATCAGACTGCGCATATGCGCAGGCTGATCTGAGGGTTTGTTGGTCGCACATACCACATTGTTGGAGGCTCATTAGCAAATAAATCATTTATAGCTAAGGTGGATTTTTCAAGTTCCTCAACTGGAAGACATATCATTTTTGAAAGTCAAAATATTTACAGATAAGTATGGACTCCAGTCACTATGTCTAACTATAAGTTTAAGACGCTAGTGAGTTTACTTATAAAACATATCTTTTTCAGTGGTCTAAAGCGGAATCGCCAGGTGGGAGTAGTACAATTGTTCATTAAAAGTAAGTATCATTTGCATTATATCATGTGATGTAGCAAGCGAAAGTATGTGCACGAAGTACTGGTCAACCGCTTGTTCAAGCTTGCCTAGGAAAACGTGTGGTTAGGTGAACTGACCGTCCCGCCATGACAATAGATGTTAACTTGGGACGTAAAGCAACAAAAACAGACAAACCAAATTGCATTTGAAAAGGTGACAGTTGATGAATTGGTGTTAGCTCGATTTTGTTTCGATTATACTTTTTCAAAGTTCCACAAATACTTAAAGTAAGCTTTAATCCGTTGGATGATGCCTGATGCTTGTCTTTGGCTGGGCCATTCGTGGTTTTCTTAAGCTCTGAATATATGCGAGTCGTGAGTCCTTTTCTTCGTTTCATCCTATTGGGTTAATTTGGTTAGATTATTTCTCGGTAATGATATATTGCATAAGTAAGGAAGCTTCCATGCGAACAACATTTTTTTTATGTTTTAAAAACAACAGACTTAAGATTTCATTTTCTTAGAATGCCCTCTCGCGAGAAACCTTGATTTTGCAGCATGTGGGCTACAAAGGTGCAATTTAAGCTTTGCACCCGTGCAGTATATTCCCTAGTTACAATTGGGTTAGCTAGGCTTTCTGCATGCACGATTTCAAGGTTCTAACTAGCTATCCTTTGCAGCAGAGCATATTTGATTGAGCCTTACCTGACCAAAGACAGATTTTCTCTCGACAGGGCCCATTAAATGTGATTGTTTTTATTTTGCTGTTCTTGATGGAATGTTCCATTATATTTTGCAGGTGTGTGAGGGTAGATATCGTCATTCTGAAGAAACCATAGCTGTGCTTTGTAAATACCGAAATAATCATAGAAGCTGAAATCTGTCCACATTTTGTGTTTGTTTTGTCTTGGCGGCTAGGTTGCCAAAATAAATGTTATAGAAAAGTCATTTTATTGTCCAGAGTTTTTCTCCATAGCATATTGCTCTAGACACCAGTACATGGGAACTTGATGCTTATCTTTTCGGAGAGAAGCTAAGGCTCAGACGAGCCAGCGCATCCGCACAGTCTCGCCAGAGCCTTAGCTTCTCAAATATCAAAGTCAAGAAGTAGATGAAGGCTCAGACTAAATATTAGACCCATATTCCTATCATTCTCTCATTAGATAGTATAAAAAGAAAGAAAGAAAGAAAGAAAGAAAGAAAGCCTGTATGCATTAGCACATGAAACTTTGGTATTCATCGTATCTGAACAAAACATTCCTTTAAATGCCCACACCGATATGTCATGTTGGACAAGATATCAAAAGTTTGGTCTGAGAATTCATCTACACACAAACGTTGTAAAGCTCGAAGTAAAAGCTTGTCGAGACTGTGGCTGTGCAGGCCTGTAAGAGCCTTATCTGAGCGCCGTTGCGATGAGAACCAAATTCCATATATGCTAACTACATAATATGAGCCGCGACATGAGATTTCCAACAATGTGGTATGTGCGACCAGCAAATGCTCAGATCAGCCTGCGCATACGCGCAGTCTGGTCAGAGCCTTTGCTAGTCGCTTGAATATTCTCTGACTATTAAGCTACTGACCAAACATCATTTGGAGTTTCTTGGAGGCTGCACAGGCTCGTCTGAGTCTACATTTGTCAAAATGCCACATCGTTGGAAATCTCATGCCACGGCTCAAATTTATTATGACCTAACTACACTGGAGATCTTATGTGAATCCATAACAGTACTGGTCTCGGGTCAACTATATTAAATTGAGATCAAACGAGTAGGACACAGACACATTTGCCTGTAAACGTGCTATATATTAAGTAGTTTATTAGTAAAATGTCATTAATCAAGTGATTTATTATTGGCCATGTTACAGATCCTCGGTCACATGTAACTCGGCCAATACAAAATCACTTGTTTTATAACATAATAATAATACAAATTATTCGCTCACTTACTTTCTACCAAAAGATTTATTGTGAGTGTACACACATTGAGTGTTATATTATAAAAATAGTTAGCTTTATTGTACAGTTTTACGAGTGTATATACAAATTTTCCCTCTTGTAGGCGGGACGAGTCGAAGACGAGTTTCCCTATTTGTATATTCACGAGTAATTGTACAATAAAATTCTTGCATCATGACCAATAAAATAATCACCTTTTAATTTATTCATCAGACATTCAAGTCAAGTATAAGCTCCACCCGTGACAGGGTCTTGTGAAAACTATTGAACAGCATAGATCAAAGGAAAGGCGGCAATGTTATGATACAAAACATAATCATACAAGTTATCTGTTCACTAACTTCCTACCAAAAGATATATTGTGAGTGTACACACAGTGAGCGTTACATTATTATTATTATTTCCCTCGCTACCTAATAACAGAGAGGCGAAATAGGCTTCCGGTAGGAAGCCATATGGCATGTAGAAGGAAGAAATATAAAACAATATCCATTTACTATTTCTACGTCCAATACATTTAGTTCCTAACAGAGTCACTGTTCCACATATGACCTACAGCAATCGCATCATTCAAATGTCTTTTCCGATGTCCCAATGCCGATTAACCCTAAAGCGCAAAGAAAAAATGCATCCAAAAATCTCGTCTGCTGAAGTCGTCTACTGCAAATAATTGTCTAGCATTACTGACGAATTAAGTATAGAAGCAAACAGCGTGGATCCAAATCAGACTGCTCCTATAGGAGCAGTCTGATCTGGGTCCACACTGTTTGTCATAGAGGCTTCTTAAACATTTCAGCAGACGAGAAAAGCAGACGACTTTTGCTGCGATTGGCGCATTAAGGGTTAAAGTGCCATAGACAGATGATGTAACATTGATTGACCAGGAGTATTGCATCGCAGCCTTCATATGAATCTGAAATTAATAACTTTGTTGAATTAGCACTTTCTTCGAAAGGTCAGCACTTATGTAACTTGAACATAAGACAAATTTTGCCAAAATTGGATGAGGTTCGAATCTTGCTGTCAAATCATACATGCCCAGATATATTTGGCATGTGCGAAACTATTTTACAAAAAGCACAAGGCAGATAGCCAGTCATCAGTAGTAGTAATGGATGCCACTCTGGGGCAATTTTTTTTTAAGCCTGAAAAGAACTTAGAATTTTTCAGGCTATAAAATTGCCCCAGAGATGGCTACCCTGGTAAGCTTGAGTGACTAGCTGTGAATAACTTAGTTTAATTTTGGGATTATTCTGGCTGGGTCTATAATTGTGATAGTTTCTTGGGCTTTTGGGGAATAACTTAGTTTATTTTTGGGATTATTCTGGCTGGGTCTATAATTGTGATAGGTTCCTGGGCTATTGAGAATAACTTAGTTTATTTTTGACTGCTCTGTGATATTTTCCTGGGTTATTGGGAATAACTTAGTTTATTTTTGAGGTCTATTCTGGCTGGGGCCTATGATTGTGATAGTTTTCTGGGCTAATGAGAAATAACTTAGTTTATTTTTGAGGATTATTCTGGCTGGGCCTATAATTGTGATAGTTTCCTGGGCTTTTTGGGAATAACTTAGTTTATTTTTGAGGATTATTCTGGCTGGGGCCTATAATTGTGATAGTTTCCTGGGCTATTGAGAATAACTTAGTTTATTTTTTGACTGCTTTGTAATAGTTTCCTGGGCTATTGGGAATAACTTAGTCTATTTGAGAGTTACTCTGGCTGATCAATGATTGTGATAGTTTCCTGGGCTGCTGGGGAAATAACTTAGTTTATTGAGAGATATTAAAGATTCTGCTGTGGTGATATATAAAATAACTTAGTTAATTTCAGCTTTGAAAATAACTTAGTCAATTTATCTAGAGTAGGTGTGTACTTAGATATGATTAGGCTGCTTGAAGGTATTTAAGAATTATACTATTTCAGATTCTTGGATGAGGCCGTATTTGATAGCTAGTATCTATCTTATGATGAAGTTAGAGCTTCTTTTGATATCTTAGATAAACATCATTGGCATGTAATAGTATTGGGTTTAATGATCAGATGTTGATGAATGTATCCATATCGCTTGAGATGTGGATGCAATGTGGACCTTCACACGTAAAATGTGGATGCAATGTGGATCCACCACATCTCCAAAATTTGAATGTGGATGTAATGTGGAACAATGTGGATGTATTGTGGAGCAATGTGGATTTCCACATTTCAAATGTGAATAAATGCATATATATTGCGTGTCAGAATAATGGAGATTTACGTTCATTCTTGGATAAATACGAATTATATGTGGACCACCACACTTTAAATGTGGATCCACCACATCTCCACATCTTGACAATGTGGATCCACCACATCTCCACAATGTGGAGTTTCCACACCTACACATTTGACAATTTGACTTATACCCTCTCTCCAATCAATCCCTTTTAGACTTGAGCATTGAGCTGCGAATAACTTTTTTGGCCATTCTGGCTGGTGTATGAGTGTGATAATTTCCAGCTTTGAAAATAACTTAGTCAAATTTAGCTTTGGAAATAACTTAGTCATTTTATTGGAATAAAGGTCCTTCTGTGATGATATATAAAATAATTAAGTAAAATTCATGAGTCTAAATTATATGTTGTATTTCTCTCGGTAGTTAATATGCCATCAACAGAAAATTGTTTGCTCTCTTGCTACTTTCATGATGTGATACCTGCAGAGGAATTAGTTCTAAGTTATGTGATAAGATAGCAATTATCATAAGCTTTTATAGGGTGAAAAAATTTTGAAAATCGGTCGAGGCAAACTCAAGTTATTGCGAAAATATGATTTTATACTTTTTAGAAATCCGGTTCTTGCTATTTCATGCCAATAAATTATCTCCCTTGAATAAAAAAATTCACGGTAAAAAATATGCGAAATTTGTAATATCTCGGGTATTTTTTATCCGATTTACTTCAAATTTTTACCATAAGATAGCTCTTATATTCAAGTTATCGATTTTACATACTATAAGGTTTGAAAACTATTATGGGATAGAGTAACATTGAGACACCATTTCAAACTTATTCTGTGATAGGACAACTATATATATGAATCGCAAATATTTGCTCATTAAGTCAGTAGAGATATATGTTGAACAAAAATAACTGACCACTGGTACTCTATACATCCGCCGAGGCCCGTAGAGAAGCTTTGTGCTTCAGAAACTGTTGAATATGCATTTAAAAAGGTAGAGCAGCTTCGGCTGTTTAAGGGCGCCAGCCTTCGGGTTGGAGTGGCTCCGCCTCAAATTCTCTGGTCCATAGAGACATGCAGGAATTTGACTTGTATTTGAGACAGTTTCAATCGCCAGGGATTCCGAGGTTAGGATAGTACTGGGGGAGTAATGGTGCTGTTTATACAGTGCCTGATACTTCTTGCATTTTTTTTCAAAAAATGTAGTCTTGCCTGCCACTTTAGATCTAGCAAAACATGTAGTCTCGCCTGCAACATTGTGAAAATTTCAGTAGTTTGGTTATTGGAAACTATTTGATCGGATGAAAAAATTCTAGTAGTTCTGCATATCAAAATAATTTGAGAACTAGTAATCTTGACTGAGGATTTTTTCTGAACTTATGGAAAATATTCGATCGGATGAAAAAATCAAATAGTGATTACGCTTGATAAAACAATTTTGTGAAATTTCAACTGTTGATTTCAGAAAATCTGGGTTTTTCCCACAGATGCTATATATTCTATCTTCATATGATTAATACAAGAGTAGCCAATATATATATGAAGTTAAGCGATGTCTAATTGTCATTATATTTCTATCAACTGTAGTGGCTGTTTCACATATGAGATCTTGGATGAATTTTATCTGAGCTTACTGAGTGATAGTTCTATGGATATTTTCCCTAAAAATAAACAGTTTTCATTTACCACAAAGCTAAATCATCCTATTCAAGTCCAGAAAGAACAATGGGTTGTAGCGTTGGTAGAAATTATGACTCCTTCGGAAGTATTTAACATTTCACATAACAGCAATTATTTTTATGTTCACTTCTACGATGAGAATGTTTTGGAAAGACTGGGGAAAAGTAAATTGAATACTGTATGCATGAAAGATGGAAGTTGTCCTGAAATAAAATTGTTTATCCCAGCAGGAAACTATAATTCGCCTCAGCACTTAGTAGAGCAAATTCAGATTGCAATTGAAGAAAAATGTGGAGCTACTCTACGTCAAATCCACAGTATGATCACATTAAGTTACAAGAAATCAGGTAACCGTGTAAACTTACACGTTGAAAATCCAAAAAGAGTCCAAATTAGATTTTCAAAGTCTCTTGGAGAAATACTTGGATTGAATCCTGATCTTTCAAATAAACTGATTGGGAGTGATAATCAGGTTTTTACATATGCTGTTGATTTGAATATGACTCACCATCAGATGTTTGTTTATTCTGATATTGCAGATTACACTTACGTTGGAAATATAACGGCTCCTTTACTTAGAATTGTTTCTTATAAACAGTCAAAACCTAGCACTCAATCGCATCAAGAATTTGTGAATTTGCATTATGTACCTTTGGCAAAATCTTATATTGATCAGGTTCATATTGATATCAAAGATGAAATTGGCAGGTCTGTCCCTTTTGTTGGTGGGAAAACTTTAGTAAAGTTACATTTCAAACGTTTAAAAAGTTGATCAATTTTGTTATCAGTATAAATAGGGTTGGTCTGATTGACAATCCTTATTGTTCTTTGAACACTAAACGAAGAAGAATGGATATCTCAGCAAGACAGAAAAATACAAGCTGCAATGATGATATGAAAACACCTGCATCTAAAAGATCAACTAAATATCATATGAGCTATGGACAAATTCGATATCTGATGGAAAGACTGAGCACAGCGCTGGATAGTAAACTCAAGCAAGGAAGACCACCAAAGTACTGTAGAATGTGCCATAGAGAACTTCGTAAGCTGATAGGAAACCGACTAGAAAGAATGCCATTAGAGAAGAAATGTATGAAGGGAAGAAATATAATGGAGCAAAGATGTGATAAAAGAAAGAATTTTTCTTCTGCAAAAGAGAGCAGCAAAACAAGAAAATGCAGTCCTCTTTCAAGTGTTGCAGCAAAAGAAGTACATGCAAATAATAAGACAGAGTAGAAAATGTCATATTTTTGTGAGAAATATTGACAACACTGTGGATTTGTATGTCACTACAAGTATAAAAGGACACAATCAGAGAGAAGCTATTCATTTACCAAAACAATTTCAATGGGTCAACATCAGTGTCCAAAGTGTGAACGACAGTTTGCAAGATCAGACAGTTTGAGACGACATCTGACAAGTGGTATTTGCAGTGAAGATATGGAGTCAGAAACAATGTCAGAAAATGAAGACTCTACTATGTCTGAAGAATCGGATGCAGGGACTTCTAGAAGTCATCAAAAGGAAGATATCTTTGGGAAATATACAGACAAAGATTATGGTATTCATGTCGATAGTGGTACAGACTATACTGATGAAGATAGAGAAGACCAACAGTATTCTATAAAAAAGAGCAAGTTTGATCCTTGGCAAGTTTTTGTTGGTGGAGCCCATAGATACCTACAAGACACTTTCAATGAAAGTGTACAACATACAGTAGAGAAAAATCCAGACATGGACACAGAAGAGGCAGAGGAGGTCACTTTTGATAAACTAGAACCTAGATACAGAGCAGAGGTCATTGATCGCTACCAGCGCTTCCTTAAAGTATCTAAGGCTATGAAGAAAGATCCCTTGCACAAAAAGATAACAGGTACAGCAAAGAGACTACGAGATGATGATGAGTTTGATGAGGATGAAGCATTGAGATATGCTATTAAAAAACGAAGATACCTTTTGGATGGGAAACTTGAAGAATTTGACCCACCAACCTATTCCTTAGATGAAGATGATGAATCAGATTCATTACAACAGAGTTCAGGATCAAAATATGCACCAAGTCAGCTGCAACAGAACAACTCTGGATCAAGATATACTCAAAGTCAACTAGGCTCTGGATCAATGTTTAAAACCTTCTAATTGAATTATATGTTGTATGATGGCATATATTCTTTAATTTCTCTTATTGTAAACAATGAACAGAGAGACGGCCCTAATCCTCTGTCATTGTAATCAGTTATAGTTAGCGGGGCAATAAAGTTATAGAAATGTTCACCAGTCTTTGTTGTTCTTTCATTAAAAAATCAGTAGTTGTAAGCTTGAGACAGCTAGCTATACACTAGTTAACGCTACAGAGTGATGCCTCTAGGAGTTGAGGTCTTGATCGACCAAGAGACTCTAAAGACGCATAGAACTAAGTAGCCTTGACTATTACACACACCATATATCACCACGAACTATACCTCCTAAAATGACTAAGTTATTTTCAAAGCTGAAATTAACTAAGTTATTTTATATATTTCCACATCAGGACCAGGAAACTATCATACGACCAGAAATCTTTCACAATCATACACCAGCCAGAATGGCCCAAAAAGTTATTCGCAGCCCAATGCCTAAGTCTACAAGGGATTGATTGGAGAGAGGGTATAAGTCAAATTGTCAAATGTGTAGGTGTGGAAACTCCACATTGTGGAGATGTGGAGATGTGGTGGATCCACATTGTCAAGATGTGGAGATGTGGTGGATCCACATTTAAAGTGTGGTGGTCCACATATAATTCTAAGTTCTTTTCAGGCTTAAAAAAAAATTGCCCCAAAGTGGCATCCATTACTACTATCAGTTAATGCCTTTAACTTTATCCGAAAAGATTGCTCGGATATACAAGACAAAACTGGTGGAGAGTTAATATTATATTTCAGGCAATCAATACACTTAAATCAAAGAACTAATCTTGAAATCTCAGAAATCGAAACTATTTGGGCAGAAGTTACCATGTCAAATTCTAAGCCATTCCTTATCTGTTCCATTTACCGTCCGCCTAGTGCAAGCTCAACTCTTGGATTGACCTTTTTGAAAATGAGCTAACCAAAGCCCAAACCACTGGACTAGAACTCATTCTTATGGGTGATTTTAATATAGATGCCGCATTGTGCAGTAAACTTAATCCGGCATTTTGACCTCTCTCAACATGTATTGAGTCCCACACACGTCACAAATTCAACATCAACAGTGATCGACCATGTTTATACACCCAACAAAGGAAATATTACTAAATGATTTGTGCCACATTATGGGATAAGCGACCATTTCCCCATTTGTTTCACCAGGAAGGTACATCGTAAAATTCCAAAGTCTGAACATATAACAATCAAACATAGATGTTTCAAAACATTTGACGAATTTGATCTTGCCTCCTACCTTGAGAACTTTAAGTTACATCGAGTGACAGTTAATGGATATTTGCAGTTTGAAACTTCATAATAATCACGCAAGTAGACAGACACGCACCAATTAGACAACGGCGAGAAACGTCAGTTCGTCTCCCTGATTAGTATACGTCAGAGATTGGCCTAGCACGTGAAACTAGGGATACATTCCAACATTCAAATAACTGGCCTGAATACGAACCTTTCCGGAATAAAACCAACAAACTGATTAGAGATGTAAACCGCAAACATTTTACTGAATCAATTGAGAGCTTAAAGGACTCCAAGATGATCTGGAAACATTTGAGATCTATTACAGATTCCTAAGCACTAACATTAAGTCTTTGCCAGATGAACTAATATTTAACAATGAATCTATTTCAGACCCCAATCGCATTGCAGCAAAACTTAATGATAATTTGTATCGATTGCTGATACATTCAATAAAATGAAACAGAAACTAGTGAACCTTACTTGTCAAAGCACCAATAAGGTACCTGATAATGAACATAATCCCTTTGATTACAAATGACCTAATCTTATCTTATATTTCAGCACTAGACCCTTTCAAAGGATTGGTCCTAAAATTTTAAAACAAGCAGTTGGTTTTCTCTCATAGACTATAGCTGCACTAATTATTAAAAGTATTTCTACTAGGTCGTTTGTCAATTTAATGAAATGTGCAAAGGCGTTTGCAATATTTAAGAGTGGGCAATAATCTCATGCATCGAATAATAGACCCATCTCTATATTATCTACCATTTCCAAAATTTTCCAAAAACACGTAAACAAACACATAATGGATTATTTTTTACCGGGCCGCGTAGCACAGCCTGTTACCTGTCTGGCAACAGATGTTAGTCTGACTGCAGATCCAGGGGTCGTGAGTTCGATCCTGGCCCGGTCCCATACTTTCGTGGAGATTGATCATGAAATAGTTTCTACAGTCATTCTCCTCCCTTCCACTGAATCATTCAAGAAGGGTTGCTGTCAGTTACAAGCGAAAGTATGTGCACAAAGTACTGGTTAACTTCTTGTTCAAGCTTGCCCGTGAAAAAGTGTGGCTGGGTGAACTGACCGTCCCGTCATGACCATTGCTGTTGACTTGGGACGTAAAGCAAAAAAACAAAACAAAATTATTTGAATAAATATTAATTCATACATGAAAGTCATTCCGGTTTACAACAGAAGCACAGTTGCCAGACGGCCTTGGTTAAGCTTATTGGCCAATGGATGGCTTGCTTAGACAATTGTGGTCTGGTTGGTGCGCTAATTGTCGATTTCCAAAAGTGATTGATGTAGAAGATCACTCAATTTTGATTAAGAAAATTTGAATGCATGAAATTGATAAAGTATCACTAAAATGGTTTATCACCCATCTAAACAATCGCCAACAGGTAATCGACAGTGACCAAGGACTGTCTGAATGCATGCAACTAAAAGTTGGAGTTACTCAAGGACCTATCCTTGGCCCCACACTGTTTTTACTTTTCATTAATGATCTGCCGCTTTTCCTGAAATATTGTTATTCTGATGTGTACGCAGATGATGCTACATTTCATACCAGCAATACATGCATGGAAACAATTGAAAACGATCTACAGAACGATGCAGATACTTCGCTAGTCTGGGGTAGGCAAAATAAAATATTTGTAAACTTCGACAAAACATCTTTCATGGTCCTCGGTACAAAGTAAGAAAGAGGGCAAAGATCAGGAATCGATACAATCAGGAATCGATACAATCAAGCATCACCTAGACAAAGACTAAACAACTCATATCAAATAAAACCTATTCTTGACGATTCTCAGATAAAACAAATGTGTACGCAAAAACTTCTTGGAAACATATTGATGATAAACTCACTTGGACGACGCACATCGATAATTTGTGCTCTACAATCTCATCTGAAATATCTCTTTTACGACAGCTATCAGGCTATGTTTCCATAATTCAAAAGAAGTTTTATCAAGGTTATATTCTACCTCTTATTGATTTTGGATCTGTAACGTAGGGAAGAACTTTGTAAAGCTACAAAAACGTGCAGCACGTATTATACTATATGCAGAGTACACCACTCCATCAGTTGATATGTTCAACCAACAAGGATGACTTTCTATCAGCCAACGATTAAAATATAACAAAGCGGTGGTAACATACAAAGCCTTACACAATCTGACGCCTGGCTACATTTCCAATATGATAAACCCAGTATCTGAAATGCACGGTCTCTGTCAATGGCACATCAGCTGTCCCTAGATCACGGTCGTCTGTATTTGACAGATCGTTTACATACTCAGCGTCAAACTGTGGAATACTGTTCCTAACACAATACGAAATTCTTCATCACTGAAAAGCTTTAAAAGCAAACTATAGCAATAATTGTAAACTGATCTGTTATACTTTTTACTTTTTTTTGTTTATCTGTTCAAATCTTTTTTCTGTTCTAGATTATGTTTAATGCATCCATGCTCCCTTTTAAAGCATGTGCAATTTATAAATAATGTTTTGATGTATATAGTTTTGTTATAGAGGGTCACTTGGTAGAATGGCTATTTCAGCTAAAAGTGTACACAATTTACTTTAATCGACATCCCTTAAAACTACCAGGTGGACTTTTACCGAACTTCACAGGAATGATCCTTGTATGGATGGTCCTCTTTCAAAGTTGTTAAAAGATTTAATTCCATGCAAAATTCTGGTCGCCAAGGCACCCAAAAGGACAAACTTAAGGTGGCTTAGGCTGCTGTCCGTTCTAAGGCGGTCGTTCTGTTGTTGTTGACTTTTTTTTTGAAAGGAACTTCATGATGTCTCTTTCTGATGATAAGCAGGCTGATATTATTGATGCCTTTAACACTACATCCAGATTTTTGAACGATACGAATATATTTATAATGTTTATTTTGACATTATGGTAAGTCAAATATAACCTTCAAAGTTCCAACTTAATAAAGCTAATACCTCTGATACCAAAGCCGCGTTTATAGACTTGCATTAGTCAACTTCTAATGATGTTGTTTCCACCAAAATTTTTAGATGGTGATGTTGCTCGCTCTACATCCTATGGAGTCTATATCTCTCAACTCATTCGTTTTGCTAGAGCATCTAGCCATGTTGCTGACTTCAACACTTGCAATAAATTGTTAACTCAGAAACTTCTTAAACAATGCTATCGGTATCATAAACTTCGCAAAACCATTTCTAAATGTTATAGACGATACTATGATTTGATATCTAAATTCCAAGTTGGACTTAAATCTCTCTTGCGCCAAGGAAGATCTTAGATTCTTTGGTGACTTGGTGTGTAAATTGAAGAAGATTGTTGGCTCTAATAATTTTTCAGCGCAGTTCATTAAAATAATTTCCCATTATAAAAAGATTGGCTATAACATATATGTATTGCAGCAGACTGCGTGCTTGGTGGTCATCCCAATCACAGTTGACAACTTTGCTTTCCTCTTTAATTGCACGCCGGTGGGTCGGACTTCAGACTCTATGACGGTTCCGACTTAAAGACTCATCTATTGATGAGATGGTAGGGGCCTGATGCTTTGGCTGTTGTCAGGCCCACCGGGGTTTACCTGTTGGACCTTTTTTTTGCTCCTGTATTCAGTCTTATTTACTGTTGAGTCCTTATCTTTGCTTTATCTCATTTTTATATCTTGATTTATTTGTTGTAGGAGATGATGCATTGATAAGTTAGGGTTCTTTCATGTAAACCAAACATCCATGTGTCTTGATCAACATCTGAACTAAGGGAGAGGTTGGTGCACCGTTTAACCGGTTTAAACCCTCCAGTAAAATATTTTTACTGACAGTTCCAAGGCGGTGCTTCTATTGTGGATCATTTATGTTATTTTTGTCTTGTTTCGTTATACTTTCATGCACGTCTGTTTGTTGATGCCTTGTGGTCACCTGCTGGGAAAGGGCTGACCTCTTGGCTCTGGTGTGTGATGTCTATTTGTGACGTTGTCACTTTCCAATTGGTATCCTTGCTCAGGTGTGGTGCTTGATTGTATCGATGCCTGATCTTTGTTCTCTTTCTTACTTAGTTTTGATATTTCGTTTAATAAATCTGAGTGACCTGTTTGCGTTGGCTGTGATTCTGTCCACATGAGTGTTCCAGCTGAGTTTGCTGGAGATATCCACCCCAAGTACCTGGCGCTGATGACAGCCTCCAGCACCTGTCCATGCAGTATATACTGCGTCTGGAGAGGGGTCCTGGAGGATGTCACCCTCATGACCTGACGCTTGGAGGGGTAAAACCCCATATCCCATCTAGCCGCCTATGTCTGCAGTCTGTCAAGTTCCCTCTGTAGTTTGTCACTGTCGCTTTTGTTTTCTAGAGTTAGGTAAATGGCAGTGTAATCAGCAAAGAGGCGCACATGTGAGACAATGTCATCGGGAAGGTCATTGATGTAGACCAGGAAAAGGATCGGGCCAGCACAGAGCTTTAAGGGACTTCGGATGTGACTGGGACAGAGTCCGATTCCTCACCCTCAAAAACGACCTCATGCCTACGGTTACCAAGGAAGGCTTGTATCCAGCGCAAACTTGCTCTTCTGATACCATAAGAAGTGCAGTTTCATGATCAGTTTTGAGTGGTTTACCTTATCATTTGCTTTGGAGAAATCTAAAAGTATGAGATCGGTCTGTTTTCCCTGGCTGGTCTTACGTGCAAGGTCCTCACTGAGTGCATACTAACTGTGTATCACAGGAGCGTCTCTCTCTGAAACCAAGCTGTAAGTCATACATCAGTCCATTTGAGTCAATGTGCCTAACTAAATTTGAGGCTATGGTGTGTTCCATGACCTTACACAAGATACATGTAAGGGAAATAGGTCTGTAATTGGCAGCAGTTGATTTATCTCCCTTGTTGAATATCAGTGAGACATTGGCTGAGTTCCAGATAAGTGGCACAGCACCGGACTCAAGGGAGCTTTCAAAAAGACCTTTGATAATTGGAGCCAGTTCCACCCTAAGTTCTTGAAGGATGACAGGTTTGATTCTGTCTGGACCTGCTGCCTTTTTGGGTATGGGGTGTTTCAGGGGGTTCAATATTCTTGCTTCAGATATTATGATATCTGGCATCAGGAGTGTTGAATTTCTCAGGTCCTCGGGCAGGGCACCAGGGATTATGACCTTGTCATCCACAAGGTATTGTACTTTCATAAGAGAAAGCTCTTGCAATGAAAGTGGGACCAATGGTGTAAACACAGACTGAAATTGCTGGTGTAATATGTTTGTCTTTTCTTTGGTTTCTGTATGCAGGTTTCCATTCTGCTTCAGAGGGGGATGCCCTGTTGGTCGGTCCAGGATTTTTTGAGATGCTGAAAGAGTTTCAGAACGTTCCCTTGACCTGTTCCCTTACCTAGCAGTCCTTCTAGGTATAACTCATGGCTCTCCTTAGCTTTCTTTCTAATAGTGTGTCCAAGAGAAACATACTTTTCTCTTCGTTGGGAGTTGCCTGTTTTCCTGTAGGACTTAAAGTATTTATTCCTTATGTGTATCAGTCTTTTCATCTCTCTGGAGATCCAAGGGAGGGAATGACCTTAGTGGGAATGCATTGATCAGTCAGTTGATCAAGTTTGTCTGTAATGTCTGGCCAGAGTTGTTCGACAGCTTTCCCATGATGCTCAGATAAAAACTTTGTCTGGTAGTCTGTAAGTTTTGACCAAAAGGTGGTCCATTCTGCTTTATTGTAGAAGTGGATTTTCCTACGTTTCTGCTTTGTTTGGGCTGGTTTAATTGCCACCTCAGCTAAAAAAATATCGTGGTCACTGAGACCTGGTAGGCATTCAACCTTAGACACAAGTGTGGAATTTGATGTCAAATTGAGGTCCAATACATTATCATGTCTAGTTGGTTCCGTCACAATCTGAACAAGGTTATAGTCATCAAGTATGTCCACAAAACTGTCGTAAACTGACCTACAATAACAGTCCGGTCTGACAGATGGGTGCTTTGAAATAGCACTATAATGAAGCCACGACAACATATCTTTGTATTTCTGCCAGTGACCAATCCGTTTTATACTGGGTCCATGGCAGTACTTAGAGTCCTTTTTGGTTTAATGGGGAAAGGAGAACTGTCTCTTTCTGATGATAAGCAGGCTGATGTTATTGATGCGTTAAACACTACATCCAGATATTTGGACGGTATTTTAGATATTAATAATGTTTATTTTGACAATATGGTTAGTCAAATATACCCTTCAGAGCTCCAACTGAATAAGCCAATACCTCTGAAACCGAAGCCACATTTTTAGACTTGCATTGTCAACTTCTAATGATATTGTTTCTATCAAAATTTATGATAAACGTGACAACTTTGGTTTTGAAATTGTCAATTTCCCATTTTTAGATGTTGATGTTCCTCGTTCTACAACCTATGGAGTCTATATCTCTCAACTCATTCGTTTTGCTAGAGCATCTAGCTATGCTGCTGACTTTAACACTCACAATAAATTGTTAACTCAGAAACTTCTTAAATAAGGCTGTCGGTATCATAAACTTCGCAAAACATTTTCAAAATTTTATAGACGATACTATGATTTGATTTCTAAATTCCAAGTTGGACTTAAATCTCTCTTGCGCCAAGGACTTTCGGAACCTGATTTCTCTGGTGACTTGGTGTATAAATTGAAGAAGATTGTTGGCTCTAATAATTTTTCAGCGCAATTCATTAAAATAATTTCTCATTATAAAAAGATTGGCTATAACATGGATGTATTGCAACAGACTGCATGTTTGGTGGTCAACCCAATCACAGTTGACAACTTTGCTTTCATCTTGAATTGTACGCCGGTGGGTCTAACTTCAAATTCTATGATGGTTCCGACTTAAAGACTTATCATTATGGTAGGGGCCTGATGCTTTGGCTGTTTGTCAGGCCCACCGGGGTTTATCTGTTGGATTTCTTTTGCTCCGGTATTCAGTTTTATTTACTGTTGAGTCCTTATCTTTGCTTTATCTCCTTGTTATATCTTGATTTATATGTTTTAGGAGATGATGCATTGATAAGTTAGGGGTCTTTCATGCAAACCAAATATCTATGTGTCTTGATCCACTTCTGAATTAAGAGTGAGGTTGGCACGCCGTGAAACCTGTTTAGCCCTCCAGTAAAAGATTTTACTGACCGTTCCAAGGCGGTACTTCTTTTGTGGATCTTTTATGTTTTTGTTTTGTCTTGTGTTTGCTATGTGTTTGTGGACGTCTGTTTATTATGTGCTTTGTGGTCACCTGCTGGGAAAGGGCTGACCTCTTGGCTCTCGTTTGTGGTGTTCTAACTGTGAGTTTGTCATTTTCCGATTGGTATCCTGTGGTACTTGATTGTATTGATTCCTGATCTTTGCACCCTTACTTACTCTGGTTGCTTTACTTTAAGGCAGTGGCTAGAGGTACGGATCCGTACCCCTAGCCTGGGAGGCTAGGGATACGGATCCGTACCCCTAGCCTGGGAGGCTAGAGGTACGGATCCGTACTCCTAGTATATTCTACCATGTCAGGCTACAGGTACAGACATATAACCCTGATGAGAAGCTATCATGATTAATATAGCTTAATTAAACAAAAACTCGTGTTGCAGATTTACATTTGTTTTGTCCGCCAGCTTTGATCGATAAAGGGAAGCTACTCTATTTACTGTGGCGTCATATGTTATATATAATTCAAACAAGTATAAGCTTATTCAAAAGGGTTAAAAATAACGGTAAAGTTTAAAAAAAGAACATAATTCTATATATATTTTTTTCTTATCCTTAACAGACCATGAGTAAAGGAAATTAATCACCTGTAACAAATCAATTATCTTCTCACCAGCAATGATCTTCTCATCTTCAATTAAAGTAACCAATTAACTACTCGTTGGCAGCTGATGAGTGAGATGAGTGAGCAGTGTCAAATAAGCTCACCTGTACTTAACTAAGTAAGTGTGCTGGCTGGGTTTATTTGTTAGGACCTTTAGACGTATGGATAAACTTAATATTTTTTAGATCCTTAAGGTACTTATGTTACTTCTAAGCACGAAAAAAAATAATAAAATTGTACGGACTGACGAACGGACATATGGACGGGTAGTGTGTAAAATTGTATTTTCTATCACGTTTAACGTAAGTTTTTGGTGCTCAAAAGAACCGTCTCATCGTGAAGACTCTTTTGCGCACCAAAAATGTGTATATGAAAATATAATAGTTGATTTACGCATTATATCAAAACTAACATCAAAACTAAACATAAAAAAGCGGGTAAGGGTCGGCCCGCCAGCGAAATACCATTTGAATGGCGTTTAGCTAGCGGAACGATATTGGTCCGACATTCTGTGCTGGCTAGGTTTATTTGTTAGGACCTTTAGATTTATGGACAAACTTAATATTTTTTAGATCCTTAAGGTACTAATGTTACTTCTAAGCACGAAAACAAATAATAAAATTGTACTGACTGACGAACGGACAGACGGACGGGCGGTGTGTAAAATTGTATTTTCTATCACTTTTAACGTAAGTTTTTGGCGCTTAAAGAATTGAACATTTTCTTCCTTCTGATACTGCTGGATGGCAATTTCTAAAGAGGAAAAGTCCTCAAACTGTTTCCCTATTTTCAGCGTTTTAGCCATTTTGACAAAGTGAGACTGAACATATTTTTTTGGGGAGTTTTATAAATAAGCAGCGAGAATCAGGCGGTTACATCAAATAGTTATTATTATATCTATAATAATAGGGCTAGATACTGTTTGTAGGATTAGGCTAATTAAGGACGTTCTTCTGATGTCTGTGAGGTTGGACATTAAAATATTCAGCCAATCATTGTAATTTGTTCTTTTAAGTTTAAAGATGCCTTTGTAGTGCGTCATGCCGACCAATTAATCACAGAATGTTGTTCGCACCCTCGCTAATGAACAAACCGAAAGTGAAAACAGCAAAAACAAATCATTAATAACAAGTTTAATTTGATTTAATAATAATAATAATAATAATGATAATAATAATAATAATAATAATAATAATAATAATAATAATAATAATAATAATAATAATAATAATAACAACAACACAACATAAATCCCGCACCACTTGTTCAAATTCCGAATTCGTGTTTCGTTTTTCTATTTACTATACAGAGTTATCCCACATTACAAATGGCGACTTGCTGGATTGCTATTTCATAACACAACAACAAGGTACTTTCTTACGCTTATCATCATGATAATTTAGAATTTCTCATCAGGGTTATATGTCTGTACCTGTAGCCTGACATGGTAGAATATACTAGGGGTACGGGTCCGTACCCCTAGCCTCCGAGACTAGGGGTACGGATCCGTATCCCTAGCCTCCCAGGCTAGGGGTACGGATCCGTACCTCTAGCCACTGCCTTACTTTAATTGTCTGCCTGGTGTCTTGTGACTGTTATTTTTTATGGTTCATCCTGCAGTGTGTGATCTTGGTATGTCCCGATCATACTCACTTCTTTTCTTTAAACATCCATTTTAACCTTTTTGTAGAGACGTTTTGACTAATTGAGTTGGGGACGATTTGACTTGGGGACATTTTGATTGTAATCCACTAGCACGAGTGTCACACCATTAGCATCGACTGATGTTTGGTCTACTTCCGGTGACTTACAAAACACCTTTGGAAAAAAGCAAAACAACTTTGAAAGCTGAAAATGCTCTCTTCGTGTCGCCGGATTGCGTCTGTAATTGTAAGTCCATACTTGCAGCAGTTGTTTGTTTTATATAGCCAATGCTCGTAAATATTAGAGCTCGATTATTGTGTCGATATGGATGATCTGCCAAAATGAGAAACAACAAGTATTAGCTTTTCAAAAAAATAAATGTAACAAATGTACTTGTTTGACCATACCAATGATGAACATGTGAAGATAACCCTACCAGAGTAACGTAACAGCCTTAGGGCTGAGAACTACCACTACTACTTAAAAGCTTGTGGTCTTTTAGCCCTACCATACTGCAGAAAATTAAGTGAGATATCATTACTGGCGAGATACTACTGTCGTTTATACAAAGAATCCAAGAAGCCCTATTATTGTATATATTCTTGCACACTGAATGCTCTTAAGCTTGATTAAGTACATTTGTTTCTATTGTGGATGACTGGACGTACAGAAAGCATTTGATGTTGTGGATCATAGCTCACTCCTGTGATGGCTCTACCTGGATGGTTTACAGGGGGATGTCTGGCTCCAGGTTAAAGATATGTACTCGGACTGCTCATAAAGGAGGGATATCACATCCAATAAATATCAAACAGGGTTGGGTTTTGTCTACTGATAACTACAAGAGACACAACAACCAATAATTGCTACTGCACCGAGAACAGGAGCAAAAATAAAATCAATCAACATTCCGCATGTTACTGTCATAGATGTTGTAGTCCTTCTATCTTTATCTATCTTGGTACGAAATGTAGGTGATGGTGTGGATTGTAGATGAGGAGCACAGTGGCTCAGTTGGTAGAGCTCTAGACTGGGGATAGAAGGGTTGCAAGTTCGAGTCTCGCCACCAACAGAGTCATTTTGTTGTATCCTTGAGCAATACACTGCTGCTCAGTACTGGTTTAAAAAAGACGACTCGTCCCAACATGACTGAAAAATTGTTGGGGGATGGTCCTTTGGCTCCTTTACATCTTCTGGACAAGGATAATAAGTTTGACCATAGGAAACCAAGGGTTCTGTAAGCCTTTGTGCAAATATTCAGGGTTCATCCTAGGATGGGCCCGATCCATTTTGTGAGAAAACTATTAATGTTTTACTAAAATGGACTTTATTTTTGGTTGGACCCCATATACAAGCTTCAAATCTCATGTCAATTATGCTCTAATGTGGATATTAAGGATTATTGGGCCCATCAAATTTTGCAAAGGGCCCATAAAAATTTCAAATGGCCCATTAAGATTTGGAAATTTGCATGTATTTGAATGGATATGGGCCATTGGCCCATTTTAAGGGCCCATCATCATTTTGGGCTAGGATGAACCCTGAATATTGTTAGCTCACCTGAGCCGAAGGCTCCGAGGTGAGCTATTAGTATACCAGTGACTCCGGCGTCCGTCGTCCGTCCGTCAACATTTTCAAACATCTTCTCCTCTGAAACCACTGGGCCAATTGAACTCAAATTTCATATGGAGACTCCTTAGGATGGGGGAACAAAAGTTTGTTCAAATGGTTATGGTCACATGACCAAGATGGCCGCCATGCCCATATATGGTAAGAACCCTTTAAAAATCTTCTTCTCCAGAACCAGAAGGCCGATGACCTTGGGACTTGGTATGTAGCATTGGGGATGTGGGGCCTACCAAGTTTGTTCAAATGATGATCCTAGGTTGACCTTGACCTACTTAACGTCAAGGTCAAATTTGCTTCCTAATGCATTTAAATGGAGAAATTTTTGAAAAGTTGATTTTTTTAAAACTACTGAAGCCAATGTCATTATTCTCACTTGGTTTATTTAATCTTATGTGACAATGGCTAAAAACAAGTTCCAAAGGTCAAGGTTGACCTTTGACCTTTCAGCCAAGCCGCTCATATTGAAGTCACATCAATATATTTAAACATAGTTTTCTCAGAAACCATTGGGCCAATTGAACTCAAATTTCATATGAAAACTCCTTACAAAAAGTTAGCCAAGATTCAAACAAATTGTTTAGGTCACTAGACCAAGATGGCCGACATGCCCATATATGGTAAAAACCCTTTAAAAATCTTCTTCTCCAGAACCAGAAGGCTGATGACCTTGGGACTTAGTATGTAACATTTTGGATGTTGGGCCTACCAAGTTTGTTCAAATGATGATCCTAGGTTGACCTTGACCTACTTAACATCAAGGTCAAATTTGCTTCCGATTGCATTTAAATGTCAAATTTCTGGAAAAGTTGATTTTTTGAATACTGTTGAAGCCAAAGTCATTATTCTCACTTGATATGTGAAACCTAATGAGACAATGGCTATAAATAAGTTTCAAGGTCAAGTCCACCACACCCATATATGTTAAAAACCCTTTAAATATCTTATTCTTTGGAACAAAAGGCCAATGGCCTTGGGACTTGGTATGTAGTATTGGTGATGTGGTCTCCACCAGGTTTGCACAAATTATGAATTCAGCTTGACCTACTTTATGGCAAGGTCAAATTTGATTCCTAATGTATTTATATGGGAATAATCTTGAAATGTTCATTTTCTATGACTGTTTAAGCCACAATAATAATACTTTCGAGAAATGTTTAACCCGATGAGACAATGGCTTTATATAAGTATCAAATGTCAAGCTGACCTGTGACTTTTTATCCAATGCCACTCATTTGGACTGCCACATACCTATATAAACATTGGTTTCTCAGATATCACCGGGCTGTTTGATGGAGTATTCATTAGACTGTTTTTAGTCACTTGACCAAAATGGCTGCAACCCCCATATATGGTAAACCAAAATATGTTTTATTATAAGCTGTAGTTGACCTTGACCTATTTTAACATAATTAAAGATGTCAGGTGAGCGCCTCAGGACCTTCAGGTCCTCTAGTAAAAATGTGTATTCCATGACCTCAGTTACAGCATTGAATAAAAGCACAGACAATGATCTTGAATTTGTATAGTGATGGTGCTGATATGGTGCTGGCTGGAAGGTTGTTCCAGATATGGATTGCTGTTGGAAAGTAGCAAACTGGAACCAGGAATCCTTGTTCTTGACCTTTTGTGGATGCTCCTGTGGTTGTTAGATGTTGGCCTGCAGGGATCTCAATGAGATTGTTGACGATCTTGTACATTATTTTGGCTTTATTCAACTGTGGCCTTGTTTGCAAATCCTCCCATCCAAGTTCTTGTATTATTGCTAGTGTTAGGCTGAAGCCATTGAAGCAGAACCTGGGGGCTCATCTCTGGACGTCATCTACTTTACATAGGTCCATATAGGCAAAAATTTTCAGCGTAAAATTGTTAATATTATCTTGTCTATCAGTTTTAACATTTGTTTTGGTTGTTCAAAAGAAATGTCTCAATGAGACGGTTCTTTTGAGTACCCACAACATGTTTTGGTTGAGAAATGAGAAAATTAATTTTTTATCACGCAGTCTCTTATCTGGAGGCCTTCTTTAGCTGAATTGGTTTTGGTGTGTTCGTCCCATGTAAAAGAGGTGTAGTCCAGCTGAGATTGGACAAGAGACGTGTAACACTTCGCCTTGACATCTATTGAAATTTTGAAAATAAATAACCACACTAATAATAGTTGAATAAAACCTGCAGTAATCACTGTTCCATCAAAGGTTTTGTTTTCTCCTAACCAACTGCAAGAATCACATGCAAAGTTCAACTTCAATAAACCCTTATTAGACCAATGGATTTTCCATGAAGCTACATTCAATAAAGTCAGGAATGACTCAGGATGGTCCATTTTATATATTAAGGGGTCACAGGTTATAATTTCCCAAAAAATATTGTATTTCTTTATCTAAAGAGCGGTTTTGTCTTAGCAAACAGTGCAGACCCTGATGAAATGCCGCATTGTGCTGTATTTCATCCAGTTCTTCACTGATTGCCAAAATACCCATTCAGTATTCAATCTAGAGAGGGCACTGGGGAAATTTGTCCCCTTTTTTAACAAATGGTCCCTTGCTGAAGCTAGAGTGGGTCATCTTTAAGTTACATATTGTGAATGGGGATATATTGGACAGTGTTTCATTTGAAAATTACCCCCTTTAATTCCTAGGTTGAACTCTGTCCATTTAGGGGTTTCAGGTCTTCAAAAGGGTTAACACACCCCTTACTCATTTTCTTTTTGCGTTGTAGTTTGTGTACATCATGCTTGTTCATCTTATTCAGGGTTCACCAGTAAATGAGCCGCGGCATTAGTTTTCCAACAATTTGACATTTTGGCAAGTGTAGACACGGACGAGCCTCTACAGCCTCCTTTTAAGCTTAGAAACTCCAAATAGTGTTCAGTCAGTAGCTTAACAATCATAGAATATTCAAGCGATTAGCAAAGGCTCTGATCTGACTGCGAGCATGCGCAGGTTGATCTGAGGCTTTGCTGGTCGCACATACCACATTTTTTGAAATCTCATGCTCTGGCTCAATTTAATGATAACTGTCATTCTTTAAATCAGTGCTATATCAGTGAAAAAAAATAAGATACTGTTTCAAAACTTCCAGCATTCAAAAGTTGATGACAGGCATGTTAAGTCAACAAGACATCAGGCAGATTGCATGGTGATTTTAAAAGTTTGTACTTATTGCCAGAAAGAAGACGGCTCAGTGTCTGCTAAACAAAAGGCTGATTAAAGTACCAAAATCTCAAGAACCGACATATGATGAGAAAATTATAAATTTTACATCCAAAATATTTGCTCAACTTGACCAATGTCTTACTACTTTTTCAGGCACGACAGACATCAAACCAAGTCAGAAATTTCCGAGTAGCAGCCCCAGTATGCAGCGATCAGCTTTTCATTGTAAGTATTTCACTGGACAAAATGATGCCCCTGCAGTGATTTGAATTTGGTGACCTGTTATTCCACAAACTTGTACTCTGTATCAATGAGGTTTATGCAGGTGTTTTTTTTTACATTTTTAAGGCTAGTGGGTCCCTCGCCACTTTTCTCAAACAACCTAAGGGTCCTTCTGTGCAAAATATAACTTATTAAAAGATTTAAATAAGAACCAGCAGATTCTTTAAGAGTAAAAAACAAGTAAAGATCACTGTATAGTTGTACATGTTCACTTTGTGAAAGCATGATAAAGTATGTTGGAAAATCAGGCTCTGTACAGGGCATGGTTCTTAATCCTTAGATCCATTTTACCATGCTGAAATGAGATACACCCTATTTTGAAAACAATGCAGATCCTGATCCACTGGATTCTCAGCTAATCAATGTCCACACTATTTCTACTATGTTTGTAAATACAGGGGTTTTCCCAGTCTCCTGCCTTCTGAGGTCGGGGCCCAGGGCCTTGTGGAATTTGGATAAAAAATCATTCACACCTTTTATTTTCTTTTTCAGCACAGACACACAGCAGACAACAATCCAGATACACCTTTTGAATTTACACAGGAAAATCTTAAGGTATTTATCATGGGTTTTAATAAACAAAAATGATACTATAACAATTGGACCCAGATCAGACTGCTCCCTTTGAAGCTCAAGAATACTATTACAAACACAATGAACCCTGATCACACTGCGCTTTTAGGAGCAGTCTGATCTAGGTCCATATTGTTTGTGATATAGGCTAATAGGCTACCAAAGTTACATAAGCAGGTGAAAGAGCTGACAACAATTGACATTCTAATGCACTTGCTTTTGTAACACGACCTCTGATTGGATAACGTCAAAAATTTGCGACAGTATATCCTATGATATATCTAGATATACTGTCGGAAATAGTTTGACGTCATTTATTACGTCATATTTTGTTGGATGACATGCAGCTTTATGCGGCTTGCAATGCTCAAATTCGAGACGAAACTGCAGAAGTGCACTAGAATGGTGATAACCATATTTGAAAATTTTATTTGGGGAGGTTTATCCTTGGATATACGTTCAAAATCACGTTTTACCAATCCGCTCTCGCGTTGCCTTAAAACTAAATTTCCGACCGTATATTCGACAATATACCTTCCCAAATGAATATTTTGAATATTAATGGCAGAAAAATAGCTCATTACTCACAGCATGTTTTTTGAAAAGATAGATTTTTAGTAGATTTGTTGTGTGAACTGAAAAGAACTGTGGCATATCTTTTGATTGGAAAGAGGAAAAGAAATACTCATAAATTCGGGCTAGTACTAAACAAGGAGATCAAGGTGGCAAATTACGTGGTCAGCATGATTGGGTTCACAAATGTCCTGAACCAGTAAAATCGGTTATAACTTTCGTATTAAATACTAAGTCAAATTTCATGTGGCAAAATGCAAAACCCCCCCTCATATTTTTCTGCACAAGACTGTGTCAAAGTTTCTCCTGGGTTTGCTGTAGTTTCCCAGATTACCTCGAACAACTCAAGAAAAAACGGGAAAATCTCTGCGATTGGGTACACACTTCAGTTGTTTGAGGTAATTTGGAAAACTGCAGCGAACCCAGGAGAAACTTTTACACAGTCTTCTGCAGAAAAATATGAGGGTTATTTTGCATTTTACCGCATGAAATTTGACTAAGTATAAAGAAAGTTATGAATGATTTTCCTTATCTGTGATGTCCGATTACTGGTTTGTAAAGTCTGTGAACTCAATTAGGCAGACCACATTGTTGGCCACCTTGGAGATTCAAACTGTGAGGTCATTATATGTTTTAGTACTAAATTTAAGTTATCAGTAGATCTTACAGATATTGAAACTGATATTGATTTTGGGATATACCTAACATCACTGTAATATAGGACTTATGGAATAGTACCTATATCTAACTTAATCCCTTGTACCACAGCTTAAGTTTAATATTTACAGATACTTTGAGCAATACAGAATCAGAGTTTGTGTAATGAGAACCCAATGTATTGACATTTGGGTTTAAAAAACATGGCTTATCCAAGTAGAACTACATATCTTGTTTGAATTGGAAATTGCTGACACATAATGAGACACGATATAAGATTTCCAACAATGTGGTATGCGAGACTAGCAAAGGCTCAGACCAGCCTGCGCATAGGCGCAGTCTGATCAGAGCCTTTGCTAGTCGCTTTAATATTCTATGAATATTAATCTACTGACCAAACATCATTAGGAGTTTCTAAGCTTAAAAGGAGGCCACACAGGCTCGTCTGAGTCTACCCTTGTCAAAATGCCACATTGTTGAAGATCACATGTTGTGGCTCATATTTTGTGTTACAGAGGGCTGATGTTATCATCAACAATTACCCGGAAGGTCACCAGGCCGCTGCATGTATTCCTTTGTTAGATCTGGCACAAAGACAGCATGGTAAGAAAAAAAAACGATAAAAATAAAATCCAATTACAGCTGTGAAATGCAAACATTGATAGCTCAACCTTTTATATACTGGAAACCCCAAAATGGGTAGGTTGGCACAAGGATCTGGCACAAAGACAGCATGGTAAGATAAAAAAAAATGATAAAAAAAAATAAAAATCCAATCACAGCTGTGAAATGCAAACATTGATAGCTCAACCATTTGTATACTGGAAACCCCTAAATGGGCACTTTGGCAAACAGTGAAGACCCAGATGAAATGCAGCATAATGCTGCATTTCATCTGGGTCTTCACTGTTTGGTAGATTAAAACAATCTTCAGAGACAGAAATATAACATAATTTAGAAAAGTCTACCTGTGACTCCTTAATCAATGGGCAGTCTCATGCTTATTGTATCAACATGTATGGGAAAATCCATCAGAATACAAACCGTTAAAGATGACTAATAACAATATGGACCAGCACACAGACTTCGGTACTTATCGCATATACTAGGCCAAAAAAGAAACGCCGCATATAAAACATATTTCACCAATCTCTCTCAAACGATTTGTCACAGTTTGAGCACTGATTCATGGATTATGAGTTCCTTGGATTGTCCTTGCTGTCACTGTCACTGGACGAAATTGATTGAGCAGCTGTGACCTATGGTTTTATCAATATTGACGTCGCGTCATTATACGGTAACATCCTGAACACGCAAGGGTCCAACATGGCCCTAGTTTGCCAAAAACGTTTCCTAAGACGTCCAATTTTCCTTGCATGGCATCGAAATTGTTGGGCTGTCACCGATGGCGTTAGCTTCTAACATTCCTATTGCTCCTTCGAGCTCAACAGGTGTCCACCATGGCATTGTAAATTAACAATGGGTAATCTTTGATTTTAAAGTTTCAAAATGTTTTCAAGCAAATTTGATATTCAACTAGAGATTTCAGTAGTAATTACATGTAAATCTAAATAAAATGCGTGTGCACATGAAAAATAAAAAAAAACAGCCAGTACACTGGTTTGGGTTGACTGACATTAATAAAACAATGGGAATAATGTGTGGCAGTAATAGTACCAAAAGAAATTTTGTAACTCTCATTTAACACGCAATATTTTAAATCTTTATATGCAGCGTTTTTTTTGGCCTAGTATATGTACAAATGTCTAATAGATGCCCATGCAGAGGTATCCAGCAAAGCTAGAGGTCTAAAATTTGGTCAGTCTTCATCTACATCCTTACTTAGTGTATGCAAGCAGAGAAGGCACTGGCGAGTCTGGGCAAATGCATGAGACTCTCTTGAACCTCTGCTGCTCGCCAATGGCCCACATGTATAGTGTTTACAGACACTGTCAGTAGATTTGGTTTGTGGTTTTATCGCCCCAGTCAACAGTTATGGTCATGTCCAGATGGTCAAGTTAGCCTAACCACACCCTTTCCTGGTCAAGTCTGACTAAGTTGTCAACCAGTACTTCATGCACATACTTCCGCTTGTAACTGACAAGTCAAAGTATGTGCATGAAGTACTGATTAACTGTTTACTGCAAGTGGAGATTTAACTGATGGAATATAAACTAGTGAACCCTTGTCCGACAAATCAATGAATGTTAAGCATGGGATATTTAGGCATATCTATGAATATATTACAGTTAATATATCAATTAATTTTATGCGTTTTTATGATCTTCCCAAGTTTATATTTATTATGGCTCCATTTCTAATTAAAAATATTTAAAGACATGCATGTCGGCTCGAGAAACCCTGTCGTCTGTGTTTGCAAACAACAGAGGTGCAGGCCAGCTTGCGCATTAGTGCAGACTGATCAGCACCTTTGTTTTTTGCTTTTTATAATGTATCATATCTACACTTGTACATGAGGAAAAAACAAAATCAACGACCACAGGCTCGATTATGAACTATTTATTCAAGTAATATCTACCAATTTTGCTCACAAGAGCTTCACCAGGATACATATCTTAACTTGCTACTGATGAAATTTCAATTGTCTAGCTAGTCTCTGTAGCTGGGGAGACTGGTTTGAATCTTGCTGTGTCGGAACCCAGAAGACAGGTGTTGTCCAGTTAAGACCCATATAACATAGTGTCATGGAGTGAGTGACATTACATCATGTATCAATAGTTTCATATTCATTTTAGGATGGGTACCTCTGTCAGCTATGCATGCTGTGGCAGATCTATTGAAGATGCCTAAAATGAGGGTGTATGAAGTTGCTACATTTTATACTATGTTTAACAGGTAAATATTGCCATCAGCACCTTAAGTGCAGTGGAATCTCGCAAATTTGAAGTCCTGGGGACTAGAGGTTTTATTTTGAAATATCAGTAGTTCAAATTATAGGAGGTAGACATAAAAATAAATAATGATTATTTGACAGTATCTTTTCTTTATAAATATAAGTTTTTGATGCATAGAAGAAACGTCTCTTTGAGACGTTTTACTCACCCAAAACATATGTTATTATAGACACATACTAAAATAGATCATGAATAGGTCCTTTTCTCTGAATCGAGAGGGTCACAAATTAATTTCGAAGAAGTCAGTATTTAAAAAATCAAAGATTGAATTTTAAAGGGTTTTTTCCGTAGTCACTGGTCAGTTAAGCCAGCTCATGATGATGAGATTTTGGTTCTTATCGCATATGTGAGCAGCAAAGACTCAGATGTCCTTGTAAATCCTCACAGATTTTAAGCTGCCCGTATACACAAAGCAGGGACCTCGATGAAAGCCCCACTAGATAGCTGAGTTGGCATGCTTAAATAAAATTATTCATCTTCCATTAAATCCTGTGTAATTGTTTATGCTGATTAGAACCTGATTAGTTTGATCAGTAATTTCACTGTTTAAGATTGTCACTATATTTTATATACTTAATCAGGTAGTCATATGGATTTGTTCAAATTTTAGAATGAGTATGATTTGCAGTTAAGGTATTTAATTTTTAGGGTAAATAAGTTAAAAAACAGTTCCCTTAAGCTTGAGTTCAGAATGGTTGAAAAATATGGCTCTCCGTACCAACCATTATGTATGAAAGGGACTATTTACACTTGTGCATTAACACGTGAAAATCCATAATTTTACAAGGAAATTCACATGGAGTTTTAAAACAGTTTCACAACATGCACACATTTTGGATCTGTAGCTGCTCGGCTGCTCCATTAGTCAATTTTTATATATGGCTTGGCCCTGGAAGACAGGCTGGTCTGAGTCTATTCATGTCAAAATGCCACATTGTTGGAAATCACATGTCTTGGGTCCAATGTTTTTTGTCTTTTTCTCTTTTAAGGAATCCAGTTGGGAAATACTTTGTACAGATCTGTACCACAACACCATGTATGTTAGGAGGTGTAGGATCTGATGTTATTTTAGATGCTATCAGGAAGAACTTAGGTGAGTAGTGTTTAACCCTTAAAGTGCCACCTATATTTTGCAGCAGATGACAATTTAAAATTTTGCTGTTTTTTCAAAAATAACGAATAAGGCATGATATTTCATGAGAATCGTCTGCTCATGTAAAATAGGAAAGATGTTGCAAAATTTGTCGTCTGCTGCAGTTGTGATTGGCGCTTTAGGGGCTAACACTAGCGGCAACTATTGTCGTCTGCTGGTAACCTTTGCAAACGGTTTGGACCCAGATTAGGTTTGATCTAGAACCCAACCATGATTTAACACTCTGATGATGTTCCTGAAAGAAATTTTTTTAAAAATTAATTTTGAAAAAGTCAGCAGACGACAAAAGCATGAAAAAATACCAAGCAGGACTTCAGTTAACCCTTAAAGCGTCACCTTTAATTTGCAGCAGATGACAATTTCAAATGTTGCAGCTTTTTCAAAAATAACAAATAAGGCATGATATTTCATCTGCTGGTAGGCGATTCTCATGAAATAGCATACCTTATTTTTTGTCAAAAACTGGGAAAGATGTCTCAAAATTTGTCATCTGCTGCAGTCGTGATTGGCGCTTTAAGGGTTAAAAGGTGTCTTTTACAGCTGTGTGTAATGTGTATACATCAACTCTTTGCTGAGACCGAGGGGTCAGGGGTTCGAGTCTCACCGGCATCACTGCATTGTGGTCCTTGAGCAAGACACATTTATCCTGCTTAGTACTGGTTCAATCCAGGAAGATCCGTCCCTGTTTAACTGAAAGATTGTTGATGGGACATAAAGAATCAAATCAATCAACCCTTTACCTGCCAATTACAACAAAGTTCCCTTGAATCAATGTGTTGTGTCTTTGAGCAAGACACTTTATCTGCTGCTTAGTACAGATTTAACCCAGGAAGTCCCAAAATGACTGAAAATTGTTGACTGGGACATAAAGAATCAAAAGAAACAAAATGTCACTTTCTCATCGCTTGTGTTCTCCCGGAGCCTATATTACATACAAAATAAACCAAGATTCATAGTGGTTGCTTCCATGGTAAAAGCATTCTAAAGTGCATTTGATTATACGATAAAACCTGTCTTAAGTGGCCATTCAAAAAGAAGACCAAAAATTGTTTTTTAAGACAGATTATCCCTTAATGCAGGTCAAAAGTATTGCAGAAGGGGAGCATTCTGCAAAACTTTCAACCTTCATTAAGCTACCATTTGTCATTAAGATCTATGTTTCGTCTATTTTTGAGTGGCCGTTTTACACAGGTTTCACTGTATACAGCAGAGGACATTGCAAACAAATATTTGCTAGATTCAGGGGTCTTGAGTTAGATCCCATACCGGTCCCATTGATCATGAAATATTTTCTACGATCATTCTCCTCCTTCTGCTGATTCAAGAAGGTTTGGTGATAGTTACAAGCGATGGTATGTGCACGAAGTACTGGTTACTGCTTAGTTAAGATTGCCCAGGAAAAAGTGTGACCATCTCAACATGACCATAGCTGTTGACTGGGACGTAAAACAACAAACCAAACAAATAAAAATATTTTGAGGAACATGATTAAAAGAATGACTATGATTTTAACTCTTTGCCTACTAGTGTCGTCTGCTGATAACTTTTGCAAACTCTTAGGACCCAGATCAGGACCGACACAGTGTCGGTCCTGATCTGGATCCAAACTGTTTGACACTATGATGTTATTCCAAAAACAATTTTTCAAAAAAGTTAATTTTGAAAAAAGACAGCAGACGACAACAAAAGCATGAAAAATTACCCAGCATGCAAAGAGAATGTAATTCTATGTTACAGGGATTGATGTAGGAGAAACAACTAAAGATGGCAAGTTCTCACTGCTAGAAGTAGAGTGCTTAGGCGCCTGTGTTAATGCTCCTATGGTTCAGATAAACGATAACTATTATGTAAGTGGTCCTCAAGTTGCTATTTTAATTTTTTTTTTTTTTCAATTTTTATTAAAGTAAATCTAGTTCTTGGGCACACAGTTGTTAAGCTGATTGAACTCCAACTCATGATAAAGAGGTTGCTGGTTTGATTACCATCCACCCATAGCTTGATGTTTTGTCCAACATGACTGAAAAATTGTTCACTTGGATGCAAAGAATCTTCTCAAACCAATCTAGATTTTTAATTTGTGCAATTTAACTTTTATTGTACTGAAAACTTAAGCAAAATTGCCGATTGAATGTCTTGTCTGAGTCATCCTAATTATTCTAGGTGATAAGCTCATTTGTCAAATTTGGAATTTCCATTGAGGGAGACAAGACAAAAACTAAATGCAGCTCATTTAATTTATGCCACGATACGAGAACACCTGTCTTCGGGTTTGCGACAACACAGGCACAGACCAGCCTGCGCATCCGCGCATTTTGATCAGCGCCTTAGTTATTTGCTTCTTGGAAAGTTGCATATGTAAACTTGCTACAGGTAAAATTTTAATTCTCTAGCTAATCTCTGTAGCTGAGGAGACTGGTTTGAATTTCGCTTTGTCGGAAACCCCGAAGACAGGTTTTCTAGCGACGAGGCCCATTTTATGTCCTACTATAATATGGCAACAAAACTGTAACTGGTAAGGGTCTTCTCTATTCTCTGGAACTCTGCGGTAATATCAAGTATTATGTGGCATTTTGACAAGTGTAGACTCAGACGAGCCTGTGCAGCCTCCTTTGAAGCTTAGAAACTCCAAATGCTGTTCAGTCAGTAGCTTAACACATGTAGAATATTCAAGCGACTAGCAAAGGCTCTGATCACACTGCACATATGTGCAGGCTGATCTGAGGCTTTGCTGGTCGCACATACCACATTGTTGGAAATCTCATGCGGCGGCTCATTTGTCATAAAAATGGACAAGATGACTCAAGGTTGTTGTCTGCTATAGTTATGATTATAGGAATCATACATGCTTTAAATCTTTTTCAAGCATTAAACTCCCGGTCCCGAGGAAGCTGTTTGAACACAAGGCTGCTATGCTAAGTGTTCAAACATCTTCTGAGGGTCTCGGCAAATATTAATGCAATTAAACAAACATGTGTGATTGTTATTCTTGTGTTTTATTTGATTCCACAAACTAAAATAGCACCAGAAACGTTGCTAAAATATGAAATACCTATTTTCTCTTGTATGTTTGATTTGATTCTTTATGTCCCATCAACAAGCTTTCAGTTAAACAAGGACAGGTCTTCCTGGGTTGAACCAGTGCTAATCTAGAATACATGTGTCTTGCTCAAGGACCACAACGCAGTGATGCTGGTGAGGCTGGAACCCGCGGCCCCTTGGTCTTGAGTCAAGCACTCTACCACTGAGCCTCTGCGCTCCCTCCTATTTTCTCTCACTGGATCTCTATACAAAGTGGAGCTTGTATACTTTGGAATCTCTTGTACATTTTCACTAACAAAAGCATCATTGGAATGATCATTCTAGGCTGCAACACATTCATGTGTAACTTCATGCAAATAAATCTGGGCCATTTTGTGTATTGTAAATTTGAAACCCATGTTCAAACAGACCTCATGATATCAATATGGATTTTCATTTATTTAGCAATGGCTTCAAATGCTATATGCAAAGGTAGTTATGCAAGAATGACGCTTCAACGGTTAATAACAAATCAACGTTTTTATTCATCACAAATTGCCATGTTAAGGCTTTGACATTATTTAAATGATCATGAATTAGAATATTGATGCTACCAAAAATAATTGAAATACATTAATTACTCAAAATGACAGACATTCATTCATATTTGTTAAAAAGCTGCCAGTATTTTCATTACTTGTGTCAGATGAAAAAAGTTAATTTTAACAGATAAAATGCCCTCAACTCTTATTGCCATGGGTGAAAGTTTTCAGGATTAATCCTGGATTAAGGTTTTTGAGGCTGATTTTCTATGGACTCCCTTCCATGGAAAGTCAGCCTCAAAATGCTGAATTTAGGAGATTATAATAGCTTCTTTGATTAGTTTTCAGATTATCTAAACACAATTAATCATTTTAACTTGAAATTATCCATTTTTGTAGGCATCCTGTAAGTTTGAAAATTTAAATTGATTTTGGAAATTTTGAACTTTTACCCATGTATTGGCAATGTTGTCTGCAAATAATCTGTGCATACAGTTTGGGACCCAGGTCAGGCCCAACATAGTGTCAGACCTGATCTGCATCCAAACTATTTGACACTTTGATAGTTTTCTTGGAAGAAATTTTCGAAAACTTTATTTTTGAAAAAGTCGATAGGCGACAAAAATCATGAAAAAAATTACCCTGCATGCAAAGAGTTGATGAAAGTGAATTCTAATGCACTGGATTTTGCAACGCCACGTCTGATTGGATAACGTCAAAAATTTGTGACAGTATATCTTGCTATATACTGTCAGAAATTGTTTGACGACATTAATTACGTCACATTTTGTATGATGATGTGTGGCTTTATGTGGCTTGCAAGGCTTCAAGTTGAGAGGAAACTGCACAAGTGCATAAGAATAGGGATAACCATATTCAAAATTTTTATATTTTTGGATATACAGTTGGAAATCACGTTTTATGACTCCGCTCTCGCGGCGCCGTAAAACTAAATTTACGACTGTATATCTGCCAATATACCTCCAATCAAGTTTTATGACTCCGCTCTCGCGTCGCTGTAAAACTAAATTTCCGACCATATATTTGATGATATACCTCTCCAAATGAAAATTTTGAATACAGTTTTCCCCTAATTTGTATGTTTTACAGGAAGATTTAACAGTTGCTGATATTAACAGTATATTAAATGATTTAAAAGCCGGTAAAGAACCTAAAGCAGGTCCTCGGTGAGTATCTACCATAATTATTCCCCTTATAAGAAAACCCCAAATATGTATAGGTTATTGCTGTGCAGCAATTAGATGGATGCTGCAGTTGTAATTGGTCCTTTTAGGGTTAAGGGAGTAATCTTTTGGGTTTGATTTTATATAAGTTAAAAGATTTATGTGTAGGTTTGCATTTTTTCCACCCAAGTTTAACTCTATCCATGCTATTGGCAATTTCTGTCTTGGGCTGATAACCTTTGCAACCAGTTTTGGACCCAGATCTTGCTCGACAAAAGCTGACAAAAAAGCATGCAAAATTTCCCAGCATATAAAGGTAAATTGATAATGTGCCATGTAATAAATCAAATATAATCATTGTATTACCAGTCTGCTGTTGAGTTACTTTGCCATCTTTAACCCTTTACTCCATAATAATGCCTGATCTGGGTCTGCTCTGTTTTCAAAAGTGTAAAAATGCATCTCTATGAGGTAAAGGGTTAAATGAGTTAAAATATTGAAAAAGTTTCAAACTACACCTTTATATACTGTAAATTCGGAAATTTTCGGGAGGATTTTATTTTTAGCGAAAATTTGCGGATGCATAGTTTCGCGTAAAACAAAACCCTCGCGAAATGGCGAAATCACTCTGTCCTTTACTGATGTATGTAAATCATGTCCAAGTCGCGGATTTTAAACGTGGCAAATATGTCTTTTAATGCTATTTGGGAAAATAAAATTATTGCGAAAATTTTTGAAGTTACAGTATCATCATTGTATCATTTTCCATTTCAGAAGTGGACAGAATAAACGATTCTCATGTGAACCTAAAGGAGGCTTGACCTGTTTAAATACCCCACCCAGGGGACCAGGCTTCAATGTTAGATCAGACTTATAATGAACAGTAGTGTTGAATTAATAGTGAAATTGAAAAATAAATGCTGACATTGAAAAATAAATGGTGATATTGAAAATGGTTGGAAAAGAATACAGGTTAAGACCCAGTCATAAGATTATAAGGAAATACATTGTAATTATTTACTGGTTAGATAATAGCATAGTCCCTATTTAAAAATGCGTAATTAAAAACTGTTTTTCTTATGTCTCATCCAAAACCTGTTGTGGGTACTCAAAAGAACCGCCTCGATGAGACCGTTCTTTTGAGCACCCAAAACATTTGTTAAAATTGATTGATAAGAAAATTCACAATTTTAAGCTCCAAAGTTTTGTTTATTTTGACAAATGGGATAAGCAGAACATTTGTGCATAAAATCACGATAATCTATTTATCATCTTAATTAAGGCAGTTCTTTTGAGTACCCAATATTATGTTTTGACTGAGAAAATAAGAAAACATAATTGAGCCAGTGCATGAGATTTCCAACAATGTGGTATGTGCAACCAGCAAAGCCTCAGATCAGCCTGCATATACGCGCAGTCTGATAAGAGCCTTTGCTAGCCGCTTGAGTATTCTATGATTGTTAAGCTACTGACTGAACACCATTTGGAGTTTCTAAGCTTAAAAGGAGGCGGCAGAGGCTCGTCCGAGTCTACACATATCAAAATGCCACATTGTTTGAATCTCATGCACTGGCTCAATTTTTTTAATTACCCTTGCTTATCTTGTGGCCTGTAATAATGTGTAGATTAAGCTTCAAAAGCTTCTGCAAGACTTACCCCTTTACCTAATATATCCTGTTTTGAAAAGTGCATGCATTCTGATCAGCTGGCATCTTCAGATGCCAGCTGAACTAAGTGCACATTATTTTCCATGTTGCATTTGAATCTATTTTAACCCTTAAAGGGCCAATCACAACTGCAGCAGACGACAAATTTTCCAACATCTTACCTAATTTTCGAAAAAAAAATAAGGTATGATATTTCATGAGAATTGTCTGCCAGCAGACAATTCTCACGAAATATCATGCCTTATTCGTTATTTTTGAAAAAAGCAGCAAAATTTGAAATTGTCGTCTGCTGCAAATTATAGATGGTGCTTTAAGGGTTAATAACTGGAATCATGTGGAAATAGATGGGGTATACTGAGCTATTGAGCAGGATATAGGTCAAGTAGTGATGTCATTGTCAGAGGTTGGCTTTTTTTTGTTGCATTTTTAGAAAATATGGTATTTTAAATAAATGATCTCCTGAGGAGACTAAGCAAGCCATTTCAACAATTGTTTTTTTTTTATGCGCCCCCTACTTCCGCTAACAGAATGGGTTCTCTCACATGTTGTCATTGTAAAGTTTTCAATGCAGCATCTTACTGCTTTGCCATACAAAGGTTGAGAGTGATGGATGGAGGCTTAGCACAGTTTTGTCTTGCATAATGATTGAGTGTGGACTTAAAGCATACCATTTGTTGGGTTTGTGTTTAACATCCCACCAACAGCTTTGGTCATATGGAGACAGGGCCACGGCTTAAAGTCTCATCCGGCAGACAGGGTGAAGCCGGGATAAATTATACCATTTGACCAACTCTCATCATGATAGTTGGACTGAGCCTTGTCTCCATATTTTCTATAGTAATACATGTATACCCATGCATGAGAACTAGTTTTACCCCCGCAAACTTTGTGCTGGGTATACTGTTTTCAGGTTGTCCGTCCATGCATGCGTAACGTTTTGTTTCCTTAATAACTCGAAGTCATTGCTGGATTTTCATCAAACCTTACAAACCTGTTCATATATGCAAGACAAATACTTTAGACAAAAAATAAAGGGCTAGGGACCAATTCTTTTAGAGTTATTTCCCTTTGTAGTTCTAAATGGCTTTTAATATAGGGTTTTATGCTTATGCTATTATAGGCCATACACGGGCCGATCAACTCCTACCCAACTTTTGATGGAACAATTGGATACTTTTCCTATACAATGAAGACACATTGAACATATGCATGAAGGAGTTTGGTTCAGAAAAAATAATTTTTGACAAAATGACAGCTGTGAGAACTTAGACAATTTTTCCCTAATAAGGTGTTTGTATATGCATAGATGGTGCCTTCATGGGCCGATCAACTCCTACCACAGCTTTTGATGGAGCAATATAATCGTCTTATGGGCTAGTTAACAGAATATAAATGGATCCAGGGTATTCTTCCGTAGACTGTCGGTCAACACTTTTAAACGTCTCTTAAATGTGTGGGCCAATTGAATTCAAATTTAATATGGACCCTCCTAAGGGTGGGGGAACAAGGTGTCCTAATGGTCCTGGTCATGCCACCACACATATATGAGCCGTGACATGTAATTTCCGACAATGTGGCATTTGACGTGTAGACTCGGACGAGCCTGTGCAGCCTCCTTTTAAGCTTAGAAACTCCTAATGGTGTTCAGTCAGTAGCTTAACAATCATAGAATACTCAAGCAACTAGCAAAGGCTCTGATCAGACTGCGCATATGCGCAGGCTGATCTGAGGCTTTGCTGGTCGCACATACCACATTGTTGGAAATATGTCGCTGCTCATATACTCAAACAAAAATGAAACGTCCGATTTTCATGGTACTGTATCTTTTGATCCAGTTAAGATGTCGCAACAAAAATAAAACCAAAATGTTTATCAAATGTTGGACACACAAAAATGGTAATTATTTGATTTGTTTCTTCTTGTCTTGAAGAGTTATTGAACCTAATATGCACACAGCTTTTTCTACTATCATAAGGAAGTTAATCAACAAAACGTGACACATTTTAAGTTAAATGGCAACCAGAAACGTCCTACGATGAAAAAACATCTAAAATACCCAAGTCAGCTTAGTGAACAAGCGAAATTGCAGTTCAAAACCTTTAATTTACGAAATTACCTGAAATTACCTCCCTTTGAATTAAACAAATAACAATTCAAGAACTGCCAAATCTCCTTAACCTTACATCATTTTGAGACCGTTTTTGTTTTAATTTGTTTTGTTTGTTAATGACAACAATTACACAAAAGAGAACAACAAAAACTATGGCTGATGTCTGGCACCAAAAGTTTACTAAATCTGTGTTTTATACCCCAACCCTTACTGCAAAAGCATCAGAGAATTTGCATTATCGACTGTTTTGCTGCAGATTAGTCTTAATTAACGATGAAATGCTTGTTATGACGAAAAAACAACATTTTTTTCGATTCTAATGATTATCAAAATGCTGAACCAAAAATGGATTTTCTGAATGTTTTCATGCACGCTCGCGATCGATGTTTTGTGATGTCAGAGTATGTTACAGATTAATGGCTGTGGTCTTCAAAGCAATGCATACAACTAGCATGCATGACATCTTACTAGAGAGCTTGTTCAGTGATGTTTGTGCTTGAATGGTTCGGCATTATGACGGACACACAAGCTTTTGATGTGTGACTTTTAATTTTAAGGGTACTTGTGTTCGATACATTGTCAGCTGCTCTACTGATTATCAAATGAATGTCTTTTAGGTGCATAACGTTTCTAAAAAATCAGAGTTGGTAATGTGAAAATTTGAATGAAATGCGTTTATACATTTAGAACTGGCAGACATAAACGTCAAGCGGACATAACTTTATTGTTTCAGTATATATGGCCCTGGCCCTTGACAGGAAAAAACCTGTCTTCGGGGTTTCTCAAACCAGTCTACTCAGCTAAATAGACTAGCTAGAACATTTAAATTTTGCTTGTTGCAAGTTCAGATATGATACTTTCCAGTAAGGGAATAACAAAGGTGTTGATCAGACTGCACGGATGTGCAGGCTGGTCTGCACCTTTGTTGTTGCATGCAACAAAGTAAAGTTTTCTCAGATCAAGGTCGAGGCCCATATGGTAAACTCTTCAATAGGTCTTTGTCTCTAGAATCGAAGGCTAATGACTAGAATGTAGCATTTGGGGCATGTGACCTACCAAGTTTATTCAAATAATAATCCCAGGTTGACCATGGTCTACTTTGCGGCAAATTTGATTTCTAATGCATATGCATATATATATATGGGGGGAAAATCTTGAAAATTGAATTTCCGATAATTTGAAGCATACATGTAAGTTCTCACACTTTCTATAAACAGTCAGGAACCAAAAGTAATTCTACACTGTTAGAAATCCTATATAATTAAGTGGATTTTCACGTTTGTAAGAAAATTTACTTCGCTACAGCTTGCCAACATAATATGCTTTTGAAAGTTAAATGAATAAAGTAATATTCTTTAGTTTCATTATATTTCATCCATGCATTTTTATTTAAAGCTGCAGAGATTTAAACAATTTGCAAGATTTTTTAGTCAATTTTTGGACAAATTCACCATTGAGGTCAATGGAAAAGTGGCATTTTCAAAATTTTGTAAAAGTTTAAACCAATGTATTTGAAAAGTGCAAAAGACAAAACTTCATCTCATCTTTTAATTAGCTTTACAACAATAACAAAGTAATTGCTATTTGATCTTGATATTATACAATAAAGATATTCTTGTCAACATGAAAATGCATTAAAGTTTATGGGAAATAAATTTTGTGGGATTTTGTTTTGTTTATTTTTGTTGCTTTACGTCCCAAGTCAACAGCTATGGTCATTGCGGGACGGTCAGTTCACCTAACCACACTTTTTCCTGGGCAGGCTTGAACAAGCGGTTAACCAGTAATTCGTGCACATACTTTCGCTTGTAACTGACAACAACCCTTCTTGAATGAATCAGCGGAAGGGAGGAGAATGACCGTAGAAATCATTTCATGATCAATCTCCACGAAAGTATGGGACCGGACCGGGATCAAACTCACGACCCCTGGATCTGCAAACAGACACGCATCTGTAGCCAGACACGTTACCGACTGCGCTACGCGGCCCGGCTTTTTTGTGGGATTATTTTTGGTCTTTGACTGTAGCTTTAATCTAATGAGACAATGACCACAGGCAAGTACCAAAGGTCAATGGTGATGTAATGCAGTACAATGAATGTCACACGTGGGCATCTCCACCAGTCTGTCGGATGAGACTTTAAGCCGTGGCCCCGTCTCCATATGACCTTAGCTGTTTTATGGGACGTTAAACACAAACACAACAACAACACGTGGGCATGATGATTCAAAAAACACAACTTCCAGTTATCAGCCTGGGTGGGCAGATACTTCCAGTTATCAGCCTGGGTGGGCAGATAACCGCATGTGGGAAATAGATTATCGCATATGGACACGTTTTTTTTGTACAGTCACTTTTGGTTACATCACCAATTATTCTCCAAATGCTAAAATATCTTGTTTAGAAGCGAAAGAATAGTACCTTCTCTTATTTTAATACTCAAAAGCTTATGTTTTGTGTGAGCATGAAATAGGGAAAAAACAAAAATAAATGGCAATTTTGGACATTTCAGGTGACATTTTGAGAAGCGGGTTTAAATTTGCGTCCATGCAAACTTAATACAAAGACTTAGGAAATACAACAAGCGTTTAATGTCTTTCTAAAAGCCCACTCTTTCAGATTGAAATGTAAAAAATATCAATTACATAATTTTGTAAATAAAATCACTTTCAAAAAATTGTTTGGTGATGTAACATTTCGTGTCCAACCATGTTACGTCTTGTTTAAATGTACTTAAACTCAATTATATTGACAGTAAGAAGAGTGCCACCAGTTTGAATACGAATATTAACGAGTCTGGAACAATGCGGGGACCAATCAGTATGCTTAAAACATTGAACACAAATAAAAAAAATCAACCTGAAATGTTGGGGTATTTATGGTGTCCAGTATGTTGCGTCACCAACTTTTGAGAAATCGATAAATAAATGTACCTAAATACTTTTAACATCGAAAAATTGACGCGCTTTTTGTCATGTGTGTATAAGCAACTGAAATTTATTGTACGCATCATAAGTGGCTGTGTTGTTGGAGGTTGGAGGGAGATGAAAATACCCCAGTGTTATTTTGACATGAAGTTTCGTCTTGGCCAGAGAAAAAATGTCTGGTTCATTTCAGTGAAGCTAAAACATGCAAAGGAACTGACATACAAAGTGTTGTATCTCTGTACTTGTTCATGCACAGAAAAATGTCATTTAGCGGAGAATGCTTATCAAAACGAGACTAATATAATTAAATGATGTAACGTGGACACTATAAAGGAGAATATTCAAGAGAGATCTACTTCACACAGGAGGATGTGATGCTGAAATCTGCGTTAATGCTGTTAGTCAATCCATTGATGGTCTTTTCAGGTCTGTATGTTTACAGTTACTTTAAATACAGTTACTTTAAATAAAGCCAAATATATTGAGAGTAACAAAGACGCAATTAAAAGGTGTCCTGTTACATCTCTAACACATTCTTATGTAATCTATTGATGACAATAACTCCATTATATCTTTGAAACCCTTCTTTAAAAAAGGAGTGCTGAAACTGAGCTAGTCATAGTATAGTTTTGTTTTTTTGTAATTGGAGTTCTATTCAAATACACAATTACAGCAAAGATGTAATGAAGACTCCATGATTCCTTTCCAGTTACATCACAAATGCTTAAGTTCACCCTTTAGTTTTGTGGTAATAAATATGTATTATCTAACTACTAAATATACCAAGAGAATGATTCCTAAATACAGTAGTTACCAAAACAGGAAAAAGTGACCTATTTTGTAAAATAAAACATATAGCGTGAAGATGTAAGGAAGACTCCATAATTTATTGTCCATTTACATCACAAGTGCTTAATGCCCATTTACACCTTAGTTTTGTGTAAACAACATTTATTGTCTAGCAGTTAAATACAATAAGAGAAGGATTTCTAAAATCAGTATTTCAAAAAATGGAAAAGGGGAATTATTTTGTTTATAAACCTGTTTTCAGTGTGTCGTCAAGCAGTGTGTCTTCAAGCGTTACATCACTAATTTATATGAATATAAAATTGCATATAACTTCAAAATTACTGATAGTTTTTTCTTCTACTTCGGGATGTTGTAGGCAGTTGACTTCGGCTTTACGCTGCACTAGAAATTAATCGCTGCAATACACTTTTATTTTTTGGCAAAAGTTGGACACTAAGTGAGTGATTAGTGATGTAACAAAAAAGGGTTTGACTAAAAAATGTGTCCATATACAAATTTGGGTTTATTGCCCCCTATATACGAGACAATATTTATCTAATGCAAGTAAAGTCTCTCTTTAACTTACATAAGCAGCTATCCGGTCCAACTACTGGTCCTTTCTTAGGTGTCCTTTACTTCATGGAGGCTGCGGGTTATGTGCAGTCTCGTTCGTAACTTCACAAATTGCCTGTGTGATAAGTACCAAAAACCATTAACAAATGTGTTGAAATGATGTATTTCAGTAGTTCAAAATAGGATTTTAAAACATATATGAGCTGTGACATGTGATTTCCAACAATGTGGCATTTTGACATGTTTAGAGTCAGACGAGCCTGTGCAGCCTCCTTTTAAGCTTAGAACCTCCAAATGATGTTCGGCCAGTAGCTTAAGAGTTGTAGAATATTCAAGTGACTAGCAAAGGCTCTGATCAGACTGCGCATATGCGCAGGCTGGTCTGAGCCTTTGCTGGTCGGCAGTGGTCGCACGTACCAAATTGGAAATCTCATGTTGCGGCTCATATTGATAATGGACTGCACAAATGATTGCCATTTTTAATTAGGAAATGGCTGTGTCCGACCAAAAACTAAGCTGATCAAGTCTTTTCCATAGTGTTGGAATCAATCTGTGACCTGCTATTTTCAAACACTGGCCTGGTAGATTTCAAAACTTTTCCCATCTGGACTATTCTGCGCTTGAATCTCGACTGACCTTGTCTTATTATGTTCAAATGTCTCAACAAACTTGTCTACACTAAATGTTCCACTCAGTGGCAACTGACTGGCTCTACACTGAATTGTAGTAACCTGATAACTCTCTTTTAAGTAATTATACCCCCCGCAAACTTTGTTTGTAGGGGGTATACTGTTTTCACGTTGTCCGTCCGTGCGTCCGTCCGTCTGTCCGTCCGTCCGTCCGTCCGTAACGCTTTGTTTCCTTAATAACTCGAAGAGTCATTGCTGGATTTTCATCAAACCTTGCAAACATGTTCATATATGCTAGACAAATACTTTAGACAAAAAAGTAAGGGCTAGGGGCCAATTCTATTAGAGTTATTTCCCTTTGTAGTTCTAAATGGCTTTTAATATAGTGCTTTTTCCTTAATAACTCGAAGTCATTGCTGGATTTTCATCAAACCTTGCAAACATGTTCATATATGCAAGACAAATACTTGAGACAAAAAAGTAAGGGCTAGGGGCCAATTCTATTAGAGTTATTTCCCTTTGTAGTTCTAAATGGCTTTTAATATAGTGCTTTTTCCTTAATAATTCGAAGAGTCATTGCTGGATTTTCATCAAACCTTGCAAACATGTTCATATATGCAAGACAAATACTTGAGACAAAAAAGTAAGGGCTAGGGGCCAATTCTATTAGAGTTATTTCCCTTTGTAGTTCTAAATGGCTTTTAATATAGTGCTTTGTGCTTATGCTATTATAGGCCATATACGGGCCAATCAACTCCTACCACAGCTTTCGATGGAACAATTTGATACTTTTCCTATACAATGTAGACACATTGAACATATGCATGAAGGAGTTTAGTTCAGAAAAGATAATTTTTGACAAAATGACAGCTGTGAGAACTTAGACAATTTTTCCCTAATAAGGTGTTTGTATATGCATAGACAGTGCCTTTATGGGCCTATCAACTCCTACCACAGCTTTTTATGGAGCAATTTGATACTTTGCCTATATAATGTAGACACATTTAACATATGCATGAAGAAGTTTGGTTTAGAAAAAATATTTTTTGACAAAATGACAGCTGTGAGAACTTAGACAATTCTCCCTAATAAGGATTTTGTATATGCATAGATGGTGCCTTCATGGGCCGATCAACTCCTACCACAGCTTTTGATGGAACAATTTGAGACTTTGCCTATACAATTTAAACACATTGAACATATGCATGAAGGAGTTTTGTTCAGAAAAAATAATTTTTGACGAAATGACAGCTGTGAGAACTTAGACAATTTTTCCCTTATTAGGCTTTTGTATATGCATAGATGGTGCCTTCATGGGCTGATCAACTCCTACTACAGCTTTTGATGGAACAATTTGACACTTTGCCGATACAATGCAGACACATTGAACATATGCATGAAGGAGTTTGGTTCACAAAAAATAATTTTGACAAAATGACAACTGTGAGAACTTAGACAATTATTCCCTTATATGGCTTTTGTATATGCATGGATAGTGCCTTTATGGGCCGATCAACTCCTACTACAGCTTTTGATGGAGCATTTTGATACTTTGCGGATACAATGTAGACACATTGAACATATGCATGAAGGAGTTTATAATTTTTGTTTGCACAGATTCTACTGAAATCTTCTTATCAAAACTAAGGTCTTCTTGTTCGAACTATAACTTGCCAAGTTTTTTCACTGACTCTTACTGTGCGGGGGGTATCTAATAAGCATTGCTTATTGACTTTTTTCATTCAATCTACATGGCAGCCTATATGGGTTGGTCGTGCAAAAAATGCCAACTTTGTTGCATGTGACTAACAAAGGTGCAGACCAGCCAGCACATTGGCAAAGTCTGATCAGGGCCATTGTTTATTACCTTATTGGAAAGTATAAAATTGAAATTAGCTTCAGGCAAAATTTCTACATTCTAGCTAGTCTCTGTAGATAAGCAGATTGGTTTGGGTCTTACTCATTCGTAAACCACAGACAGGTTTTCCTGCATTGATGCCCATATTCGGATGAACCTGTTTATTGTCAAAACTGACCTACATTATATGGGCCTTGTCATGAGAAAACTTGGCTTCGGGGTTTGCGTTAGGTAACAACCCTGCTCAGTTTCTCACCCTAGCTAGAACTGAAGTTTTGCATGTAACATGTTTTGTTTGATTTGATTCTTTACGTCCCATCAACAATCTTTCAGTTATGTAGGGACGGGTCTTCCTGGGTTGAACCAGTACTAAGCTAGGATTAATGTGTCTAGCTCAAGGACACAATGCAGTGACGCCGGTGAGGCTCTAAACCTCGGTCTCGAGTCAAGCACTCTACCACTGAGCCACTGTGCTCGCTTGTGACATGTTAAATGGGGGCAAGTAACAAAGGCACTGATTAGACTGTGGAGATGCGTATACTGATCTGCACCTTTGTTGTTTTCATTCAACAAAATCGAGATTCCTCAAGACAAGGCCTATATGTTTATTTTTCAACCCCATGGTTATATAACTTTTTTCAGTTGATGTTTCATACTCAACTGAGCATGGAATTTCAACTGCTGATAAAGACTATAATGCTGAAAAACAAAGATTTTTCTTGCCTCCAAGCTCTCAGTTATAGTATTTATCATGCTAATAAATGTTTAAATGCCAACAATTGTTGGCAATTTAACATTTATGAGCATGATAAATTTCATGCTTAGTTGAGCTGAGCATCAAAAGTTTTATAACCTTGGGGCCTGGTCTACACCACACTGTATGCTGCTGGGAAATTAGAAACAAAAACACATATCACTAGGTGTATGCTCTTTATTTCACATTAGATGTGATCATAAATACATGTAAATATACATAAACAAAGGTTGTGGGACACATGCATATGCGCTAGTCATTTGTGAGCCTCCAAAGGCCTGGGATATTTTGGAATTTAAAGTTATTTGTCTGTGTTTCACTGAGGTATGAAATGTCCGGAAAATGACATCTGATTTGCAGCGTTTCAGTGAGGTATAAAATGTCGAGAAAATTTTATCAAATTTGCAAGAAAACAGAAGGTTTTCATGCTAAAATTAGATGTAATTTAAATGACATTTCATACCTAAGTGAAACGCAGAAAAATAGCTTTAAATTCTTATAATTACAACTTCTTTTGTTATTCTTTCTTTTAGTATCTTTTGTTTTCCTTAAAATTACGTTTTCAGTTAATAATTTTTCGTGCATTTAGACTATGACGTGCGTAGGTAGACATAACGATATTAAAAAAACAAGATGGCGGCGAGATGGCATAAGACAGCAGATCGGCATGAATACTGTTAATTTAAGTGTTGTATGTAAGTTAATCTTTGATTTTCCACCTGAAATATCTGTGTAAGTGTAAAGTAAAGTGTAAGTAGTTGCCGACTGTCCATTTCTCTTCATAGAAGCATTGAACAGTATCGCAACAGACGTTCTACCGTGAATGTCCCGCCCATCATGAATATGAATGGAATTTCATTGATAAATGAAATGCAGGTCAATACGATCAGGTGACCGTTCATGATCAATCAGATTAAGGACGGATCTCAATAAATTTTATGACAGTTGTAATTATAGACTCTTGAAGCTTAAGTCAGGATTTTTATATATAAATAAATGTACCATGCTATTAAAAAAACATTGTTTTTATTGTAGTCGAACAACAAAGGTGCTGATCAGACTACTTTGATGGGCATTAAACATACATTACCATGGTAAAATTATTTATTTGCTAAGATTCCAGTGACTTGACAAAAACATCCCACATTTAGGACTTAAACTGATGCTCAACCTAACAAAAAAACAAAATAAAAGTATGGCTTTTAACCTGACCCTATTCCTATGCAATAAAGGTCAAAGTTACAAATGGCTGGCGCATAATAAAAGCAGGTGTGGGTCAGTCAAAACCATAAATAACAACAATTAACAATGTTAACCTTTTGTATACTGATTGGTCCTTGTATCTAGATACATTAGATGGTTTGGATTTTAACTCTTTGCATGCTGGGTAATAATTTTTTCATACTTCTGTTGTCATCTGCTGACTTTTTTTCGAGGATCCATATCAGGACCGACAAATCTTCAGTCCAAACTGTTTGCAAAGATTATCAGCAGACGAAAAAAGCAAGAATATAGTTCAAGAGGAATGCAATATTCTTTGACAATATAGATAAAGTAGTTGGCTTTATTTTATGGAAGGGATTATGCGACAAAATTCTTTGCATACATGTTAGACTTTTTAAGTCAGTAGTCTAGTTTTATTTTGTTAATTGTGTCATTATATCATACCAATTTTTATTTACTAGTAGTTTCATTCAGAACATGTCATTTCTTGGTTTTCAAAAGGCATAACTAGATTGTGAAAAGACAATACTAAGTTGTAAAAAGACAGAACTAGGTTGTCATAATATGAATGTGAATATGCTAAAAATTTTGACGCCAGAGGGCTCACATATTTTATCGGAAATAATAGTTTCTCCCGTGCAAGTAGCACTCGATACAAACGGTGTTGTGGATGATTTTTCCAACCAAGAAATTCTCCCTATGAATAATCTATGAAATTTTTGACCCTTCCTGCCTCACATCCTCAGGCATGTGCGGATCCAGAGGGGGGAAAGGGGGTCGGGATCCCCTGGAAAATCACAAGTTATATGGGGTTTCTTTAGAAATTAACATAAGGAAAAAGTTAGACCCCCTACCCCTGGAAAATTCTGGACCCCCTCTGGATCCTTAGAAAAGTATAGTTTTCTCTGTAATAAAACCATTGGACCCCCTCTGCTAACTGTAAAATAAGTTCAGGACTATAAAAAAACATTGAAAAAAAAACAAACGTTGTCCAGACTGTTTTCCGGCCGTCGGACCTGGACCCCCCCCCTGAATAAAATTCCTGATTCTGCGCATGGACTCCTGCCAAGCATGGACACATCAATATATGAGCTGCAACACGTGATTTCCAACAATAGGGCGTTTTGACATGAATAGACTCAGATGAGCCTGACTGTGTATCCTCATTTTAAGCTTAGGCAGTTCTAGTGATGTCTGATCAGTAGCTTAACAGACGTAGAATATTCAAGCAACTAGCAAAGGCTCTGACCAGACTGTCCATATGCGCTTGCTGGTCTGAGCCTTGCTGATCGCACATACCACAGTGTTGGAAATTTCATGGCACGGCTCGATTTCATGTATTTACTGGGTCAGTGGTTGTACGAAATGATACCACATATTTATATATATCCATACTTGTCTTGACTAACTTAACCTCCCTTTAATTTTCAAAATTATCTATTTTTTCATGTTGTTATAAGAGCTGATGCATTCATAAAGGTTTTTTTTACAACTACATTGACGGTTAATCTGCATGAAAGAAAAGACATTTCAACGAAATGAGAAAAAAATGCGTCATCTCAGTCAACTCATAATATTTGAAAAATCATATTTATTTAACCGATATAGTAACTGCCATAATATTAAATGTAGCTACCGAGGTATTGTGTATTTTTTTTGGCATAGGAATAAGCAAATAGACCCCCCCCCCCTGGAAAAAATGAACCGGTCCATATAATTTCTCTTAGCTTCTTTTAAAATAGACAAATTGGAACCCGCCCGCACCCCCTCCCTCTGTAAAATAAGTTAGACATAATAAATAAAAGAAACAATACCAACAAATGAATGGGCATGGAAACGAAACTTCTCTTAAAGATATACGGTGAGGCTGTGTCTTTGGTGCTCGTAAATGCGACACGTACAAAATGAATCCAAAATCTTATGTGCTGGCTCATTAGGCTCCAGAAACAGGGTCAATTCTCGGTAGTTGGGGGGGGGGGGGGGGGTAGGGGGTAATGGACAGCTGTCTGGACCCCCTGTAAAATCAGACAATTATACGGTTCCTTAGCAATACTGGTCACCTCTGGATATCACAAAACTTCCAAACAGCATTCTTGATGTTCGGCCACCATTGGTCCACCAGCGAAACGCCATTTAAATGGCGTTTTGCTGGCGATTTAAACGGCCTTTTGTTGGAGGGTCAATTATGAACCACTTTTATTGGTATTTGGCTCCTCTCTCTCCTCGTCAACTATAAAAAAAATGGCAGAGTTGGACCCCTCTGAAAAAATCTTAATCTGCGCACGCTGGACTTTTTCTTCAAATTGTCAATAGTTTGAATTAAAGTCATTGCATGTAAATAGTATATGACCATCTTCATCTTAGGGATGAACCATCTGCAAAATTTAGTTTGTCTAAAAGCCAAATATCTGAACTTCCATCAGCGTCCAACCTCTGAGAAGGCTCTATTGAGATTCCACATGTTCACTGACTCATCTGAGCCTTCTTCGCTCGCTTTGTGCTAAGTTCCAAATTTCATGAAAAAGATCGTGGTGTCTGGATGTAATTAAATGCTAAGTGCATTTTGTGACAAGGTTTTTCCTTTTAATACATATTGATAGATTTGTCTTTATTGTTTGAAGACAGATATGCGTTTATCAAATGTATGACATACAGCCGTCTTCTAAATATACTGTGGGTACCTCCTCCACGTGCATCCAGAAAGGGGGTCAAACGGCTCCAACTCTGGCATTTTTTTTCAGTTGATGATCCCAATACCATTTCAAGTGAGCCATCATCGGCCTGTCAGCAAAACACCATTTAAATGGCGTTATGGCCTTTCGCTGGCGGGTTGAGCATGGCCCAACATTGAATGCTTTGTGATTCTCCAGAGGTTCCGGACCAGTGTTGCTTATGAATCGTATAGCTTAGTAATTTTTCAGGGGGCGGGGTAAGGACCCCTGGCGCCCTCTCTGGATCCGCACATGTCTTCAATGGGATTAAGACTATTAAAATATGTTTAATGGAGAAATACACATTGTTCTGTAGATTGAATACGTTTTGCGAACTATACTTTTGCTTGACACGCTTCTATGTCTGGGCCATATCACCTACAGTGTTAGATGGAATTCATTACAATCTTACAGGATTATAACCTTAGCATGAAAGTGTGTGGCGAACAACACCTATAGCCAAACACTTACCTAAGCTGAAGGCTAGAAAAACCTGTCGTCGGGTTGCGCACACAACAAAGGTGCGGACCAGCTTACGCATCCCACAGTCTGATCCGCCCCTTTTATATTCTCTTATATACATAAGGAAAAAAGAAACGCAACAAACGCTTTGATTCATTGCTAGCAGACAATGTGATGTCATTATTTTGTGAAAATGATGTAAATTCATGGGAGTGGTATGTCACCGTCAAATTACGACAGTTCAGCGTAATTATCAATTAGGCATGCATGTTGCCTTAACGTCATTAACGTCAACTCTGAATATTGCGTTACCAGGGTTAGTCAAAAATAACTGAGCCCTACCTTATAACATTTGCTTCAAGTAAAATGGACATATATTTATATGATATTTCATCGCAGTTATATTTCATCTATTCAATATTCTAATTGATATCTGTTGGTAGGCTTTATATAATGGTTGCTAGGCAACCGAAAATGACCTGTCAAACGGGTGCGTTCACGATGTAATACATCAATATCTAAGCGTTGCCATGGAAACGATAATGTCAATGTAATGTTGTATTCACTGTCGTTTGATACCTATTACATGTACCTACTAAGTGCCACAAAAAAGAAAATATCAGACCCCGAATCATAGATGCTGAGGTAGTTTGATTTCAGAATTTAGCAAATTTTTACGTGCCTCAAGTCCTATAATTTGCCCCACCCACATTCATATTAGCACAAATTTAATAGAAAACATTAAAATGATTGCCCGATAATGCTTATGCAGTACTGCATACACAAACAAACGCACTGGAATATAAAAATTCCTTGTTTGGAATAAATGATTTTTTTTCCATGGCAACACAATCCTCATATATTTGAAAATTAGTGAAATTTTGACTTATTTGTTGCTAGGCAACGCATGCAATCAGTGTTCACATTTACATTTACGAACCAAGTATAATGAAAAGACAATATGATATATGTTATTCAAATAAATGTCAAATATGTCTTTCTCAAAAACTATCAAGCCCACAAGCTTTTTAAAACATACTGTATATTCCTGGTGGCGGAGATCATGAACGCATCGCTCTAATTGACGATCTTTAGTTGCCTAGCAACCATAATAGAAGCTTCATCGGGTTAATTATTTTAGGTCAAAACGTCTATGACATGTAATACTTATAAAAGATAATCACATTTCTTGTCTACAATGTGAGGCTAAGATATAATGAGGTAGGGCTCAGTTATTTTTGACTTACCCTCATAGATGTCTGTTTGACGTTTTATTCAATATAAAGACGTTTCTTCAATAATTATGATTTAAGATCTTCAGACGTCAAACAAAAGTCAAATATGCATCAAAATATGTTATCCTACATTTTAATGGTTTCCATAAGGTTTGTGCGCTTTTCCAATGAGAGAATAGTCCAGTGACAGAATTTTAGTGTTTACTTTCAGCATGTAATCAAGTGTTTTCATTTGCATTATGACGTGCTTAGTTTGGCTAACGTCAATATAAACACCCTGCTAGCATATTTCGACGGTATCTGAAAAGTCAGTTTTTTTCTCCGAGAATGCATGTTCTGATGCCTCTAGGTTTGTTTTACACTGTATATACACCAACGACACAAACTCGGCGGCTCCAAGTGACGTCAATTGCTTATTCTCTGTCGTTGTGTATCTTGGCATTCAAGTAGACGGTTTTGACGCAATATTTGACTGCATTACGAATATGATTGGACGTTTTTTTATTTGCCAATTGTCAAGTCGACGCCATGTAACCATGCAAGCATGCAAAAGACTTGATGGGGAAGAGAGAGCTGGTTGCTTTGCTTTATTTGTCTTCCTGGTGTCTTGTGACGGTTGAGCAGCTCTTCCTCGCGGTGCAACGGGGTTGTCTGCGGTAGTTTGTGTTTGTGTATTTCTTGATCATACTCACTTACTATTTTTAGCGATCTTAATTCTGACGTTCACGTCGCATGTTACGTTTTCATATGTTTTCACCTTGTAGCATAAACTCTAGCGTTGAAATGACGTTTTGTAATTTCATCACATGCTACAAATAATCAATTAGACAATTCAAAAAGAGATTTCATCAAACCGTCATTTAACCATGCAAAAATTATATTTCTACCTGTTGCCTTTCTTTTTTCCTTAAGTATATGTTAGCTTGCCATAACCGAAATTTCAATCTGTAGAACACAGGTTTTCTCGCGAGGAAGCATGCACAAACCTGCCTGCTCAGCTACAGAGACTAGCTAGAAGATTGTAATTTTTTTCTAGCATATCAGCGCCTATGTTATTCCCTTATTTGAAAGTATCATATCATAGCCTGCAACAAGCGAAATTCCAGTCAATACGCTAGTCTCTGTACCTGAACAGACTGTTGTAAGCAAGTCTTAACCCGAAAGACAGCTTTTAGAGACGCAAAACATGTACACCACACGTTTTTACTAGGCAAGCTTGACAAAGTAGTTAACCAGTACCAGTACTTCGTGCATATACTAAAAACCTTTCTTGACTCAGCGGAAGAGAGAAGAATTGCCAGAGAACTTATTTCATGATCAATCTCCGCAATAGTATGGGGCTGGGCTGGGGTCAAACTCGCGACCCCTGAATGAAAAAGTTCAATCATTTAAGTAATGAATTGGATTTTTGGAAGGTTCATGGAATCATGAATACTTTGGGCATTATCTCTGTGCTAAACTTGGTACTTATCTTTTCTCAAAATTTTAACTTGTATATCCACTAGGTTGCTTCCCTTTAAACTTAAGATGTTTTTATCTTTGTAATGTTTTCGTTGATATTCATTTTTTAAGGTTTAAATGAGTTTATATTTATGGCATTTTACATTGATTATTCTGTAAGAAATATCTTGCATCCTATAACAAACGTTTTACAAAAGGACGAAAGATGAAACGCTTGAATTTTTCGATATATTTATTTGAAAATAAGCAGATCCCATTTTCGGATAAACCATTTAGTCAAAACGTCTCCTGACACAGTTTTCCAAAAAAGGGATACTCTATAAATTATAAATGAAAGCGCACCCTCTGGCGTCAAAATATATAGCATAGAAAGAAGCGCGGTATTACCGACAATATTCAATGCTTGTTTCGTGCCACTTTATTATGTTGTTGATGCTATTTACAGTTTACTTTGTATTATTTTTTAATTCTTCAGCAACATCCGTTGATCCAAGTTGTTATCATTAGGCAATTCACATGCTACAATGACATATTTTACGAAATAAAATTGCAAACTTAAAAAAACACAAACTAAAATGGACACATAGAATTTCGGCGGGAAATCCCTTCTATATTATTTTAGAGCACAATTTTATGAAAATTGAAAATTTGATCATAATTGGAGGTAAAATAAGAAAATTATAGCAATTCAAAAATCAAATAAGTCGAAGGAGGCAGCCATTTGAGTTTTTTTAATTAAACTTCCTGTAAATTTTGATATTTTGATTAAATTGTAAATTGCATTGCAAACTATAATCCAGATTTTTTTGTTGAAAATCAACAATTCTTAACAGAAGAATCAATAAAGTGCAAAAAGTTAAAATGAGCAGCAGGCATTATTCTGTTTATGCATATTAAATTAGGGCTGTGTTATGTCACAAAGTCTAGAAATGACTGCCTTCCATCGCAAATTATTTTCTACAATACAAATATAAGAATCTTTCTTCTTTTTTGCATGTTCGATTTTGATCCCGTTTGTAGCAGAATGCATCATTTAACAAGAGTTTGCATCGTTTTAGAATCACTTGATTTCAACATCATGGGGTATCAAGTTGAAAATTCTCAATTATATCTATTAATCATATGAGCCAACAATTTGACATTTTGACAAGTGTAGACTCAGACGAGCCTCTGCAGCCTCCTTTTAAGCTTAGAAACTCCAAATGGTGTTCAGTCAGTCACTTAACAATCATAGAATACTCAAGCAACTAGCAAAGTCTCTGTCAGACTGCCCATATGCGCAGGCTGATCTGAGGCTTTGCTGGTCGCACATACCACATTGTTGCAAATCTCATGCACTGGCTCATATACTTTAGCAGGATTATTTTAATCTTACAAGCAGTGCCAACCTTTAAATGATGTCACATTCTGTGACATCTCATCTAGGTCTACACTGTTTTACAATGGACCAATTTACATGATTTCAGCATACAAAAGGAAAATAAAATAACATTTTGTATTCCTTTTCAAGCAAGCTCATACAATCAGTTAACATATTTCTGCATTTTTGGCCAGCCCAAGAGATGGAGGTACAGTGTAGTCCCTTTATAACGCCAATCCCTATGTTTGGGATCCATAGGAATGGACCATTATGAGTGAATTGTGTAATAAAGAGGCAATTTTACAAAGTAATTATAGGAAAATTACCATTGTGGTCATTTATCTGTAATTCCTTTTTAAAATCCTATGGTGAAAAAATTTGGGAGCTACAACACGACCATGTTATAGGTGTGTTATATAGGGACTACACTGTATTTTAACGCTCACGCACAGTAACTATAACTACATTAATACCGGTCTTAAGCGGCCACTCAAAAATAGACAAAACAAGTCTTAAAGACAAATGGTAGCTTAATAAAGGTCAAAAGTGAGAGCATTCTGCAATACTTTTGACCTGCTATTATAGGTCTTAAAAACCAATTTTGGTCTTCTTTTTGAGTGGCTGCTTAATGCAGGATTTACTGTAGCATGGCTGCAGGTCCAATTCCATCTTTCATGTATGTTAGTAGTGATGGTCTGAGCCATAGCTACTCACCAATGAGATTATATAATTACCAAGACCTCATGAGCTTTATCATATGAGCCGCGATGCGAGAAAACCTCTAAGGACCAGCTCATACTCAAACCAGCCTACTCAGCTACAGAGACTAGCTAGAATAGTGAAATTTCTCCTGTAGCCAGCCTTGATATGATACTTCCCAATAAGCGAATAACAAAGACGCTGATCAGACTGCGCGGATGCCCAGGCTGGTCTGTGCCTTTGTTGTTCTCAACCCCACAAAGACAAGTTTTCTTACGTCGAGGCCCATATGAAAACAAAATAAGCAGACACTCAAAATATTGGTTTAAATGTAGCAGTGAACTGTATACATTCGCAAGGGTGAAAGTTCAAAATTTCAAAAATCCTGAACTTTCGAAACTCCAATCTTAAAACTTCCAGTGTGCCCACTAAATATTCACAATTTCAAGTTTAAACGGTCAATTGTCCTTACACAGACTGAAAATTATTCAGAGAAGCTATTATGAACTCCCTAGTTCAGCATTTTTAGGCTGACTTTCTGTGGAAAGTCAACCTCAAAATCCTGAATTCAGGAATAATCCTGAAAACTTTCATCCATGCATTCGGACATTTCATCTCAAAGATGAATTAACCCGACTGGTTACATGATGACAGGGAACTCAATTCTGATAGGAAAATGTAAAATATGATTAAAAGAATGATACCCCTCTATTTACAAACAATAACCCTTAAAGTGTCACCATAACTTTACAGCAGATGATATTTTCAAATTTTTTCCCTGCTTATAGAAACCAAATAATAATTGATATTTAATGTGAGTTGTCAGCTGGCAGACAATTCACATGAAATATCAAGTCTTATTTTCCCCATAAATCAAGAGGCTACCACAAAATATTTTGTCTGCTGCATTTAAGATTGGCACTTTAAGGGTTCAACTAAGACTAGAAGAACTACAAGACCATACTTACTCCCTCACACAGGATTCTCACTGAAAAAGCTTAAAATACAGTAAAACCTGTCTTTAGGGGCCACTCGAAAATAGACAAAACAAAGGTCTTATAGACAAGTGCTAGCTCAATATAGGTCGAAAGTATTGCAGAATGTTCCCTTTGGAGCATTCTGTAATACTTTTGACCTGCATTAAGCGATAATCGGTATTGAAAGTAAGTAATGGTGCAAAGATCAGGAATCGATACAATCAAGTACCACACCTGACCCAGGATACCAATGGGAAAGTGACAAACTCACAGAAGACACCACAAACGAGAGCCAAGAGGTCAGCCCTTTCCCAGCAGGTGACCACAAAGCACATATAAACAGACGCGCACAAAACATAGCAAACACAAGACAGAACAAAAACATAAAAGATCCACAAAAGAAGTACCGCCTTGGAACGGTCAGTAAAATATTTTACTGGAGGGCTTAAACCGGTTTAACGGCGCCAACCTCACCCTTAATTCAGATGTGGATCAAGACACATAGATATTTGGTTTGCATGAAAGACCCCTAACTTATCAATGCATCATCTCCTAAAACATATAAATCAAGATATTACAAGGAGATAAAGCAAGGATAAGGACTCAACAGTAAATTAAACTGAATACCGGAGCAAAAGAAATCCAACAGGTAAACCCCGGTGGGCCCGACAAACAGCCAAAGCATCAGGCCCCTACCATCTCATCAATAGATAAGTCTTTAAGTCGGAACCATCATAGAGTCTGAAGTCCGACCCACCGGCATGCAATTAAAGAGGAAAGCAAAGTTGCCAACCGTGATTGGGTTGACTACCAAGCATGCAGTCTGTTGCAATACATTAATGTTATAGCCAATCTTTTTATAATGGGAAATTATTTTAATGAACTGCGCTGAAAAATTATTAGAGCCAACAATCTTCTTCAACTTATACACCAAGTCACCATAGAAATCAGGTTCCGAAAGTCCTTGGCGCAAGAGAGATTTAAGTCCAACTTGGAATTTAGAAATCAAATCATAGTATCGTCTATAAAATTTTGAAAATGTTTTGCGAAGTTTATGATACCGATAGCCTTGTTTAAGAAGTTTCTGAGTTAACAATTTATGGCGAGTGTTGAAGTCAGCAACATAGCTAGATGCTCTAGCAAAACGAATGAGTTGAGAGATATAGACTCCATAGGATGTAGAACGAGGAACATCACCATCTAAAAATGGGAAATTGACAATTTCAAAATCAAAGTCGTCACGTTTGTCATAAATTTTGGTAGAAACAATATCATTAGAAATTGACAAATGCAAGTCTAAAAATGCGGCTTCGGTATCAGAGGCATTGGCTTTATTAAGTTGGAGCTCTGAAGGGTATATTTGACTAACCATATTGTCAAAATAAACATTATTAATATTTAAAATATCGTCCAAATATCTGGAAGTAGTGTTAAACGCATCAATAACATCAGCCTGCTTATCATCAGAAAGAGACATCATAAAGTCCCTTTCATAACAAAACATGAATAAATCTGCAACCAGGGGAGCATAATTAGTGCCCATAGGAATCCCAACAACTTGTCTATAGAGCTTGGTGCCAAATCGAATAAAAATGTTGTCCAACAAAAAGGTCAGCGCATCGCATACATTTTGACACGACCATGCATGATATTTTTTAGGTTTTTCTGAAGTAAAAAATGCATTTCTGTCACTACATGCAAGGTAAGGAGAGCCTTCTCTCTGGAAGGTACTTTCAATAAGATCAATAAGTTTATCTTTAATTAAATTATGAGGTAAAGTAGTGTAAAGAGTAGAAAAATCATAAGTAGACAAACTGGTCGCATTGAAATCTCTAGCTTTAAGTTTATCTAAAATTTCACATGAATTTTTAATCGACCAAAATAGGTTTTTACCAGATCTCTCATATACCTTTTCACAATATTTGATAACATGTTTTTTAACAGCTGTAAGACACGAGGTTAACAATTTAGAAAGTTCTGTTGTTGTACAAGAACTAGAATTTGCAATAAATCTTGCTTTATAGGGTTTTTTATGGAGTTTAGGTAACCAGTACAACGTAGGAACTTTGTCTTGATTTTCTTTAGCTTTGACACCAAAATGTAGGGCTGTATGACAACCATGCCCATCAACAATCACCCTTTCACTTAAAGAAGGCTGCAGTTTATAGGCATTAGTGTCAACAAGCTCACGCTTAAGAGTATTAATATAATACAATCGTCAAACAACTACAACATTGTTAGCAGCTTTATCTGCTGGAACCAAAACATAGTTCATATTTTGATTTTGATTTGATTGTTTACGTCCACTCAACAATCTTTCAGTTATGCGGGACGGCTCTTCCTGGGTTGAACCAGTACTAAGCTAGGATAAATGTGTCTTGCTCAAGGAACATAGTTCATATGAAAATCCTGGATACCTCGTTTAAGATGACTAAAAGAAGATTTAGGTTTAGGGGGCAAAAGATGTGTATTACGAGAGTAAAATGAAATACCAGTATCAATAATTTTAAAAATGTTAATCTTCCATTCCTTCAAAGCATCAGGTTCAACATTTTCCCGTTTGCACCAACGATTACTGAAGTCATTTAAAGAAGCAGCGATCTCTCTACGACATTTAGAGAAATCAATATTAGAGGGAAATCTATATTTAGGACCTTTAGAAATGATATTGCGAACTCTAGCGTCAGGAATGACATTTAGATTACCTGTAATAACATGCTCTGCAGAGGGATATAAATAATTTGAATTTTTACAATCTCAGGAGGCAGGAGTATTGGAATCTATATCTAAATCATTTACAATTTTATTAAAGTTAAATATCGTAGACTTTATTGGTTTGTTATATTTATAACAAATGATAGGAGTTTCAGAATTATTAAAGTAATTTGGAATAGATGAAATAATTGGTCTTCTTTTTGAGTGGCCGCTTAAGACAGGTTTTACTGTAACATGAGCTACAAGAAGAAATGGTTACATTTGATTCTAAAAAATATGAGCCCTTGATGGATAAAAAAGACCAGGCTAGTAAAGTCCACTACTCCACCTTGGATGGGGACAAATAACTGATGCATTAACATTAAAATTGATTGTAAGCTTACGAGACATTCATGCAATGTAGAGATGACACTAGAAAAGATATAATGGGTTATTGCATTGAGATCTAGCTCTTGATACAAGTAGAGCAGTTGTCAGTTACTGACAAGAATTTATACACAAAGAATATCAGAATGTTTAAGGTAACTAAGTATGGTAAAACCTGAGTAAAACGGCAACTCAAAAATAGACAAAACAAAGATCTTAATGAGAAGTTGTATCTTAATGAAGGTCGAAAGTATTGTAGAATGCTCCCCTTGGAGCATTCTGCAATACTTTTGACCTGCATTAAGCAATAATTGGTCTTGAAAAACAATTTTCAGTCTTTTTTAAGGTGGACGTTTTACACAGGTTTTACTGTATGGTAAAAATGACACTATAGTGGCCAACAAGAGCAACAAACTGAGTGCTCTTGATTTCTGTCCTGCCTGTTGAGTGTAAAGGGACCAGGTAAATCAAGTCTAGCCAGCACTAATTTAAAGCACAATTTAAATATGTACTGTAACGTAAACTAAATTTTTCAAACATAATTCATACACACAAAGATGTAACATTTTCAATGAATGGATTTGTAATGTAAAAAATGTGAACAGGCCATACATTTCCAGGGGCCAAGTAATTCCACTTGTCTGCTTGTAATTACGAGTGAAATCTAGAAAGGACAAGTAATTCTTCGCAAAGCACTCATCCTATAGGATGAGTGCTTTGGGAAGAATAACTTGAGGGAGTCATATTACATATTACTCCCTTGTGTTATTTATTGCATACGCTTTTAAAGGACAAGTGCATGTGTTTGCAGGACCAGTGAAAATTGTAAGTCACTCATCCTACAGGACAAGTGCAATATTGAAATATTTTTGTCCCCTGATTTCAAAGTATTTTTCACAAATGAACATGTAATGCATTTTGACATGAGAATTTTCAAGATATGATGAAACCTTCTGACACAAGAATTAGCAACCTAATTTAACTATTGATGTGCCAATTAACCTTAACTACAAATGTATTGATGTGCCAATTAACCTTAACTATTGACGTGCCAATTAACGCTACGTAAACGGATTGATTCTTCCATTTGATGTGATACAATAAGTCGCATGATCCATTACTCCTTTTAAGGGGCCCAGACTTATTATGTATTTATGTCCCTGAAGAATGTTTTTGACGTAGCAAACAGTGCAGCCTCTGACAAAAGGCCACACACTGCAGCATCTCATCTGAGTCTTCATAGTGTGTTAAAATAATGGTTACCATATAGAAAAGTTAACGCATTTAAGCTGAGCATCCTACAAGTATGATGTTAGAAATCAGTGTTTACCCAGATGATATGCCCCAGTAATCCTACTAGCATTAAAAACATGATGATCATCAGCAGCAGCAAGCTTTTGATTAACCTGCATGTGCAGGCATCATTCACAACAGTAGGCCCATTCAAGATAGCTGACCAACCTTGTCTCCTTATCTCTTTTCACAGGGCCTACCGCCAAGAGCTTCCACTCATTAAGGTCAGCAACTTATATAGTCGTGTCTGGGAGTGATATAATGCCATGTTATAAATCTAGTGGTTTCATAAGTTTATTTAATGACCTCCATTATAACGTTGCGTTAAAGATGGCAAAATATTGAGGTTTTCACAACAAAAATGTGATTTTAATGTCATGTGATAAATAGAATCTAACTTTGTGCTCTTGTATTATTGAATTTATTAAACTTGTTGCAAAAAAGCGATAAAATGCTTGACAAGTTTTATCCCCAACTCATTTAATAAATTCATAAAACATGAGCACTCATAGATATATACTGAATAAAAGACCATTTCAACATAGTGAAAACAAGAAGAATGGAGGTTTCTATTTTACATTTGAGCAGCTACGCGACAAAACCTGTCTTGGGGGGTTTCCGACAAAGTGAAGTTCAAACCAGCCTGTTCAGGTACAGAGACTAGCTAGAAAATTAAAATTTCGCTTGTGGCAAGTCTACATATGATACTTTCCAATAAACAAATAACAAAGGCGCTGATCAGACTGTGCGGATGCACAGGCTGATCTGCACCTCTGTTTTTCCCAAACCCCCGAAGACAGGTTTTCTCATGTCGAGGCCCATATATGGGTTGATAGCAGCAGACTACAAATATGAAATGTCAATTTTCAGGGTAAATCAGTCTTAATATTTCATGTGAATCAACTGCTAGCAAACTATGCATCATCCCAATTATCAGGTTTCTGATGAACATGCAGGTACATGAACATTATCCACATCAGTGCCCACCCACCCCTCGGGTAGCTAACTAGCTGCATAAACAGGTTTTACAATCTGTATATCACACGATCTTCTGACTGCACCACTCCACATGTACATACCAGCGAAGCCTTCTCAAAAAGCAATCTGGTATGAAGTTTTATTTGCCACTAAAAACTTTCAATCTGTAGTCAGCTTGTATAAATTTAAAGGGATAAAACATCCATACATTTCTTGAAGAATAAAATTGCAAAATAATTCAAAAACATGAACAATAAAAACAATTTGTAACACATACAAAAAATAAAATATGAACATATTTTTGACACAGGAGTCACCGTTTAAATATGAAACATATAATTCATGATTCAAGCACAATATCATTTAAAACATAGCAGATTTTATTTTCTTCTTTTTAAACTTGTAGTTATCATTTGGGTCTTGACGCAAAAAAACCTGTCTGCTGGGTTTACGACAAAGAGAGACTCAAACCAGTCTCCTCAGCTTCAGAGACTAGCTAGAAAATTGAAATTTCACCTTTAATAAGTTTATATATGACACATTCGAAACAAGAGGGCCAAAGTGGCCCTGAATTGCTCACCTGTTCTATGCGCACCAGTCATATAAGTTTCTGTGACCCCAGGGAGACCCATTTTGGCCCCAGGGGCATTTTTTGAACAAACTTGATAGTGGTCTACTAGGTGATGCTACATACTTAATATCAAGGCTTTAGCCCTTGTGGTTTCAGACAAGAAGAATTCATCATGTTTTCCCTTATGTAAGCCTATGTAAAACAATTGACCCCCGGGGCCGGACCATTTTTGGCCCCAGGGCTAAAATTCGAACAAACTTGGTAGAGCTGATGCTAAATACCAAATATCAAGGCTCTACGCCTTGTAGTTTCAGACAAGAAGAGTTAGTTTTTCATGTTTTCCCTATATAAGCCTATGTAAAACATGTAACCCCTTGGCCCCAGGGCTATAATTTGAACAAACTCGGTAGAGGCCCACTAACTGATGCTACATACCAAATATCAAGACTCTAGGCCTTGTGGTTTCTTACAGGAAGATTTTTTCACGTTTTCCCTATATAGGCCCATGAAAAATATGTGACCCCTTTTTGGCCCCAGGGCTATAATTTGAACAAACTCCGTAGGGGTCCACTAGGTGATGCTACATACCAAATATCAAGGCTTTAGGCCTTGTGGTTTCAGACAAGAAGATTTTTTCACATTTTCCCTATATAAGCCTATGTAAAACATGTGACCCCTTGTGGCGGGGCTGTTTTTGGCCCCAGGGCTATAATTTGAACAAACTTGGTAGAGGTCCACTAGGTGATGCTACATACCAAATATCAAGGCTCCAGGCCTTCTGGTTTCAGACAAGAAAATTTTCTCACATTTTCCCTTTATAAGCCTATGTAAAACGTGACCCCCGGAGCAGGGCCATTTTTGCCCCAGGGCTACAATTTGAACAAACTTGGTAGAGGTCCACTAGGTGATGCTACATACCAAATATCAAGGCTCGAGGCCTTCTGGCTTCAGAAAAGAAGATTTTTAAAGTTTTCATCTCAAAAATCTATTTTTAGCCTCTGTGACCTAAATATGCAACAGACCAGAACCATTTGAACAATTTTGGTAGAGGGCCACCCAAGGATCATTTGTGTGAAAATTATTTCAAAATTGGACCAGGGGTTTAGGAGGAGTTGTTGTTTAAGTAAATTGTTAACAGGCGGATGTACGGACGACGGACGAAGACCGATCACAAAAGCTCACCTTGTCACTATGTGACAGGTGAGCTAAAAATGAATAACAAAGGCATTGATCAGTCTGTGTGGATGCACAGGCTGGTCTGTGCCTTTGTTGTTCGCAAACCCCAAAACCAGGGTTTCTCATGTCGATGCCCATATGATAATAGCCTAGCTGATGGTTCTTATCACAATCCTTGTACAATAGTCACTTCATTTATATATGGGCCACGATCTGAGAAAACTTGACTTGGTTGAATGCCAACAACATTCATTGTGTTTTTATCTTAGCGTACAGTACAGACCAAAATGAATAGCTGCATTCTCATCTTGGTCTTCACTGTTTGCCAAGGTATCCATTTTGGGGTTTCCCATATACGAGGGTCAGTCAAAAATAACTGAGCCCTACTTCATAACATTTGAATGAAGTAAAATCGACATACACTTAGATGATATTTCATTGCAGTTATATGTCATCTATTTAATCACCTAATTTAATTTTGTTGGTAGGCTTTTTGTAACGGTTGCCAGGCAACAGAATATGACCTGTCAAAGGGGTGCGTTCACGCTGTGATACATCTAAATCTAAGCGTTGCTATGGAAACAGTAACGTTAAAGCAAGGCTTTATTCACTGTCGTTTGATATCTATAGCATGTATCTATTCAGTGTCACAATATAGAAACCAGCTGACCCCAAAATATAAATGCTGTGGTAGTTTGATCTCAGAATTTATCAAATTTCAACATGCCTGAAGTCCTATTATTTACCCCACCCACATTCATATTTACACAATTTTAACAGAAAACAATAAATATTAGCCTAATAATGATTTACCAGTACTGCATACACAAACAACTCCTCAGACATATTTAGTTCCTTTATTTAAATGCACACTATTGTTTCCATGGCAGCACAATCCTTGTGTATTTGAAAAAATTGTGGAATTTTGGCGTTTTTTGTTGCTAGGCAACGCATGCAATCAATGGTCACCTAAACATTAATGAACCAAGTGTAATCTAAAGATAATATGATATATGTTGGTTAAATAAATGTCTTATGTGTCTTTCACAAAAACTATCAAGTACACAAGCTTTTTAAAGACATACTGTATATTCCTGGTGGCTGAGATCGTGAACGCATCGCTCTGACTGACGACTTTCAGTTGCCTAGCAACCATAATAGAAGCTTCACTAGGTTAATTCTTAATATTCAAAACATCTATGACATATAATACTAATAGAACATAATCACATTTGTTGTCTACAACAACACACTAAAATGTTATGAGGTAGGGCTCAGTTATTTTTGACTGACCCTCGTACAAAGGGTTTAAACTTTTCATTTCTTAAAACACCAAGCGCCACCTATAATTTGCAGCAGACGACAATTTCTAATTTTGCAGCATTTTCACAAATAACAAATAAGGCATGATATATCACACATTTATTTTCAAAATTTAGGAAAATTTGTCGTCTTCTGCAGTCATGATTGGCGCTTTAAGGGTTAAAAGAAAATGTGGGTACTTGAATGTTGAGGGTACTCAATTCGATGGTTCTTACGGGCACTGAAAACATTTGCCACAATTGATCTAGAAGAAAATAAAATCAATTTTACATTCACACACAATTTCACATTTTGTACTTAAATAACTCTTTAAGTTCACAGCAGTATAATTGCGATTCCAAATTCGGACTAGTAGTCAGTAAGAGTACACGATGAACACACACAACTATAAATGGGGAACACGATTGGAAACATTCCTAATTGAACAACCAAAAACTGAAATCCTTTGACTTTTGTCAATTTTAGCATGTCAAATTAGCTACACAAACCTTGCCATTATAGTCTAATAAGCACGCTAATTTCAGTCAAATGTTCGAGTCTATTTCATCTTGATATTAATCTCAAGTTCAACTCAAAGATTTCTTTCATCACAAGAATATATGTCTATCAACAGGCCTCAAGATAAGAGTGTGTATTGGAAAACTATTTTCTTTATTTCTCATTCAAAACATATGTTGTGGGTACTCAAAAGAACTGTCTCAATGAGATGGTTCTTTTGAGCTCCCAAAACACATGTTTAAATTGATGGGTAAGAAAATAATTACAATTTTACTCTCATAATATTTCCTTATCTGGATTTTTGAAAATAGCTATACCTTGTTATTAAGCACGCTAATTTCAGTCAAATGTTCGAGTCTATTTCATCTTGATATTAATCTCAAGTTTAACTCAAAGATTTGTTTCATCACAAGAATATAAGTCTATCAACTTCATGATTTTGTCATAAGATCACAAAAAACACTCAGAGCCATGATTTAATTTTCTCATCAATTCAAATCCACGAATAAATTAACATGTTTTCTCATTCCTTGGTTCATATCATATCAGGCCTCCAGATAAATAAATTATTTTTCTTATTTCTCAACCAAAAAATATGTTGTGGGTGCTCAAAAGAACCGTCTCAACGAGACTGGTTTTTTTTAGTCCCCACTACACATGTTTAATCTGATGGATAAGAAAATAATCACAATTTTACGCTCAAAAACTTTGTTTTCTGGCCTATGCACATATCATATGTCTTCTCAGAGAATTGCAGCGAATCACAAATTGTTTCTCCTTATGTCTTTGTATCAAGTAATGTGATTCCTCAAACAACACTTATCCATAAGAAATCTTTCATGCACAGCCTTTCGAGTTAGCCTTGTATTGCCACTGTATATATACACCATATTTATTGGACTATGAAAATCGAGATTTCCCCACCCAATTATCCGGAATATGTTAATTAGTCACAACTGATTGAGGTATAAGATATGAATGTCTTTCTCCGCCATCATATGGGTCTTGTCTCCAGAAAAACCTCACTTTGTGGTATGCCAACAAAGACACAGACCAACCTGTGCATCTGCGAAGTCTGATCAGCGCCTTTCTTACCAGCTCTCTGGATAGTATAATAGCTAAACTGGATGCATAAAAAGTTTCAATAATCTAGCTAGCTCTGTAAGTGAGCAGGATGCGTTGAAACCTGAATACCAGTTTTCTCATGACAGCCAATACAGTAAAACCTGTGTAAAATTGCCACTCAAAAATAGACTAAACAAAGGTCTTAATGACAAATGGTAGCTTAATGAAGGTCGAAAGTATTGCAGAATGCTCTCTTTGGAGCATTCTGCAATACTTTAGACCTGCATTATGCATTAATCGGTCTTGAAAACCATTGTTTGGTCTTTTTGAGAGTGGCCGTTTTACACAGGTTTTACTGATCAAGATATTTGGAATTGTCAAAACCTTATCCTGCCAGTATTTCCCCCCTTGAAAATGCTGTCCGCTGCATCTATTCAAATGTATTGTGAACTTATGTCATCATGGAAGCAAACCATATGAAAAATCCATATTGTTTGCAAAGTAGGCTAGCATAAGTACATGTATCAGTAGATGACCAAGTAGAAGACAAAAATTTCATGAATGGCGACAAAAAATTCATGAATGGCGGGAAACCAGTTAAAAAGGTGAAACCACCTGGCTTATAGTGTAATATATATGGTAATTCTGACTGACTATCATTACACAGATGGCCCTTTATAACCATACACCAGACTGTGTAATTTCTTCATGCGCGGCCTTTTACGTTTTGGTTTTGATTTTCCACGGTAATATTGATTCACCATGAAGAGCACAACGAGGGCCATGCCCAGGAATGCTAAAACTGGAAACACCGTGGAAGAGTCCACTTCCTGTGGAAGGTTGGGTCCACTGTAATGTGGCTCCGGTACAAATCCAGGTTGATCTTTGATGCTGTCTCTGATATGATCCTGACTACTATCTTTATGGCCCCCTCCGGCCAGCAGATGGGCCGCTTCAAAACCATTGATTGACAGAAGCTTCTGGGGTTGAAAGTGGAACCTACAAGATAATGGAGTGCATCATTACTAGTGCGTGCCACTGACTTCACAGTTAATTACTTATACAGTAAAATCTGTGTAAAACGGACACTCAAAAATTGACAAAATAAAGATCTTTATGACAAATAGTAGCTTAATGAAGGACAAAGTAATATTCTGCAATACTTTTGACCTGTATTAAGCTATAAATGGTCTTGAAAACCGATTTGTGGTCTTTTTGAGAGTGGCTGTCACAGTTTTAGATCGTGGATTAAAGGGTTGCTTGTTAGCCACTGTGTTGTGTCATTGAGGAAGACACTTTATCTGCTGTTTAGTACTGTTTCAAACCAGGAAGACAGTAAATTGTCCCGGCATGACTGAAAAATTGTTGACTGGGACAAAATCATCAACACAAAACTGAGGGCTACATCATTGCCTGCTTCTATGCAGAAACTTAAAAAAAATCATTGTGTACTCAAATGTGTTTGTTCATGTTTAATAACCCTGGATTTGCACCAACTGAGACAGACCATAAGACATCTGATCTGGATCTACAGTCAGTTCTCAAAGGAGGGTATAGAATTTAGAAAACATTATATGCGCAGTTCACTTATTAGCTTGAATATGGTATGTTTATGTGTTGCATTAGAACATTGACCAGGGCTGGGGTGTAAAACATTTGTCATGCTCAACTCAACTGAGCATGAAATTTATCCTGCTCAACAATTGTTGGCATTTTGACAGGATAAATACAACATCTGAGGGTTTAAACATATGAAAAATCTATATTTTTCCGCATTTTAGTTTTTATGAGTAGTTGAAATTTCATGCTCAGTTGAGTTGAGCATGAAAAGGTTTTATAACCTCAGGCCAGACCTCATATATACACAAAGCAACACTTAAACTTAAATGTTAATATTTAACCAAATGCATGTACATTTTCAAATAAGGATTAATTTCATTATATGAGCTAGCACCTGAGATTTTGGTTCTTATCACATTGGGGAGTAGCCATGGCTTAGATGAGTCTGTGCATCTGCACTTTCTCGCCAGATGCTTCACTGCTCATTATCATCAACCATATCTATCTTATACAGGCCGAAGTTAATCCTCTCTCTGGGTGTGGCATGTCTGACTTGTCTTGCATAAAAAAGTATGGAAGGCTTAGACCAAAAATTAGACCTCTAGCTCTAGCCCCACTAGATAGCCATGCATATCCTTTCTTTCTCTATATACTGCCAGACCCTCTTTTGAGTATTATTGGCAGGTGTACTTTGTACACGCAGGGTTGCAGGATGAAAGCCTACAAGTAACCATATTTAAATTACAGTAGGTTTCTTTACCTGCACAGGGGTGACTTTCCCTACACAGTGGACATCCAGTTAGCTTCCCGATCCGAAGGACGATGCACTTATCTAGTGTCATCCCTGCAAATGACACCAAAGATAGCCTGTTTGGACACCCAAAGTCTCCTCGCCGCAAGCGGGGCTCAAACCTGGGACCTCTAGCACCAGAGGCAAGTGCCTAACCACTGAGCTACCACACTTTCAATTATCAAATAATAGGGGGACTTTATGAGATAAGTACCAAAAACTTTTGCACTGGTTGTAATGTCAACTTACGATGATGCTGATACATTCAATGGATGGGGTTTTGCCCAAATAAGATTTGGACAAGTAGGTAATGGCCTTGACCTTGGAGTACCCATATGACCTTCAATGACCTTGGAATAGCGATGTAGATGATTCCCTTCCATTCTCTGAGGCATTTCTATCAGCGGTGGTAGAGCTTTCTGCTCATAATCTGAGAATACTGGTGGCATGTTGTTGTGTGATGTGAACTCAAGTAGAGCACTTAGCATCCAAAAACAATCTGTAAAAGTAGAACCAGTCATATCACATAGGTTTAGATAAACAAAAAAATTCAGCATAAAATTGTAAATATTTTCTTACCCATAATTTTAAGCATATGTTTTGGGTGCTCAAAAGAACCGTCTCATTGAGACGGTTCTTTTGAGTACCCACAACATATGTATTGGTTGGAAATAAGAAAATTATTTTTCTGGTATGCACTCTTATCTAAAGGCCTGATATCATGCATTTCTTGTCAGCAAAAGATTTCAAGGAAAATTTAATATGTCATTTTTTTTGTTTCGAAGCTTGCAATAAATAAATATACATGTTTAAAGCATGAGTTTAAAAGCAGACAACATGCAGATTGTATCAAGATTAAGAAGGACAGAATTTAAAGGTTTGTTTATGGCCCAGCCCTAGAAAAAAGATTTATCCAGATTTTAAGTCAAACAGTGAAAATATCAATCGTTTGGGATAACTCATCAGTTTTTACTGATGATTACCCTTAATCTGCAAAAAAAAAGTAGAAATAAAAGGAAACTATACTTTTTGTTGCTAAATACCAAAGATTTCACATCGAGTGTATTTGAAATAAATACTATAATAGATACTTATGAAAGTTTAGATGTTAATATTTATGGTATTCACCTGATTAGTAATAACAGTATGGTTTACCTTTCTGCATATGACTGTTATCTAAACAGTTTGAGTCTCCATAAAGAGCCACCCTGCCACTACCATGTCTCACTGTGGTCTGATATAGTCCCAGTATTGGTACATCTTTAGCAACTTCCCTCTCTCCTTTTATCACTTCATTACCTGGGAAAGTATTTAAAAGAAGATCACTAATACCAGAAAGTTATTAACTCCATCAAAATATTTAAACAATCCATGTAACACATACTATTTGCAGACTATTTTCATGAAAAATTAAGTTTGATCATTTATATTCTCAATTTTCAAGCCTTCGATGCTTTTTCTTTAGAATTATACTTTTGAAACACACTCCCTGGTACTTATTGGATAAATAGATTGCAAGGTTTGATGAAAATCCAGCAATGACTCTTCAAGATATTAAGGAAACAAAACGTTACGGACGGACGCACACATGGACGGACGGACGGACACCGTGAAAACAGTATACCCACCACAAACAAAGTTTGCGGGGGGTATAATAATGGTTCATAATAAGCTGAACCTGCCATATTTTTCAATGGTATAAAAGTAAATCAGCCTTGGGTCAATGTTTACAAAATTCTATAAAACTAGCTGCTCAACCATTTATGTCAGTGAAAGATAACTTACAGATTTTTTTGTACATTCTATAAAACTATAAATCTATATTTCATGAGAATTACCCCCCATTTGTTTCACCCTATTAATCCTTTTTTGCCTAATAGACTTCCTAATTCAATTAGACAAGTCCATTTCCAATTTTCATTGTGTCAAGTATTATTTTTTTGTACTTCTATTTCAATTTGAAATGAAAGTTTGTAATCAAACAATGAAGACCCAGATCAGATGCTGCTAAAACTAGGACATTAGAAATTATTTTTTTCCCAAGCACAATAAACGGTAACATACCTTGATCTTTGAGTGTCTTTGTTATCACAGTTCCAGAGCTGGGAAACTTAGCAATGCTGGTTCCTGATGCATAGTACACTGAAATAGTTAAGAGACATAATGAGCTGGGAAACTTAGCAATGCTGGTTCCTGATGCATAGTACACTGAAATAGTTAAGAGACATAATGAGCTGGGAAACTTAGCAATGCTGGTTCCTGATGCATAGTACACTGAAATAGTTAAGAGACATAATGTCACAGGCCATGAAGATTCGAAGCATATTTCTTTTCCTATTTTCTATTTGGGCTACCAATGGCACAATACCATATCAAGGCTTTGCCTAGCCTTTTTTTCTCTTTTTCCCCACAAGTTAAATAATTCAACAACACAGGAGCACTAACCTTAGATTCTACTTATTATTCGACACTAAAATTGTTTTGAAATCCTGCTTTTGGTAGGAAAACATCATGAATTTGCCATTTATATGTGACTTTGTTATAGGTGTCTTCATAATCTTACGAAATAATGTAATTCATTAATTGTTTATTAATTTTAATACATGCCATTATACACTCCCAGATGTGACATCATATGATCAAGCTTAATGCAAATCCTCTGAGATCAAGCAGCATTCACCCCTAAAACAGGCAACCTTCACTTATTTGTTGAGACCGTTCTTTTAAACATCAAAACACATGTTAAAAACAATGGATACGCTCAAAAATTTTTGTTTATCTTGATTAACCCCTCAAATAATTTGTTTGTTTGATTCTTTACGCCCCAGTCAACAATTTTTCAGTTACACCGGGATGGGTCTTCCCGGGTTAAACCAATACTGAGCAAGGATTAATGTTTCTCGCCCACTAATCGCTCAAGACAAGCTGTTCTTTTGGCAAAACGCCATGCGGAATTTCCTTATCCCATCCACGTGACCTGCTTATCCCATCCACATGACCTGCTTATCCCATCCACGTGACTTCAAATTATAACAATTTAAATGTTTTCAGAGCAATTTAAGGCTAAATATTATTTAGAAATATCAAAGCGGCAATATTTAGAGCGTCCGCCATTTTCGCATTGTTGAAGACGTCAAAAACATTTCTGACGTCACTAAAATGCAACAACAATGTGACGCACGTTATTGACACAGTTTGGCGCCACAACGTCTTTGTCAATAGATACTGATACCAACGTTAGTTTAAAACCCCAATAAAAACAAAACGGACGCTTGAAACGCTATTTCGCTTCGGTTTTTAGGCGATAAACTATGTATACACCCATTTCTGCATCTGGAAAAATCGTTGGTGAACTTATTTTTTAGATTGGAACAAACGCAAAAAGTCTAAAAAAATAAGCGGAACCAACAGAATTCAAAAAATTATCCATCATGATGTATTGCAAAGGGACAAGAAAATCCCACCCTCTGACCTGAATAATTTCGTTAGAAACTCGACAGAGCCTCGTTTCAGACGAATTATTCTGGTCCTCAGGTGGGATTTCCTTGTCCCACAACAATACATATGAAGGATACTCTTAGTCTTGCTCAAGGACACAATGCAAAGACGCTAGTGAGGCTCAAACCCGCAACCCCTCGGTCTCGAGTCAAGCACTCTACCACTCCACTGCATTCCCACTCCTCAAGTTATATAATGGACAATTTTTTGTTGGTTTGATTTGATTCTTTGCATCCCAGTCAACAATTTTTCAGTTATGACGAGATGGGTTTTCCTGGATTGATCCAGTACTAAGCAGAGGATAAAGTGTCTTGCTCAAAGACACAACGCAGTGTCTCCATTGCGGCTCGAACCCCCAACCCTTTGATCTCGAGCCAAGCATTCTACCACTGAGCCACTGTTCTCTTCGTATAATGGACAATCCCTACCCTAATTATATCAAGTCAGCTGGAAGTCTATGAGAAAGGGATAAGGGTTCAACTTACTATCATGATCTCCTAAAGTAAAGTCTCCCTCATACACTTGGTCACCAAATGCCATTTCTAGGGGTGAGAGTAGATCATTAATAGCAGGAATGTTGGTATAGAAAGGGATAAGGGTTCAACTTACTATCATGATCTCCTAAAGTAAAGTCTCCCTCATACACCTGGTCACCAAATGCCATTTCTAGGGGTGAGAGTAGTTCATTAATAGCAGGAATGTTGGTATAGAAAGGGATAAGGGTTCAACTTACTATCATGATCTCCTAAAGTAAAGTCTCCCTCATACACCTGGTCACCAAATGCCATTTCTAGGGGTGAGAGTAGTTCATTAATAGCAGGAATGTTGGTATAGAAAGGGATAAGGGTTCAACTTACTATCATGATCTCCTAAAGTAAAGTCTCCCTCATACACCTGGTCACCAAATGCCATTTCTAGGGGTGAGAGTAGATCATTAATAGCAGGAATGTTGGTATAGAAAGGGATAAGGGTTCAACTTACTATCATGATCTCCTAAAGTAAAGTCTCCCTCATACACCTGGTCACCAAATGCCATTTCTAGGGGTGAGAGTAGTTCATTAATAGCAGGAATGTTGGTATAGAAAGGGATAAGGGTTCAACTTACTATCATGATCTCCTAAAGTAAAGTCTCCCTCATACACCTGGTCACCAAATGCCATTTCTAGGGGTGAGAGTAGATCATTAATAGCAGGAATGTTGGTTCCACCTGTATCTGGCATCCACCATTGTCTGCAAAATTTCATTGTATTTGAGCCGCGGAATGAGATTTCCAACAATTTGACATTTTGACAAGTGTAGATTCGGACGAGCCTGTGCAGCCCCCTATTTACCTTAGAAACTCAAAATGATTTTTCAGTCAGTAGCTTAACAACCATAGAATACTCAAGCGACTAGCAAAGGCTCTGATCAGACTGCGCATATGCTCAGGCTGATCTGAGGCTATGCTGGTCGCACATACCACATTGTTGGAAATCTCATGCACTGGCTCAGTAAATGTTCTAAAATTTGGAACTCTTTTCTTTTTCTGTTCTCTATAAGATTTTGGTTTCAGGGCTTGAAGTCACAAAATGCTTGTCAGAATGGCAAACAGGGAAGACCCTGATCAGAATGATCTGGGTCTGGGCTGTTTGTCTAGGCCTTTTTGGCACGCAAAGTAAGTAATAGGCAAAGATCAGGAATCGATATAATCAAGTACCACACCTGAACCAGGACACCACATGGGAAAGTGACAAAACTAGTGTACTAAGTTTTAGAACATTTACTGTATTTTATTGTTTCACACTTTAACCCACCTGCAAACAGGTACTTTGGCAAACACTGAAGCAAAATTCCACAAAATTTAATCAAAAATTCTTCATGACTAACCTGATATATAGATCTCAGGACTTTAGATTGTATATTTCTCAACCAAAACATATCTTGTGGGTACTTTTGAGCACCCAAAACATTTATATAAACTGATAGATAAGAAACACAATATGCTAAAAAAATTTGCTTATGAATCTACTTATAAATGATAAGATTTATATTTTCATTATTTGTTTCTGACACCTGTGGCTTGATGGTTTCTTGGAAAATGACTCACCTCAGATTTTCAAATGATTTCATAATATGAAAATAAAATGCACTGGGTGCACAAGTCATTATTATGCCTGTTTTGTTCATTTAATGTTTTGAGAGAAAAAAGAGTATAAACTACCTAAATACCCTTATTATCAAGGGGTTCAAATACTACCTGGTGTTTTCATCGTAAAACTTGACTTTCTTCATCACAGAGACATTATACCAATCAGCAAGTATAATTATAGAGAGACCATTGTCTATATCTCTCTTTAACTTTGTCACTTCTTCTGGGAAGTATTCCTCCTCCGCATCTACAATCATCAGTGTACCTACAACACAAGTCTTGTTGTGAGAAAATCTGTCTTTGAAAAGACTCATACTGAAGGGAAAAAAGTCCTAAATCTGGCTCACTTCTTATTTAAAAATGAGAAAAAGCTCTTAACCCTTAAAGCGCCACCTATAATTTGCAGTAGACGACAATTCCAAATTTTGCTGCTTTTTCAAGAATAACAAATAAGGAAAGATATTTCATGAGAATTGTCTGCTGGCAGACGATTCTCATGTAATATCATACTTTATTTTTGTCGAAAACTGGGAAAGATGTTCGTAAAATGTGTTGTCTGCTGCAGTTGTGATTGGCGCTTTAAGGGTTAATGTACAGAACATATTGGTAAAATAAATCATTACTACTTTTCTCCCCCATGTCTCAGTGCTCAGGCTTGAACCCTACCATATAGTCATATCGGTGAAATATGCATGGTTCATGCAAACATACTTTTGGCCATGTGCTGTTTACTTTTACAAAGATGGCCGAAAGTGGAAATAGTGGACCATTCTTTAGTTATCAATAGGACCAGTCCATTTGTAATTTTATGGGTGTCAGATCTTAGAAAGCCTTAATGGAAAGCAAAATGGGTGGATTTTTCTCAAGAATTTGTAAAATAAGAACTCAGTATAAAGGAACAACTGTTATACTTGTGTGTGAGGGTAATACATGTATGAAGATTTGTTCATGTGGGTACCTGCCTCGGGAGAAACAAATCATCATAATACCATCACACAAGGGCAATAATATACGAATTTATCATGAGTGTGAGGATAGGATAGAAAAATCTGTCACGAGGATCACCGTTTGGCATAAGGAGGCTTGTCGAGTGATGTAAAACGGTGATCCCGAGGGATGGATTTTTCTATCCTACCCTCACACGAATAATGGATTCTTTTTCTATCCTACCCTCACACGAATAATGGATTCTTTTTCTTCCTCATCACTGTTTTTATTTATTTATTTATATATTTCAAAATAAGCTTCCAGAAGTCCCTGAATAAACTAAGATGCAATTTCACATGATGATGTTACATGACGTCCTGGCTAATATAGCATTGGTAAGATAAATTTTCTATCCCAGGATAAAATCTCAGATATCCTTATCTGATGTGCAAGAATTGTATAATCAACTCACTGTACTGGCTTGCATCAAAGCAGGTAAACGGGGAACCAAGGACCTCAACAAAGTAACCAGCAGATCTCAGATGTTGATACATGTCCTTGAAGTTGGTGTGAATATGATCTCCATTCCTGGGAATAAAAAAAAATTGAGTCAACCAAACTTTGAAAACATACAAGCCAGTTAATGACAAAACAAACAAATGACTTGTATGCCCATTTTCGAGTCAATTCAGAGCCTTCACTGTACTCATGAAGAAACCATGATTCCAATTGAGCATTGCCTATGGAATAGTTTGTCTTGAGCAGTAAGTGTGCTAAAAATAAGCCAACTGGGTAGACCCTGATGCAATGCCACTGTTTGCTATCATAAAAGCTTTTAATTTGAAAACTGCCCAATAACACTATATCATGAATGACCTTGAACTTGAGTATACAGACCTGGATTATATACATGTTATATTGTTGCCTAATAGAAAAATCAAGCAAACAACTACAGGTGGTGAAGCGGAGCTCGTACTATAAATATCAACAGTATAAATACTATCAAGAATATTTGGATGTTCACTGTGACTGGTTTTCCTTGGGGTTCTGCTCTTCTCTTTATCATATTGTAAAAGACTGGCAACATATGAATTCCAGTTCTATAGTTTCATACTAGTCTGAAATAAACTACGCACATATCTTCTAACAAAACCCACTGTCACGTCATTGTTGGCAAGTATGAAATTGATAAACATTTTGTCTTTCGCAGTTTTTGATGCCATTACACTTTCCTATTATATGGAATTGATCAAATACAACCGAAGAACAATTTTTTAGTTAAAATCCATTTCCACTGTTGTGGAAGCTACATAGGCGATACATTGCAGTTGATTTTGCCTCAGATTTGTATGAGTTTTCCCTCTTGAGCTTGGTGTGACATTGAGAAAAGAAATTACTTTCTCTTAATTTTTGTATTTTGCATAAAGCCTGTGATGCTATTTTGTTGAGACCCTTGAATTCTTTTCATGGTTCTTCTAGCTGAGGCTCAATGTGTGACTGAGTCATCCGTCAATCGTTGAGGTTGATAGCCATACTTTTACAAGTTCTGTCTTTTAGAAAGAAAACAAACTTTTGATTGGGTTTCTTGTGGAAATACGAGTTTATCTGCTATTCAAGGACCCTTTGGCAAAAAGACCTCTGTTGTAGATATTCTAATATGTCAGTGGGTATCTCATTGGTAATAAAAAGCATAACCAAAGTAACAACATACCAAACCTATTAATGCTTTATCTTGTATTATAGGTAACATCTATCTATAGGTAACATCTATCTATTTCATATTATTTGCGATACAGCTTGCTATGAAGGATACCTGTGCCAAGGGAAATGAAGTAAGGACATGGAAGTAATGCTCCGGAAACTAAAGTTTTCATTTGACATTGGCCTGTGACTTGGGTCATATACTAGACACAATGTCTTGTTATGGTACACACTCGTGCCAAGATGGGGGGGAGGGGGTGGTATGATAAGCCCATTCCAACATGATGAAAACCATATGCGGCCCGTGACATGAGAAAACCTGACTTCAGGTTTCCGATTAAGTAAGGCTCAAACCAGTCTGCTCAGCTACAGAGAAGTGATAGAATGCTAAAATTTTGCATGCAATCTATAAAGCAAATTACATAGGCATTGATCAGACTGTGCAGATGTGCAGGCTCATCTGTGCCTTTGTTGTTTACTCAAGGCCCATTTATGGAATATATTATTTGGCATAAATGGGTAAATACATCTGACTTACCAATCTAGTGGGTCATTCTTCATGCTTAGATGATCTCTAGAAAAATAATCTGGTGGATAACGTAAGTTGTGATACTGATCCCTTGGGGTGGGGGGGGGGGGAGGGGGGGAGAGAGGGAGGGCATCTGACTTACCAATCTAGCGGGTCATTCTTCATGCGTAGATTATCTCTAGGAAAATATCCTGGTGGGTAACGTAAGTTGTGATACTGATCCCACAGCAGTCTTTGACTGAAAAAAAGAAGGAGACAATATAGACCCTAATCGGATGAGATGCATTCCATCATAAGGGTAAATCACTTTTTCTTTTAAAAGTGTTTAACTTCGGTCATTATACTAATTTTATGAAGACTCACCTGGTCATCACATAACTCTCAGTATTGCAGGCCCCAGACATTTAGTAATGCCCTGAAATATTCTTTTTCCCCAGGAGTATAGTCTCTCTGAGACCACCGCACTTATTTAAATGACTTGCTTTTATTTTTCACCTTTTCGTTTTAGGGCCCCTACATGTCAACAGGATGTGATTACTTTGCAACTTAGACTCTGCCGCACTGTTTTCTTCCCTTGATTCTTTAAGGGAAGAATTTTTATTTTACCCTTTGAGTGCTACTTGCTTTTAGAGCTACTTGCTTTTACTCTAGTATACTAGTCTCTTAGTCCCCTATTTAACCTTTTTATAGTGATATAACTTTTTAAATAATTTTGTTTTTTAACCCAAGTTTATTTTCAGTCTTACAATGTTTATATATGTTTATAATATTACTTTGCATGCTCTGTGATATATTCTATGTTTGTTCTCTTTAAATTTGTTTGTCGAAGTAAAAGCCCTACAGGGCTTATGTTACTTGTTATATGTATATTCGACGTAAAATAAATCTTCTATGTCTATGACTCAGCTAGAAGGTGTTCTTTTCTTCTCCAAATTCAAAATTAACATGCACCTCGATCACCAGAGTAAATGAAAATTAATAGACAGACAGATCGGCAACCGATTGACGACTTCTATAAAATCTTTGCAACTAGTCCACGATCGAAATCAGTTGCGGCTTGTCTTTTGTGCATGCTTATTTTGATCGGCAACCTTGTTGAGATGTTTGTAAAACCTTGCGGGGCCTCTGCAACCTCTCTGCGATTGTCATTTTTTTCCCTCACGGCGAGGTCACAGCTGGGTCACAAGCTCTGTGGGAAGGGGACTTTACCTTTTAGGTGGAGTGGGTATTATCTTCACTCTAATTGGCAGTGTCAGATGGGATACTCTTGGTTCAGTTTCCTCTCCCTAAAATAATAACAGAAGTAGGCAAAATAGCGCAACAAAGATAATTATAGCACACATAAGATAAAATTTGAAGCTTAAAATTTGCTAACAGCACATTCAAACCTTTGAGCTAAATTATTATTTCTTAGGCTAAAATACATTTCCAAATGAGATGCAGTTATAACATTCAAATAAAAGTTTGTTTCAATATAGAATTAGAGATATTAGATTGTTTTCTAAATGTTTGTTTGTTTGATTTGGTTCTTTATGTCCCAGTCAACAATTTTTCAGTTATGTCGGGACGAGTCTTTCTGGGTTTAGCCAGTACTAAGCAAGCAAGGATTAATGTGTCTTGCACAAGGACACAACGCAGTGATGCCGGTGAGGCTCGAACCCGCAACCTCTCAGTCTCGAGTCAAGCACTCTACCACTGAGCCACTGCGCTCCCTGTTTTCTAAATAGCAGTGGAGTTTGGTCAAATAAAACCTATATAAACAATCTGTTGAATGAAATGAAGTTTTAGATACAGGATGCACTGTTTATGTTTTTGTGGAATTTCTTGAAAACAAAATTTTCAGCATAATAAAAATAGTTTCATCTTAGAGCTATCTTAAAATATAAAAGCTTTTTTTCAGATTTTTTTAATATGTTCTACCTATTTATGGATGTTAGCAGATGCTAAGACCAATAATAAAAGAATCAGGTCTCTGGATAAGAGTGTGAAGTTACAAATAATTTTCTGATTTTTCAACTAAAACACGTGTTGCAGGTACTCAAAAGAACCGTCTCATCAGATGGTTATTTTGAGCATCCAAAACAGATGTTTAAACTGATGGATAAGAAAACAATCACAGTTTTACTCTCTAAAATATTAATTATCATTTGCTTTGATGCTTTACATCCCAGTCAACAATATTTCAGTCATGTTGGATGATTTCCTGTCTTCCTGGGTTTAAACCAGTATCAAGCAGCGGATAAAGCGTCTTGCTCAAGGATGCAATACAGCGACTCAAGTGAGTATCGAACTAGCAAACAAATAGTTTATCTAGACCTATGAGAAATAATATGAGCTTTATCAAAACAGTTTGGTACTTAGAATCGCATATTGCACAAAGTTACTGATTAAACCTGACTGCACAGCTATCTAGTGGGGCTAGTTACCTCAATTTTGGCCTGAGCATTCATTTACATGATTCATCCCTTCTTTGGTTGTGCAAGCATCCAAGGCTCTGGCCAGATTGCACACACGACACTGTTTGAGCATGAGGCCACTCCTATCATAAATACCTCAATATAATCTAGAGAATTTATTTGATATTTACTAGTCAAAAGTTCTAACCGGCCATGTGTGTTTTCACAAATTTTCTGAAAAGCTGTAAGCACTATATCAATTTCATTTGCACTACCAAATAGGCAAACCTATCGGTAAACGATATCAGAAAACGGCTAAGCAAAATTCATTAAATTGTATCCGGGAGGCTTTGCCAATACACGAACCTTCAATTTCAGAATTCACAAGAATTTGCATTGGGTGGTGGAGTAATTTTTGACACTTTGGCCAATACCCACAAGTCTCATGCAGATGAAGTGTTCATTTCAGCACTTTAGTGTTCCATATGAGTTTGACCTTTGAAATGAAAACGTGTTGCGTGTTAAAGGGGGTTATTTCAAAAAGTCATGACCCAGAAATTGTGCCAAAATGCGAATTTTGAAAATGGGGGTACCACTATTCAAATTGGCATCCTGCATGTACTGTTGAATATTTTGTCAATATCTTTACTGTCTAGGGTACATGACACCGCTGGCTATTTCAAGATGCAAAAGAGTAGTCATGTCATTTTACGTTTTGAAGAAAATTAATAAAATGCAGGTGGCCGGTTAGAACTTTTGGCTATTACCTCTGGCGGTGATTCAACAGTCAATGAGACCTGTCCATGAGCAATCCCCTCCCACTTAGCTGCCTCCTTGGTCACTGAGATAGATACTGCCAGGTAACCAGACCACGGCCACAATGTCTTGGAGTAGGAGAATGACACATCAATATAACTTCCAAACTGAGGTGCATATGGTTCCCATTTTGGCTGAAACAAAGAATTGAAGAAAGTCATTAATATAACTCCCAAACTGAGGTGCATACGGTTCCCATTTTGGCTATAACAAAGAATCATAGAAAGTCAACAATATAACAACCAAACTGAGGGGCATAAGGTTGCCATTTTGGCTAAAACAAAGATTTATAGAAAGTCAACAAGATGTCATGAAACAGAATAGCTTGGGCCAATATCTAATATTATTCCTGGTCATACCATGCCAAATAAGACTTAAAAGAACTGTCTAAGTGAGATAGTTCTTTAATCCTTGTTGACTGGAAACCCCTAAATGGGTACTTTGGTAAACAGTGAAGACCTAGATGTAATGAGGCATTTCATCTGGTTCTGCACTGTTTGCTAAGAAAAAATTAATCTTCAGAAAAAGAAATACAACATCATAACCTTAGACCTCTCAATATATACAAGGGACCATCCTAACTTTATAGCTAATTTCATACCCAGTTTTCCCCGACATGTTCCGATTAGCTCTGAGCCCTCCCAAATAGAAAAATATCTGGCCAATCAAAAAACATTCCAACAATGTGACCTATATCTAAATAAGCATTGCAGCCTCCCAATGTGGACAAATGAAAACGTGTGAGTTTTTGTAATTTACGGTAATATTAGGAATTTCTATTGCTAGATTGACTTGACAGAATGTCACATTGCCAAATTGAATGATGTTTTTGACGAGATTTTGAGTCATTCTTCAAATGGTGAAATGTTTACATAAACACAAACTCAAGTCAGTGACACCGGTGCTGTGACATACTCAATACTGACGTCAGAAAGTAAACAACCATGGGTGCTTGAGTCCTGAAAGAAATCTGAAAAAGTATGGAAGGCCTATAAAATCAACTATTGCATGTAGCTTTATGGAAAATTCTATTTTGTCTGAAAAGGTTAAACACTTCTTAGTGTATCTATTGATTGGAAATAAAGCGATTAATTCAGAAATGCATCCTCTGACTCAACTTGATGTAATATATATATATAATTCAAATAAACAGGTTCAATGAGTCTGTAGCACAAATAAAATTGAAACTGAGTAGGGTGTTTCCCTGTGAGAATATATAACAGCTTACCTTGTCTAGTATTGTTCCGGACACTCCCATACCATTTAATATAGTTACCTGAAACATAAACACAGAAATATATGAGCCGCAACATGTGATTTCCAACAATGTGGCATTTTGATAAGTGAAGACTCACACGAGCCTGTACGCCCTCCTTTTAAGCTTATAATCTCCAAATGATGTTCAGTCAGTAGCTTAACACTCATAGAATATGCAAGCGACTAGCAAAGGCTCTGATCAGACTGCGCGTATGCGCAGGCTGATCTGAGTCTTTGCTGGTTGCACATACCTCATTGTTGGAAATCTCATGCCGTGGCTCATATCATGAAACACTGCTGCATCTTTCATTTCTTCATTTCTATTACTATATTACTATTTCGCGTAATAAGCACACCCTGTACGTAGTTGTTTTTTTTTTTCAACTTTCAAATCTTCTTACAAAAACAGTGATGATCCAGATCAGTTGGCTTCTGATGACAAAACCAGTAATAGATGATCTAGATCTACACTGTTTTTCATCCACATGAAGAATCTATATTAATAATGAGATTGAACCCTTACACACTGGTAAATGTATACGTCGATTACATCAGTTTTAAGTATTCAGTATGTGCATGATCAGATGATCGGTACTCAAATTTATTCCTAACTGCTTACATAAATAGTCATGCACATACTGAATACTTAAAAATGATTGAAGTCTATAGTCCCTTTGGCATATTACATGTTTTTCTATATAGTATTAACACCAATATCTTCCACCTCCAGTCTACGAAGTACCAGCAATACGCGTAAATACCAGCAAATCGACATATACATTTACCAGAGTGCCGTAGATTGACTGGAAATCAGAAGTTCATACCGTGGTATTGCTAATCCCAAGTCAATTGATTATGGTCATTGTATGTGATAATCTATGGACAAAACACAATCAATTGGCTCAGTCACCATATTGTTATGTAAGGCCAAATAAAAAAAATACCTGTGTTTAGGGTAACCCGAGTCGACCCTACTTAAATTTACTCAAAATACTGGTGAAACCTAGAATTTTTATAAGCTTTTCTGAATAAATATGATTTTATGCATTTTGAAAGGCCATATGCCTTTCAAAATGCATAAAATTATATATTTTTCCAGAACAAAAAATATGTGTGCCAACCCTACCTAAAATTTTTAGACCTGTTACCCGAAACACACTTATTTTCTATTTCGCCTAATCAACACTCCATCATGTTGTATTCATGCAAATTTGCTGAAATCAATCCAGCAGTTCAGGAGATATGGTCATATCAATCCAGCAGTTCAGGAGATATGGTCATTGCTGTACAAAGGAGTATGCTCAAATTTTGCAGTTAAATGTGCATAAGTGACCTTAAGAATGGAGTCAATGTCACCAACACCTTTAAAATGTTAAAAAGTCGCAACGTTACATCTATGGAATCTTGGTTAAAATACGCCAAATGGATCTTGAGATCACATATGCAGATGCAAATGGGATCCGACCATAAAAAATCAATATCCCCTCAACCTTAAGTGTGGTGGGTGGAGGACTTTTTTTACTTACATTTACAATGGTAGGGACAGCACCATAGTAGATTGGCTGGGAGCAGTAAGGCCACATGTAAGGACATTCTGTCAGGTCAAGGTAGCTAGGAGACATCAATACTTACATTTACAATGGTAGGGACAGCACCATAGTAGATTGGCTGGGAGCAGTAAGGCCACATGTAAGGACATTCTGTCAGGTCAAGGTAACTAGGACTCAGACTGAAAATATAAAAGTTTGGAGTGAAATATTGGAATTGTCTGTAGATAAAATGAAGTGAGTACTCCACTTAATTCAGTATTTTGAGGCTGACTTTCCATAAAATGCTAAATGAAGGAATAATACTGAAAACTTCTCATATACATAAGGAAATAAAGAAAGCAATGAGAAACCTATAATATAGCCATGGTTATTAGAGATTTTGAGTTTATTGTCACAACATATGACACATTCATTTTTAAAATTTTTGTCAAAATTTTTTATTTTTTTGTTTTAGGTTTTAATTTATCTTTCAACAGTCTTTCAATCATATCATGATGGTTATTTATCCTATGCTGTTGTTGTCTGCTGATAACCTCGTCAAACAGTTTGGACCCAGATCACCCCAACAAAAAATTTGGCCTGATCTAGATTCAAACTGTTTGACACTGATAGAACATTTTGAAAGAGTTAATTTTGAAAAAAATCAGCAGCCAACAAAAAATCATAAAAAAATTTACCAAATATGCAAGAGATATAGATACCTGATAAGTACCATCATTATAGGCTGCCCAAGGCCTCACAGCCATGTTTAATTTGCTTGAAGTTCAAAAATGAGGCGTGGCATGAGATTTCCAACAATGTGGTATGAGCGACAAGCAAAGCCTCAGATCAGTATGCGCATACGCGCAGTCTGATCAAAGCCTTTGCTAGTCCCTTGCATATTTTATTAGTGGTTAGCTACTGACTGAACAACATTTGGAGATTCGTAGCTTAAAAACACTTGTCAAAATTCCAGTGTTGGAAATCACATGTCATGGCTCAAATATTTAATGTACCTGGCTTGTGGTTTGTATGTCCTGAGTGTTTGATAAGCCTTAATGAGATCGAGTTTCCCGTGTCCCTGCTCAAACATGTTAACATTAGAATCTGGTAGCCGCCTGGCTGAGGCTATCAGAGCTTGTTTCATACTAGCTGGGTTTATCACATCCATTCTGTCAAGGACCGAACTGGAATAAAAATAGTAACCATTGTGATGCTGAATAATTTTATTTACTTCACTCCTAAAAGTACTGATATTTGGTATCACCTCAAAAAAGAAAATATCCTCCATATATTCTCGCTAAGGCTGTTTACTTTAGATCAATCATCCTCATTACGTTCACAAAGCGGACGTTTACAAAATACCTGCTATAGTTTTATGTACATTTGATTTTAATTACGAAAATAAAATAGAGTAAATAAATAATAAAATTCGCGTAAACAATTACTCCATCTTTTACAGATTACGTAATTATTTTTATACCTGTGTTCAATTAAAAAACATCAACAAAAAGCAAAACATGCAAAAAAGATCAATTTTCATCCTGTTAACCTGCAGAACTCCATTAGAATGAATGATATTTTATATGCTTAAAACATCTAAAATGTCAAATTTAAATTTCATAATCAATTTTTGATCTCTTTTCTCTGATACTATTGCATCAATGATATCTGGTAACAGGCCTCTAGATGAGTTTGTAAATGAAAACTATTTTTCTTATTTCTTTACAAAAAGATATGTTGTGGGTTCTCAAAAGAACTGTTTCGGTCTCCAAAAACACATGTTTAACTGATATATAAGAAAAAACAAAACAATTTTGTATTCAAAAAGTTTGCTTAATTGGACCCATGGGTAAAATTTCCTGGAACACCTATTAGGATTCCAGGATTCCACATATACCAGTAGCCAGTGCCGGTAATGTGGCTTAAGAATGTTACCATGGGTGAAATTTCAAAATTTCCAAAATCCTGAACTTTAGAAATTCAAATTTCTAAACTTTCAGGATGCCTACAAAAATTAATCATGTCATGTTAAAATTGTTTAGATAATCTGAAAATTGATCAGAGAAGCCATTATAATCTCCCTAATTCAGCATTTTGAGGCTGACTTTCTATGTAAAGTTCACAAACCACCAAAGACAGGTTTTGCCGCGACGAGGCCCATTTATTAGGTAGCCAATAAGGGTAAATCCATCCTAGTCCGGCCAAAACCTACCTAACAAGTAAAGTAACAGCTCCAGCTACGACAGGTGAGGCTACACTAGTCCCTGAGAGAGAGCGACATCCACCCCTGGAAGAAACAATCATATGAGTAGCTTAATATAACAGTCTAATTAAATTTCCATCCATTTTGCTTAATATTGATGTAAGAAACACAATCATTTAAGTTGATGTAACTAGCTTGTCATCCTTATAAATTTCCATCCAATATTGTTTGGATGAGCCCCTAATTATTTTGTGGGGTCACATGGTTAGAACATGTTTTCCTTGAAGATTGTTATTGTTTCAGCAAACAGAGATGCTGCAAAGTATTTTTGTACTGATAAAATTAAGTCATGCCATGAGAAAAATTGCTCTTGTTCAATAGGCACAAAAAAAACACATATCAATCTGCACTTCATTGTAATCTGCTCCATTTCAGTTTTGCTGTTAAGATAGTACCATAGTTACTCTAGCTAATCTCTGTAGCCAAACAGTAGGCGGATTTTAATCTTATCAGATAACAAACCCATAGGAGAGGTTGTTTTGACTTGTAGAGGCTTATCATCAATTGAGCGCAAATGATTTTTTTTTCCATGTCATTGATTGAGCACAAAACCTACTCATCGATTGAGCGCAGATTCAGTTATCACTCACCTATAAAACTCTTTTGGTATGGGGCTTACCTGTAGTAAACGGGCAATTTCAGCTTGTGTGCACCATAAAATACTTAACAAGTAACGGTTCGTACTTAGTCAGTTTGTTGTCATGTGTTACGTGCCAGGCGTAACTAGAAAAGAATTCAAGAAACCAAAATTTTGCTATTTGGAAAGTCAGCAAAAAGCACTTTTAAAATTTAACAAAATTTATTAAAAACAAAAATTATCATTTACAATAAGCAATGGAAAATAGTTATACAATCAAAGAAAGTCTAATTTACAATACCTTTTATGTCCGAACTGTCCCTCAGAATATTTATCAACACAAGTCTTTCAGCAGTTTCTGATCCCAGATTTTGAAGTTAAATCCAAATGAACATGAGGTCTGAATCCAAAACTGAATAATCCAAAGTAATCCAGAATGAATAAGTTAAACAGTAAGTATTCCAATATAGAATTCCAGCACAAAAGGTTTAGACTTTTAAAAGGTGAAATTATTTCAAAGATGCCCTTATGAAAAATTTACTCTTATATATACCCTTTAAGAAAGTTCTAGAACGGTCAAGAAAGACTATTATATCATATGCTATATTTATTTATTCTGGAAAATTCCACAAACTTCTACTGAATTCTAGAACCTACTCAAAGTTTCTATTTGCATGGAAAAGAAAATTCTAGTAAGTTCTGGTCTTTTCTCCAAGGTTCAAGAACCATCTAGATGATTGGTCATCCTTCTAGAAAAATCTTATAACCAAATAAATACCTTGTTTACAACAACTTATTTACCATCAATGTCTCCAATATCTGGGTCAATCAGAAACTAAGTAAACAGATAAACACCATACATGTTACACTTCCCCTCCTCAAAGAAAAGAAAGTTTTATGAAGTAAAGCTTTCTTTTGCAATAATGAACAATTATATATAAAAAAGCAATAATGTGAAATCACATCAGATCAATAAAAAGCAATAGCACAAAGCTTAATATCAATAATGCTGAGGCATCTAAGCCCTAGAGAGTGCATCTGGAATGATATTATCTTTTCCCTTAATATGTCTGATATCTAGATTGTGCTCTTGCAACATGAGACTCCATCTGAGTAAACGCTGGTTCTTGTTTTTCATTTTATGAATGAAAGTCAGTGGATTGTGATCAGTGAAAATGACAATAGGTGCAACTGAAGAGGCTAGGTAAACTTCAAAGTGCTGAAGAGCAAGAATGAGAGATAAGCATTCTTTCTCTACAGTAGAGTAATTTCTCTGATGTTTGTTAAACTTTTTAGAAAAGTAACAAACAGGATGATCAACACCATTGTCATCTTCTTGTAACAATACACTGCCTGCACCAACATCACTGGCATCTACAGCCAACTTAAATTCTTTATCAAAGCTAGGCGCTAAAAGAACTGGGGCACTTTTAAGTATGGCTTTAAGCTTTTCAAAAGACTTCTGACAATTATCAGTCCAAATAAACTTGACCCTTTTGCCAAGTAAGTTTGTCAAAGGCTCTGCTATGACAGAGAAGTTATTACAGAATTTCCTGTAATATCCAGCCATACCGAGAAAGCGCATCAGTTGTCTTTTGCCAGAAGGTACGGGAAAATCTGCAATAGCCTCAACTTTAGCTTCTACAAGTTTTACCTGACCTTGTCCCACCGTATGACCTAAGAATGTCAAATTTGCATGGCAAAATTCACTCTTTGTTAAGTTAACTGTTAGTGTAGCTTCACTAAGTCTGTCAAAGAAATTTCTAATAGTTTGTAAGTGTTGTTCCCATTCTTCACTGAAGATGATAGCGTCGTCGATATAGGCTTTACAGCCAACCAGATTAGATATCAGGCTGTTAACTAAGCGTTGAAATGTCGCTGGGGAGTTCTTCATTCCAAATGGCATAACTTTGTACTGATACAATCCGTCTGATGTAACAAATGCTGAGATCTCCTTTGCTCTGTTTGTCAGAGGTATTTGCCAAAATCCTTTAAGCAGATCGAATTTTGTAACGTATTTGGCTTGTCCAATGTTATCTATGCAGTCATCGATTCGAGGAATTGGAAATGTGTCCGTTTTGGTGACAGAATTTACTTTACGATAGTCTGTACACATGCGATATGTCCCATCAGGTTTTGGAACAAGAATACAAGGAGAACTCCATTCACTTTGACTAGGTTCTATAAAGTCATTATCCAGCAAATATTGAACTTCTTCTCTGAGAATTTGTTGTTTTACAGGGTTCATTCTGTATGGATGTTGTTTCACAGGTTTTGAACCATCAATAAGTTCAACATCATGATAAATTTTGTCAGTTTTGGATGGAATGTCCGGAAATAAGTGCTCATATTCAAGAATTAACTGCTTCAGTTCAAGTCTCTTGTCTGAACTAAGATGAGACAATTTCTGGTCAAGATCCTTTAAAATATCAGAGTTCTTGAGTTTTGACGACGCGGGATCAGATTTCACAAAGTTTATATCTTCAGAGTCCATTTGATTTTGTTCAGGAGGGACAGTCTTAATTAGATTTACTGATGAAATAAAAGAACTATCCCTATCAATGTACTTTTTAAGCATGTTGATATGACATAACTGTTTTTGCTTACGCCTCCCAGGAGTGTTGACAGTGTAATTAACATCACTTAACTTTTTGTCAACTGTATAAGGACCATAATATCTAGCTTGCAATGGCTTACCAGGAATGGGCAAAAGAGCAAGTACCTTATCTCCAGGTTCAAAATTTCTATCCTGAGCATTTTCATCATAATGTAGTTTCATTTTACTTTGAGCTGATTTGAGATTGGACCGTGCAGCTTCACAGGCTTTTGATAGTCTGTTTTTGAAATCAGAAACATACTGAAGTAAGTTCAAAGAACTGTCATCATCTGAGAGAAATTTTTCTTTCAGAAGTTTCAAAGGTCCGCGCACAGTATGCCCAAATACCAGTTCAAATGGACTGAACCCAAGAGACTCCTGTACAGATTCCCTCACAGCAAATAAAAGCAAATGTATACCTTCATCCCAATCCTTTTCTGTGTCAAAGCAGTAAGATCTGATCATGTTTTTCAAAGTTTGATGAAATCTTTCTAAGGCACCCTGGCTTTCAGGATGATAAGCAGATGACTTGTATTGTTTAATACCAAGTTCATGCATGACTTGTTGAAAAATTCCTGACATAAAATTTGAACCTTGATCAGATTGTACAGACCTTGGAAGTCCCACAAATGTGAAAAACTTCACAAGTGCCTTAACAATTGTCTTAGTCTTGATATTTCTGAGTGGAATTGCTTCAGGGAAGCGTGTTGAAGCACACATAATAGTCAAAAGATATTGACAACCTGATTTTGTTTTGGGTAGGGGACCTACACAGTCAATAATGATTCTGCTAAAAGGTTCATCAAAGGCAGGAATGGGCTGTAAAGAAGCTTTTGGAATGGTCTGATTGGGTTTTCCTACCATTTGACAAGTGTGGCAGGATTTGCAGTGCTGAGAAACATCAGATTTTAATCCTGGCCAAAAGAAATGATTCAGAATCTTGTGATAGGTCTTATTTACACCTAAATGGCCTGACATAGGAGTTTCATGAGCTAAATTTAAAATTTCAGAACGATAAGCCCTAGGGACCACAATCTGATGGTTAACAGTCCACTCATCATCTGCTGAGACATCAGGAGGACGCCATTTTCTCATCAAAATGTCATTTTTGACATAATAGCAAACAGGGACTTGTGACATTTCATTTTCATCTAAAGCTCTATCAAATAAAGGTGATATCTCAGGATCACTGTGTTGTTCCTTACAAAGCTGTGACCTTGACAGCTGGTCATTTGAAATTGAAGGTGAAAGGTCAGTGTTTGACCTTGGAGTGTCAAAGTTAGTCTGAATGTCAGACTGGCTGGGAGAAAGAGAATTTGAAATCTCATCTTTATAGAATTGACCGATCATAGTGTCAGTTAAATCAATATCCTGCGTCCCATGATTCAGATTGGCTTTCTTTGCCATTGCCCTAGTGACGGCACAAGAAGGGTATAGGTCAGGAATTTCCTGCTCAATAGGATCAGGCGGTTGATCGACACAAGGTGTGTTGGTCAAAAGTGGGTCTACCACAACCTTATCTCCGGCCAAATCATTGCCTAAAAGCAAGTGAACACCTTTAAAAGGTAAAGAAGGTCTAATACCTACAGCCACGAGACCAGTAACTAAATCTGAGGACAAATAAATGTTATGGAGCGGCACATTAATAAATCCACACTCTACACCCTGGATAAGGACACTTGTCCCAGAAGAAGTCTTCTCAGAAAAAGGCAGGGTATCTGCCAAGATAAGGGATTGAGAAGCACCAGTATCTCGTAAGATTTTAATAGGGGTAGACTGGGCAAAGTCACTATTTAGTGACACGGAACCATCTGATAAGAATGGTTCATAAATCTCCATAACGGTATCAGTCTCAGATGTTTTGGCCAAAATAGGATTCTCATCCTGAATAGAAGACTGTGGTTTTAGCCTTAAAGAGGTGAGACCTGTGGGTTTAGGACTCTCCTGTCTTTCTTTTTCTCTCTTTCTTTTCAAAGCTATACATTCAGATATGATATGACCAGATTGTTTACAATAATTGCATATTGGCTGGGATAAAGGACTTTGACCTTTGTTTTCACCAGAAAATCTAGGTTTTGGAGTAAATGAATGACTGGAATTATCAGACGGATTACTGGGGTTGGATTTTGGACCTGACTGAGGGGAATATGGTTTTGACTGAGGGGAAAATGGTCTTGATTGAGGTGTAAATTTCAATTGAGGGTTAAATGGTTTCCTAGGAAATGGCTTGTTAACAAAAGAAGTTTTATGAGTCAAAGAATAATCATCAGCTAGCCTAGCTGCTACATCTAAATTTTCAACCTCTTTTTCATTTAAGAAAGCCCTGACGTCAGAATTTATACACCATTTGAATTCTTCAACAAGCATGAGCTGTCTTAATTTTTCATGATCAGAACCTATTTTCTTTGAAGAGCACCACCTATCAAATAATTGTTCTTTTGTTCTAGCAAATTCCACATGAGTCTGGTTAGGTTCTTTTCTACAATCTCTAAATTTCTGCCTGTAAGCTTCAGGGACCAACTCATAAGCCTTAAGAATAAGTTCTTTTACTTTGTCATAATCTGAGCTTTGTTCTAGTGAAAGCTGAGTGTAAATTTCTCGAGCTTTGCCTATGACAACGCTCTGCAAAAGTAAGGTCCAGTGCTCTCTTGGCCATTTCAGGTTTTCTGCTACCTTCTCAAAATGTAAAAAATATTTGTCAACTTCTTTTTCTTGAAATGGAGGAACGAGTCGGATGTGTTTTGTCACATCAAAAGATTTGCCAGAGTCTAAAGGCAAAGGTTTTGATTTAGATTTTCCTTCTAACTCAAGTTCTTTCATTTTTAACTCAAATTGTAATTTTTCTTTTTCAATTTCAATGCGTTCTTCAGCTTCAAGCTTTAATTTCTCATATTCTAATCTTTCTCTTTCTATTTCTCTTTGTTTTTCCCTCTCTCGTTCTTCCATTTCAATTTTTTGTCTCAACAACCTATCTTCTCTTTCTAATGTTTCCAGTCGTATTCTTTCCTCTCGCTCTTCTTTCTCACGTCTCAATCTCTCTTCACGCTCTGCATTTTCTACCCTTATTCTGTTCTCATGTTCTAATCTTAATTTTTCCATCTCAACTTGCCGTTTAATTTCTAATTCCCTCAACTGCAAATCAGTCTGGGTAACCAGAATCTGAGTTGTGGCTGAGGAATCAAATATTTCTTCGTCCACAAAAAACTGAATGAGAGTATTCTTAATTTCATGTTTTAGCATAGTCTTTTTGACATTAGGTAGGCCATAATGGTCAGCAATGTCCAAAAGATCAGACTTTTTTGCCAAGTCTAACAGCTCCTGAGAAGGTGACGCAGTAAACTCACTAAGTTTGAATGACATATTTGCTTTCTGCTGGCTTCAGATAATTAAAACAGCAAACAGTAAAATTTATTTTAAATTTCAAACTAATTTGGTGCAAAAATAATTTCAATCCCGGACTCTGAGCCCCCAATTTCTGTTACGTGCCAGGCGTAACTAGAAAAGAATTCAAGAAACCAAAATTTTGCTATTTGGAAAGTCAGCAAAAAGCACTTTTAAAATTTAACAAAATTTATTAAAAACAAAAATTATCATTTACAATAAGCAATGGAAAATAGTTATACAATCAAAGAAAGTCTAATTTACAATACCTTTTATGTCCGAACTGTCCCTCAGAATATTTATCAACACAAGTCTTTCAGCAGTTTCTGATCCCAGATTTTGAAGTTAAATCCAAATGAACATGAGGTCTGAATCCAAAACTGAATAATCCAAAGTAATCCAGAATGAATAAGTTAAACAGTAAATATTCCAATATAGAATTCCAGCACAAAAGGTTTAGACTTTTAAAAGGTGAAATTATTTCAAAGATGCCCTTATGAAAAATTTACTCTTATATATACCCTTTAAGAAAGTTCTAGAACGGTCAAGAAAGACTATTATATCATATGCTATATTTATTTATTCTGGAAAATTCCACAAACTTCTACTGAATTCTAGAACCTACTCAAAGTTTCTATTTGCATGGAAAAGAAAATTCTAGTAAGTTCTGGTCTTTTCTCCAAGGTTCAAGAACCATCTAGATGATTGGTCATCCTTCTAGAAAAATCTTATAACCAAATAAATACCTTGTTTACAACAACTTATTTACCATCAATGTCTCCAATATCTGGGTCAATCAGAAACTAAGTAAACAGATAAACACCATACATGTTACATCATGTTATATTCAGATGGGTAAAATTATTCGTACAACACCCAAGAGTGGGGAAAACTACAGAACTAGAGAATAATGAGGAACGCTGCAGAGGCATTTCATAGCCAATTCAAGGCTCAGTTCTATGTTGGGCACTCGAATATCTACGTTTTTATTGACATGCTCAACAAGCTACAATTAATTACATGTGAAACAACGCTTAAGATTAACTTAAGACCCATCTCAAACTTTTAAATGTGCTTTTAATGAAACTTTGAATGGTACCTCCACATGTAACTGCCAAAAATATTTGCGCTCAATTGATGAGCAGGGTCTCTAACTCTATAAAAATCCTGCACTCGATGGCATTTTCTGCGCTGAATTGATGAGCATTTGCCCTCAATTGATGCATCACCCTTGTAGAGTCACCTGTTTTCTTGATATTTAAGCAAACTCATAAGATTTTGACACTTACTGAATATACCCAATAGCCTCCTCTAAATGCTCATGTTGACGTATCCAGTGGGGCTAGAGGTCTAAATTTTGGTCCCAATCTTCATCTTCCTCCATACTTTATGTATGCGAGCAACACAGGCTCTGGCGAGTCTGTGCATATGTGTAGGTTGGCCTGTGTCTTTGTTGCTCCACAAAACCTTGTGTGTTGGCTCATATGTATTTCAAACTTTATGATACAGTAAAACCTGTGTAAAAACGGCCACTCAAAAATAGACAAAACAAAGGTCTTAAAGACAAATGGTAGCTTAATGAAGGCCGAACGTTTTGAAGAATGCTCCCTTTGGAGCATTCTGCAATACTTTTGACCTGCATTAAGCAATAATTAGTCTTGAAAACCAATTTTTGGTCTTTTTGAGAGTGGCCGTTTTACACAGGTTTTACTGTACACTCATTGACATTGCCCTAAATATAACTTTTTATTCAAAACAAGCAGCATTTTTGTTCATTTTTTCCTTTTGTCTCAGTGTAGCACTTACTTGAGAGCTGATCCTCTAACAGCTGATCCAAAGGTGACAATGTCAGGCTTCATTCTACCATAGCCTCCTGGCAGTTCCTAAATCAAACAATGAACTCGTTATAATCTATAGTTATAAACAAATAGAAAAAAAATCCAAAGATCCACATAAACCAGAAAATCAAGTGGCCCTGGATCTCTCACCTGAGTTTTGTTAAATGTTTCTGATTTCAGAGAAACTGGCCATTCGTTAGAGCTAATTTTGTATAAGCTCATCTAGTTACCATTTCTGTCAAATAATTTTGAATATTTATCAGCTGGTTCAAAGAAGATGTTTGAAATTAACTTAGACACTAAAGGCCACTTCACATGTTAGCCATGTTTCTTGAACGGTCAAATTTGTTTTAACAACTTCTGTAGAGGGACATAGAGTGACCATCTCTGTTCAAATATCTAAATTTTGACCATTGTTTGATTTGATTCTTTATGTTCCATCAACAATCTTTCAGTTATATAGGGATGGGTCTTCCTGGGTTGAACCAGTACTAAGCTAAGATAAATGTGTCTTGCTCAAGGACCACGATGCAGTGACGCCGGTGAGGCTCCAACCCGCGGCCCTTTGGTCTAGAGTCAAGCGCTCTACCACTGAGCTACTGCGCTGCCTATTTTGACCATTGGTTTCAGAGGAGATGTTTTTTTATAAAGGTACATAAATGATCCTTGCCATGGTGGCCATATTCTCAGGGTCTCAGATTTTTTTCAAGGTTGGTGGGCCGAAGTGACCCATGGAGCAAAAACTGGTGGGTCATCTTCTGAAATGATGGGCCCAAGCATATCAGACACTTGTTTGCATATATGTATATTGACTGTTGATTATACAGTAAAACCTGTCTTAAGCGGCCACTCAAAAAAGAACACCAATTATCGCTAAATGCAGGTCAATTCTGCAATCCTTTTGACCTTCAATAAGCTACCAAATGTTATTAAGATCCTTGTTTTGTCTTTTTTGAGTGGCTGCTTAAGACATATTTTACTGTATTGACTACCTACATGTACTTTCGTTTTTTTTGGAATTCATAGACCCGCTGTAAGATGAATATTTTTTATCAAAGTGAGATTTTTTCACAACTAAAAAGGATGGGTCCACTGGGCCCACTGCCTTGGAAAGTGATGGGCCATATTTTGAAATCATGGGACAATGACCCGGGCCCACCATAAATCTGAAAGCCTGTATTCTTCAGCAAATTCAATTTGTTTAACCCTTCACCTCATAGGGACGTCTTTCAACACTTTTTGCAAACAGAGCAGACCCAGATCAGGCAGCTCTTGTAAGAACTGCCTGATCAGGGTCTACTCTGTTTGCTTATGGAAATAGAGTAGACCCTGATCAACATCAGACATCAACATCAGATATATCATGTTTGCTTATGGATGTGTGATCTGATCCTACACTTGTGGACTTGACTAATTTCTTTTGTTCTATGATCCAACATGAAAGTTTTTTTTTATTATTCATAGTGGGTGGAGCCTAGCATGAATATTCATGAAGGAAAGGTTTAAGCCATTTTTGTAGATGGACACCAAGAGAGCATTTCAGCCATAACATTTTGAATCCTGAATTGAGATTTTTAAAGTTTCCTTAGCAATAGCTGCCTAAGAACATGAACAGATGAGAGAGCAGACAACAAAAGTTGTCACAGACAGAAAAAGGGTTAAGCAGTGTTTATTCTATGCAGGGGCATTGGGAGATCCCCCCCAATTTATCCCAATTTTTTAAAGATTCTCCTATTTTAAGGAAGGGGGTATTTTTATATAGACAAAGAAGAGAAAATATTAAAATTTAAGCGAAATGAATAAATTAATTTACATTAAAATCCGCCTGATTTTCAAATCTTATAATAAACATTAGTTAAGATTTGGTTTATCTCTGCAATAAGCCATAAACTCACCCAGGTAGTCATGCCCCTAGATGAAAATCTTGCTATCTGATTTTCAAAATTGATTCCACCTACACCGATAACATCCATCTGGTCAGCTGGATTGTTGAGAGTCCTGGAAAAACAAATTAGTTATTAAATTATCGGGTTTACAAAATTGATTCTTAACTCTTTGTCCACTAGTTTTGTCTGCTGCTAACCTTCCCAAACAGTTTGAACTCAGATCAGGCCCGACAAAATGTCGGTCCTGATCTGGATCCTAACTGTTTTAAACTGTTATTCCTGGAAATATTTTTAAAAAAGTTAATTTTTAAAAAAAATCAACAGACTACAAATAAGCATTCAAAATTTTAATAATGCTTTAAGAAACCAAATAAGGTCAGATCAAATGAGATACCAAGTCTTATTTCCCCAGATATTGCAAAATATGTTGTCTGTTGAAGTCTCATCAGTATCACTGAAAACTTAAGAAGTTTTCACATATAATTATGCAGCTAATGACTGACATACACCCACTGCTTCTCCCTAATGGAATTTAATAATTGCATAAAAAAATCTTAATCTTTGAAGTAACGATAAATTAAGAGATAACAGTATTCAAAATTTTTGCTTGTAGATGTATATATTGTGTTTTTTTCCTCAGGCTGACCTGAAAATTGAATTTATGATCCACACCCACCCCCTCCCTCCACGAAAACAAACATTTTGACAGTTATTCCCTATTCTTTTACACTTTCATATTTGTTTTTTGTTAGTTTTGCAGTTTAACATCCCAGCAAACAGCTATGTTCATGTTGAGATGGTCAGTTAACCTAACCACACTTTTCCTGGGCAAGCTTTAACTAAGCGAATAACCAGTACTCCGTGCACATACTTTCACTCGTAACTGATAACAGCCCTTCTTGAATCAGTAGAAGGAGAATGACCATAGGAAACATTTCAAGATCTATTCATGAAAAGTTACATGGCCTGGCTGGGATCTAACTCATGACCCCTGGATCAGCAATCAGACTCAATACGTAACCCAGCACTTTCATATTTAAATCCTGCAAAAAGAAATTCTTAAGCATCAAACTTGTATCCAATCCCTTTGTTTATACATAATAAAATTTAATCTAATCTAAAAAAAAAGTGAAGCACAGCAAGCTGCTTAAAAACTGATTATGGCAATTTTCTGACAGTTTATATCACGATAACATTTGTGAGAGAAATGTCCTCCTTGATGAAAATGAAAAATCAGACAATATTTTGGTGCTTTTTCAATACTAACCCATATAGTGGTCCATCATTGCCTATAGCTGATACAAGAATGACTTTGTTAGCTGTGAGTTCCCAGACCTTGTCAACAAAAGGGTGATCCATGAAGTCAGGTCCACCGATACTCAGGTTCAGAATGTTGATCTTCTTCAAGATAGCGTAGTTGAAGGCATCAAGAAACCAAGAGGTATAAGAAACCTGTAAAATAATTTGTATTCTGATGGATTTCCCCATACATTGTGATACAATAGATACAATAGACACGTGATTTCAGTTCCCCATGTTTTCATGTCAGGGAGTGGTATGGACCAGTTCATTATTTAATCATCGAATAGCGAAGGCTCAATCAAAACTGTGCACATGTCCAGCCCGACAGTCCATCAGTGCTTGTATACATAAATGGAAGATGTGACGTCTGGTACAAAGCTGCAAGCACACCCCGATCACAGTCTGTCTGTGTTGCATAATCGACTAGCCCAAGGGGGAGGGGGGTCATTTTTTCGGCTTCTGAACGAATGGGATTTGAAGATTTCTCTAGCCCTGTATATGGCTTTTATGATAGCAAATAATCTGATGAGGTGCTGTAGTCCCATCAGTAATAAGAAACTAGGTAGAATATTTTTTTTTGTTTATCAATCCTTGAATGTAAACTTGAATGTATAAATCATCATACAGTAAAACCTGTCTAAAACATCCTCTCTCAAAAAGACCAAAAACTGGTTTTCAAGACAAAGCAGTCTCTGTTTGCTATTCTGACAAGAATTTGGTGAGTTCAAACGTTGATAACCAACATTTTGAGAAAGGGAAAAGTTTTTGAAATGTTATATCATTTACTGTACACCAATGTGGACTTATCTAGGGCACTGAGGTACTGATTTTCCTACCTGATTGTTGGTGAAAACTCTGAAAACGAAGATATCAGCATCTGGAGCAAAACCTAGACATTCTTTAGAGCTTGCTATTACACCAGCCACAAATGTTCCATGTCCCAGGCCTGCAATAAACAGAAAACGAGGAATGAGAAAAACCTAGACATTCTTTAGAGCTAGCTATTACACCAGCCACAAATGTTCCATGTCTCAGGCCTGTAATAAACAGAATACCATGATTGAGTAAAAACCTAGACATTCTCTAGAGCTTGCTATTACACCAGCCACAAATGTTCCATGTCCCAGGCCTGTAATAAACAGAACACCATGATTGAGTAAAAACCTAGACATTCTTTAGAGCTTGCTATTACACCAGCCACAAATGTTCCATGTCCCAGGCCTACAATAAACAGAATACCAGGATTGAGTAAAAACCTAGACATTCTTTAGAGCTAGCTATTACACCAGCTACAAATGTTCTGTGTCCCTGGCCTACAATAAACAGAATACCATGATTGAGTAAAAACCTAGACATTCTTTAGAGCTTGCTATTACACAAGCCACAAACGTTCCATGTCCCAGGCCTGTAATAAACAGAATACCATGATTGAGTAAAAACCTAGACATTCTTTAAAGCTTGCTATTACACCAGCCATAAATGTTCCGTGTCCCAGGCCTAGAATAAACAGAATAACATGATTAAGCAAAACCTAGACATTCTTTAGAGCTTGCTATTACACCAGCCACAAATGTTCCGTGTCCCAGGCCTACAATAAACAGAATACCAGGATTGAGTAAAAACCTAGACAATCTTTAGAGCTTGCTATTACACCAGCCACAAATGTTCCATATCCCAGGCCTACAACAAACAGAATACCATGATTGAGTAAAAACCTAGACATTCTTTAGAGCTTGCTATTACACCAGCCACAAATGTTCCATGTCCCAGGCCTGTAATAAACAGAATACCATGATTGAGTAAAAACCTAGACATTCTTTAGAGCTAGCTATTACACCAGCCACAAAGGTTCCATGTCCCAGGCCTGCAATAAACAGAATACCATGATTGAGTAAAAACCTAGACATTCTCTAGAGCTTGCTATTACACCAGCCACAAATGTTCCATGTCCCAGGCCTGCAATAAACAGAATACCATGATTGAGTAAAAACCTAGACATTCTTTAGAGCTAGCTATTACACCAGCCACAAAGGTTCCATGTCCCAGGCCTGCAATAAACAGAATACATGATTGAGTAAAAACCTAGACATTCTCTAGAGCTTGCTATTACACCAGCCACAAATGTTCCATGTCCCAGGCCTGCAATAAACAGAGTACCATGATTGAGTAAAAACCTAGACATTCTTTAGAGCTAGCTATTACACAAGCCACAAATGTTCCATGTCCTAGGCCTGTAATAAACAGAATACCATGATTGAGTAAAACCTAGACATTCTTTAGAGCTAGCTATTACACCAGCCACAAATGTTCCATGTCCCAGGCCTGCAATAAACAGAATACCATGATTGAGTAAAAACCTAGACATTCTTTAGAGCTAGCTATTACACCAGCCACAAAGGTTCCATGTCCCAGGCCTGCAATAAACAGAATACATGATTGAGTAAAAACCTAGACATTCTCTAGAGCTTGCTATTACACCAGCCACAAATGTTCCATGTCCCAGGCCTGCAATAAACAGAATACCATGATTGAGTAAAAACCTAGACATTCTTTAGAGCTAGCTATTACACAAGCCACAAATGTTCCATGTCCTAGGCCTGTAATAAACAGAATACCATGATTGAGTAAAACCTAGACATTCTTTAGAGCTAGCTATTACACCAGCCACAAATGCTCAATGTCCAAGGCCTTCAATAAATAGAAAGAAAGGAATAAGAAACGCCAAGACATTCTTTAGAGTTAGCTATTACACCAGCCACAAATGTTCCATGTCCCAGGCCTGTAATAAACAGAATGCCATGATTGGGAAAAAACCAATACATTCTTTATGGCTAGCTATTACACCAGCCACAAATGTTCCATGTCCCAGGCCTGCAATAAACAGAATACCATGATTGAGTAAAAACCTAGACATTCTTTAGAGCTAGCTATTACACCAGCCACAAATGTTCCATGTCCCAGGCCTACAATAAACAGAATGCCATGATTGGGTAAAAACCAATACATTCTTTAGAGCTAGCTATTACACCAGCCATAAATGTTCCATGTCCCAGGCCTGTAATAAACAGAATACCATGATTGGGTAAAAACCAATACATTCTTTATAGCTAGCTATTACACCAGCCATAAATGTTCCATGTCCCAGGCCTGCAATAAACAGAGTATGATATGATACTTTCCAATAAGCGAATAACAAAGGTGCTGAGCAGACTGCTTGGTTGTTCCCTCAAAACAACAAAGGCGCAGACCAGGCTACTCATACTCACAGTATGATCAGCGCCTTTGTTGTTAGCTTAACTTGCTACATGCATTTAGTTTAACTAGTCTAGCTTGTCTTTGTAGCCTAATAGGCTGGATTAAACCCTACCTGGATGCACACCCCAAAGACAAGGCCTATATACAGTCAACCCTCTTTATAATGACAATGTTTGTTCCAAGCTATCTTTGACGTTAAAGTGAATTTGCTGTTATAAGGAAATTCTGACCAGTACCAGATTTCCACATCATAATCATTTGGTAAAAGAAATATTATACAAATGGCATTAAAATCCTATAGTTCCAAATGTATACATCAGTTGAATTTCATTTTGCTTCAAAATGCACAAAGCATCCCTCTTATCAAATAAGATAGATACCTGTTCATGCAACTGACATTGTCCTCATCACAAAATCGTCAGACACATGGTAAAAATTCTGTTATAATGAATATATTTTCAATAGAAAATGTATATCTGTTCCCAGAAATTACTGTCGGTGTCGTTAAATGAATATTCTGTTATAAAGAGGGAATTTTAATGGAAACAGATCTGTTCTAAGCAAATTTATGTCGGATATTGAATATTCTGTTATAACAAGTGACGTTATAAAGAGTTTTGACTGTATAGATTTTTAACTCTTTGCCCCCTGGGAAATTTTTCATGCTTTTTTGTCATCTGCTGATTTTTCAAAATTAACTTGTTAGAAAAGTTCTTTCAGGAATACTATCTAAGTGTCAAACAGATTGGATACAAATAAGGCCCGATGTTTGTCAGGCCTGATCTGGGTCAAATCTGTTTGCAAAGGTTATGAGCAGATGACACTAGTAGGCAGAGTTAAAGCAAAAAAAAAGGTTTTCTTCAATGTAATTACCATCATCCAATGTTTTCTCGTTTGTCCAATTGGTCCTGTCTTTAACCCTACCAGACTTGAAATGAGGATGGTCGTGAGCTAGTCCTGTATCAAAAATGGCAACTTTCACCCCATCACCAGTGTAACCCATGTTCCAGAGGATTTCTGCCTGTAGGGCACTAGCAATCTAAAAATAAGAATAACAGCATAACCCAAAGCCTGCTAGTCATGATTTTGTCGTCCACTCCTCTTGTCTGCTTATGTTTTTAGGAAGCCTATTTTGCAGGTGAGCTTAAACCTGAGGAGAAGTGTAATACATCAAATTATCCAGCATGGTGGAGGTTTAGAAAAATGATTTCAGAATTATTATCTCTTATCTGGAGCCATTATTGTTTTATTTGATTTCTGTTTGTCTACATCCCTTTCAACAATCCTTCAATCTTATTAACCCTTTCCCCACCAGCCAAAAAATTGTTGTCTGCTGTCTCATCAGCTTAAGTACTTTGGTAGCCTATATGGTATTAAAAATGATCAGACTGATCCTAAGCCTGATGTGGCTCCATATTGTTTGCAACGCACTGGCGGAGCTGTAAAACTTGATTTCCAACCGTATATCCAAAGACATACCTCCCCAAATAAAAAATTGGAATATGGTTATCCAATTCTAATGCATTTCTGCAGTTTTGTCTCAAATTGGAGGGTTGAAAGCCAAGCCGCACATCAAACGATATGTGACGTAATTAATGACATCAAACTATTTCTGACAGTATATCGCAGGATATTCTGCCGCAAATTTTTTACGTTATCCAATCAGACGTCACTTTACAAAATCAAGTGAATTTAGAAAGTATATTAGTGCATTTGAATGTACAGCAGAGGTTAAAAGTAGATTACATTTCCAGAAAAATAATATTGACAGTATAAGAGTTACTCCTAGGGATTATCCTAGCGACAACTCACCTGTTTTGGAACAGCTCTCATTAGTCTTCTACCCTTTCTACTGGGAGAATGCCAATATGCTGTAGCCTGAAATAGTATTGTAAAACCTGTGTAAAACTGCCACTCAAAAATAGACAAAACAATGATCTTAATGACAACTGGTAGCTTAATGAAGGTCAAAAGTATTGCAGAATGCTTCCCTTGCAGGATGCCCACTCCTAGTCTGAAATGAAATTCCCTGACTTTTCACTGACTGTTCCCTGACCAAAATTCATTTTTCCCTGACCATTTTACCACGCTTTCGGCCTCCATCTCCCCTTACAGCCGTCTGCTTCGCCCACCTTTTATTATCTAGGAGCGCTTATGGAACATAATTAACTAATATCAAGCATCTGAATGATTCATGTTAGGTAAATATTGGTTTGAACAAGCCAAGAGTTTATACATTAAAAATTGCCCTGCGGTCTGTGTTTTGAGCTTGAGTGTTCAAGCCATCATTGTTCAAGACTGAAGTATTTTTACATTAAATATATTTGGAAATTGGCGGGACTGACAAATGAGTTCCAGCGATCCATGGTGTTCCAGACAGACGAGTTTGAGCAACCAAAGTTTGACTGTATTTTAAAACTCTTTACAGCTAATTCTTTAATATGAGAAATAAAGCTATCTTTTCTTATTTAGAAATGAAAATATTTGCTAGGGGGTTAAGTAGAAGCATCTGTATTCAGGGTTAATACAAGCAAGTATGAGTAAAATTCAAGGACTTTTCAAGGACTTCTAAAAGCCTCTCCAACAGTTTTCAAGGACTTAAGTTAATGAAAAAACTGATCTAAGTGTTAAAATACTACTTCAGAAATGCATGACTGAGATAATGGAGCATTAGTACTGGAAAACTAGTATAAAATTGTTGTGCCTATATTTGGTGCTGCATATGCTGCACCAAATATAGGCACAACAATTTTTTACTGATTTATGTCTCTATCAACAGTGCTAAGTCCTACAGAAAATAGTTGAATTCAAGGACTTTTCAAGGCTTTTGAGGGATTTTCCTGCACTTTTAAAGGCAGATTTCATTTTGAAGGACTTTTCAAGAAAGCCTTCTAAATTCAAGTACTTTTCAAGCCTGTGTGAACCCTGGTATAAGAGGCTTCATCAGAACCCGCAGCTTATTTTGAGAAACTAGGAATCTACAACAGCACAACTAGCAGGTTAGCAAAGAGGTGGTTCACAATTTGCCGTAGAGTAACAGGTATTTTAATACTGATTGGCATTTTGGGATGTTTAATAGATGCAAAGACAATGGACATGATACTTGGTAAGTGTAAATTTCCAAATAGTTTTCCTTATTTTCTGTAACATATGTTGTAGGTACCTATGAGGCAATTCCAATGTGTACCTACAACATATATCTTTTCAATAAATGAATTTTTCACCATAAACTTTTTTAAAACAGATTCTTAACCACTTTTATTGCTTCAGTGAAATGAGCATGTAGAAATGAACAAGTTTTCATTTAGTTTGTCATGCTCCTGGGTGACAATTATAGTTTGCCTATTTTATGCTTCTGACAGCTTATCTTGAGATGTTTCATTGGAGTATATTGCTAAATTGGTAGTTGTGTAGTTTTATGTACCACTTACCAAGGACAAACTCTTCCTATTTCTATTTCTAGCTATAAACTCAACAGTTTCAGAGTCTTTAATACATGGTCTGGGATCATCGTTCTCTTCATCTGAAATCATATACAATGTATTAGAATCTTCAGAACTCATATACAATGTATTAGAATCTTCAGAAATCATATACAATGTACTAGAATCTTCAGAAATCATATACAATGTACTAGAATCTTCAGAAATCATATACAATGTACTAGAATCTTCAGAAATCATATACAATGTACTAGAATCTTCAGAAATCATATACAATGTACTAGAATCTTCAGAAATCATATACAATGTTTTGTTTGTTTGTTTGATTTGATTCTTTACGTCCACTCAACAATCTTTCAGTTATGCGGGACGGGTCTTCCTGGGTTGAACCAGTACTAAGCTAGGATAAATGTGTCTTGCTCAAGGACAACAACGCAGTGACGCCGGTGAGGCTCGAACCCGCGGCCCTTCGGTCTCGAGTCAAGCACTCTACCACTGAGCCACTGCGCTCCCCCATATACAATGTACTAGAATCTTCATAAATCATATACAATGTACTAGAATCTTCAGAAATCATATACAATGTACTAGAATCTTCATAAATCATATACAATGTATTAGAATCTTCAGAAATCATATACAATGTATTAGAATCTTCATAAATCATATACAATGTATTAGAATCTTCAGAAATCATATACAATGTACTAGAATCTTCAGAAATCATATACAATGTATTAGAATCTTCATAAATCATATACAATGTATTAGAATCTTCATAAATCATATACAATGTACTAGAATCTTCATAAATCATATACAATGTACTAGAATCTTCAGAAATCATATACAATGTACTAGAATCTTCAGAAATCATATACAATGTACTAGAATCTTCATAAATCATATACAATGTATTAGAATCTTCAGAAATCATATACAATGTACTAGAATCTTCAGAAATCATATACAATGTACTAGAATCTTCAGAAATCATATACAATGTATTAGAATCTTCATAAATCATATACAATGTACTACAATCTTCAGAAATCATATACAATGTACTAGAATCTTCAGAAATCATATACAATGTACTACAATCTTCATAAATCATATACAATGTACTAGAATCTTCATAAATCATATACAATGTACTACAATCTTCATAAATCATATACAATGTACTACAATCTTCAGAAATCATATACAATGTACTAGAATCTTCATAAATCATATACAATATACTACAATCTTCAGATATCATATACAATGTACTAGAATCTTCATAAATCATATACAATGTACTAGAATCTTCAGAAATCATATACAATGTACTACAATCTTCAGAAATCATATACAATGTACTAGAATCTTCAGAAATCATATCTTCAGAAATCATATACAATGTACTGGAATTTTTCAGTAATCATATACAATGTACTAGAATCTTCAGAAATCATATACAATGTATTAGAATCTTCAGAAATCATATACAATGTATTAGAATCTTCAGAAATCATATACAATGTACTACAATCTTCAGAACTCATATACAATGTACTAGAATCTTCAGAAATCATATAAAATGTACTAGAATCTTCAGAAATCATATACAATGTACTAGAATCTTCAGAAATCATATAAAATGTACTAGAATCTTCAGAAATCATATACAATGTATTAGAATCTTCAGAAATCATATACAATGTACTAGAATCTTCAGAAATCATATAAAATGTAGTCATTGTTCAGCAAACAAATTACTAGGCTTTCAGATAAAGAGGGGGTAATTCTAAATTGATTTTTGTTATTTTTTTACCTTAACATGTTGTGGTAACTCAAAAGAACACTCTCAGTGAGACTATTATCTTCTATTAAGAACCAAAAATATATACTTTAACCACCATATAAGCCAAAAGTCAAATTTTAATGCTATAAACTTTTTTTATCTGGGCCTATGATTAACCATTTCTTTCCAGAATTTCTAATGTGGACACTCCCATCTTAAATGAAGGAAACTGACATGTCTAGGCTGTGACAGTGTCATGCAATCGCAAGTGTGACAATAAAAAGCGATTTCTCTGTCTCATTTGTAATGGTTGACACCAAGGCTCTCCAATCCCAAAATTTCTTGTATCACTACAAAATATTTGTATGTGTGTTCATTAGAATCACCTCACTGAGATGATTCCTATGACTAGTCACTACCCAAAACGTTATAAAGAAAAAATAATCTGGATATCTTTCTTGTCTAGGGAAACATGTTTTAACCCTTTTAGGACCAATGGAATTTTCCATAAAGCTACATACAATAAAGTTGGGATGGTCTATTGTATAAATTCAGGGGACAAAGGTTATAATTTCGAAAAAAATATTGTATTTCTTTCCTTGAAGATCATTTTGTCTTAGCAAACAGTGCAGACCTTGATAAAATTCTGCATTAAGCGGAATTTCATCTGGGTCTTCACTGTTTGCCAAAATTTCCGGTTCTTAAAGGGTTAATAGACATCATTACAACATAATGATGGTAATGGTATCTGCATCATGTGTCATATTTGTATTAATTTACCTTCAGAATATTTCAAGGTTCTGGTAACCTTCCGGTGAGGTGTCACTGTTTTAATCACTGGATGGTCCTTCAGGGCTTCGAATCCATCAGCTTTCTGGTCATTTAACTGGAAAAATAAATGAAACTACAGTAAATTAGGGGATAACTGTATTCAAAATTTTCATTTGGGGAGGTATATTGTCGGATATACGGTCGGTAGTTTTACGGCGACTCGCGAGTGGAGCCGTAAAACGTGATTTCGGAATGTATATACGACGACATACCTCCCCAAATGAAAATGTTGATTGTTATCCCCATTCTAATGCATTTCTGCAGTTTGGGCTCAAATTGAAGCGTTGCAAGCCGCATAAAGCCGCACATCATCCAGCGAAATGTGAAGTAATTAATGATGTCAAACTATTTCCGACAGTACATCGCAGGATATAGTGTAGCAAATTTTTGACGTTATCCAATCAGACGTTGCGTTACAAACTCAAGTGCATTAGAATGTTCTAAAACTGCAAACAGTAGTTGCCGGACAAACAGGGCTGATCCAGATCAGACTGCTTCTGAAGATGCAGTCTGATCAGGGCTTTCCCTGTTTGCTCCTCTGACATTTTGTGAATCTAATAGTATATTTGGCAAAGAGAATGCAGTCTTCGAAGAAAATATCGCGAGTCATTGATACACTAAGGGTTAAAATACAGAAGTACTGATGGTATCTCTAGCACAGCTCAAAGAACAGAGTGCCAAATTAGAAGAAAACATTGTGAAAATATAGGTCCAGTTAAGCAAAAGCTTTGTGCATAAAATTGTCATTATTTTCTTACATATCAAATTAAACATATGTTTTGGGTGCCTAAAAGAACCGTCTCATTGAGACAGTTCTTTTGAGTACCCACAACATATGTCTTGGTTGAGAAATAAGACAAATAATTTTCAACTACACACTGAAGGCCTGTCTCACCTTGACAACATCAAAGTCACTAGGATAGTCAAATGCCGGGTTATCTCGCTGAACTATCTTCCAGGAAGTCACTCCGGACTCATGTAATGCAGCATTGAGGTATCGTTTTCTTGTGATCTGTTTATAGTAGCCGTTATAAGTCACAATATATTCTGAAAATAGATAAAATTTCATAAAACGTACAAAAGGACGCTCATAAGATATTGCTTTTTGACGTCTCCTTTCAATGATGCGACAATTTTCATATTACACACTTCCTGGGCAGCCTGATCTAGGTATGCACAATTCACTTGGACATTTCAGGTCAACTAATTTAGAATATTTACTGTAACAAGGATCAAATTTAAGATTTTTAACCACTTGCTAAACATAGCAAGTTATAATTTTTCTTACTTGCTAAAGGTGATGATCAACTAGCTAAGTCACTCCATATATCGCTAATTAGAAAATTTAACCAAATTATTTAGCGCATGTGCTGACAAGATTGTGTGCCAAAAAATATTTCAAATATCATCTCCTTTCTGAAAGCACATTTTGGTTATCCTGAAAACAGTGTAGATCCAGATCAGTCAGCTTCTTCAGAAGCTGTCTGATCTGGATCTTCACTGTTTTTAAGCAGTTTATGCTATGCTGCATAATTTGGAAAGAGTGACGTTTATTCACTTGCTAAAAATAGCAAGTGGTAGTCATTACAACTTGCTTTTTTGGAAAACCAACTAGCATTTAGCAAGTTAGCAAGTGCTAAATTTGATCCCTGTGTAAGTGAATGTCGAAAGAAAGTTTATATACATTATCATTGTGTTGCTAAATAAACCTTGATGGCATACCCTTTTCTGATTTCAGCCATTCCATTATGTTGGTTGAAGCAAGTCACAGGACATTTTTTAAAACAAATTTTATTCATCAGCAAACCCAGACAAGAAATCAATACACATATAAGATAAATTGTTGTCTGTTAAATGTTCTGCAGTGGTGATTGAAGTTTCAACTCTTTATGGCTGCACTAATAGATTTTACCTTCTGGTTTAATACATGGGTAAAAGTTCAAAATTTCCAAAATCCTGAACTTTTGAAATTCAAATTTTAAAACTTGCAGGATGGCTACAAAAACAGATAATTTAAAGCTAAAATGATTAATTGTGTTTTGATAATCTGAAATCTAATCTAAGAAGCTATTATAATCTCCTTAATTCAGCATTTTGAGGCTGACTTTCTATGGAAAGTCAGCCTCAAAATCCTGAATTCAGGATTAATCCTGAAAACTTTCACCCATGTTAATACAATTATCTTGGGATGGTCACTGTATATATACAGGTTATAATTTCCAATTTTGTAAAATTGTATTTCTTTCTCTGAAGATCAATTTTGTTTCAGCAAACAGTGTAGACCCTGATAAAATAGTGCATTATGTGGCATTTCATCTGTGCCTTCACTGTTTGCCAAAGTATGCATTTAGGAGTCACTTAAACTCCAGCTGAAATGTTTTTAGATCTAATTCTTCGCGATAGTTTTATACCCCATCATTTTTTCGAAAATCTTATCACGATGAACATCTCCCCCAACTTCTCCAAGCGGTTCCAACATCAAAGATGCTGCAGTTACATCTGTGCATAGATGCACTCTTTGTAGATTTTAAGCAAAGCGCAAATAAACCAAGTAAAAGATATCAGTCAAAATGTTACATAGCACTGCTCCAATTCACTTATTAAAGCGATGGATGGCTTGTCCAAATATGATGGATATCGTGCCTGATTCGCTTGTGCGTTAAGCTAGTGGGGTCATCTCCGAACTGTCAATTTTGGAGCATGTACATAAGAGAAAAATGGCATGTCATGCGAAAATCCAACATTTGTTCCTATAAATGAGCCTGCTTAAAGTTGATTCTGCATATGCACAGTAAATTCTGTGCATGCAAACGGCAGTTTTATCCTATACACAACCTTTGAATAACAGGATATTCACTGCTGATGAATATGTTTTGAGAATACCCCTTTCTGTCACGCGTATACAAATTTTACCTGTCAAAAAAAGACTTTGAAATTTTAAACGAATTTAATTTATTGCAAAATCTTTATCTATGTACCCAAAAATCTTCTTGTGCACAAGCATCAGACCTTTTGGAGAAGTTGGCGGAAAGCCTCCTCTACAACTTTCATTGCGAACTCATTTTGCTAAAATTAAAGATAAAAATGTTATTGCAAAAAAATAATTCTAAAAACTTAACAGCTGAAGTTTAGTCAAGTATATAAAGTATTAAGGGTAAATGAACGACCAGGCCTAAGTGCCTAAATTTCATGGCCTATTTATGGATTCTTTGAACATTTGGGTCACATTCTCTATGATAATCTTACCATTATCCACAATGGAGCTTGAGAACTCTGCTTTGACTGATAATTTGGGATACTCCCCGGTACCATTACATCTAACATAGTGAAGCCCATCTGTTGCAGACACATCGGGTAAAATCTGTAGAACCAAAGTCAGCAGCAGCAAGGTTTTTGCTGTTTCCACTAGCCAAACTCTCATTCTGATTGGTTACACATGTATCTCTGATCCATTTATAGAATTATTGTCCATCGCTCACATGTTTAAACTTCACATGTTTATTTTCCTTCTTCAAAATATTTGAAACCACCATTGCATCTATCTGACTGAACGAGAAACAAGAATATGTAAAATTCAAAATTCACATTTGAACCTGCTCCCTAGATATTGGTACTTATCACATATAGATGAGTAGTGATGGCTCAGAGGAACCTGCACATCAGGCCGCTAGTAAAGCGCCACCTATAATTTGCAGCAGATGACAATCTCAAATTTTGCCACTTTTTACAAAATAACAAATAAGGCATGATATTTCATGAGAATCGTCTGGATACTTATGAAATATCATACCTTATTTTTATTGAAAACTAGGAAGGATGTTTTAAATTTTATCATTTGCTGCAGTGGTGATTGGCGCTTTAAGGGTTAAGAGTGTGAAACAGAAGAACAAAAAAAAATCTTATTTTTAGCCAAAACATATGTTGTGGGTACTCAAAAAAACGTCTCATCCAAGAACCATATCGATGAGACGGTTCTTTTGAGTACCATAAACATATGCTAAAATTTATGAATAAGAAATATTTAAAATTTTACGCTGAAATTTTTTGTTCATCTAAACCTGTGCTGCATGTCCTTGCAGTCTCTCCAAAGCCTTTACTGCTCACACACACAAAGTATGGGCATAGATGTAGATCCAGTTGAAAATTTAGACCTCAGTCCCACTAGATAGTCAGGCACATTTAACCCTTAAAGCGCCAATCACAACTGCAGCAGAAGACAAATTTTGCGACATCTTTTCTAATTTTCGAAAAAAAATAAGGTATGATATTTAATGAGAATCGTCCGCCAGCAGACGATTCTCATGAAATATCATGCCTTATTTGTTATTTTTGTAAAAGCAGCAAAATTTTAAATTGTCATCTGCTGCAAATTATAGGTGGGGCTTTAAGGGTTAAGAGACATTTTGCAAGTACTAAAATTCGATGAACTGAATCCAATGTTTTCTTGTTGAAAAAGAAATCTAGGCACTCAATTTTCCAGATCAGGATGCTTCCCTTGTAGCAGTCTGTTCTGGGTTTAACAGGTATTAAGATTTTTAACTATCTCAACTGCTAAACGTGTTGGGTCAGTAAAATTTGCATCTTCTCTAAAAATGTCCTCTATTATTTGTATTCAATTACATCACATTATATGCCTTTCAAAATGCATAAAATTATATATAAAAAAAAAAAATATGTGTGCCTACCCTTCCTAAAATTTTCGGACCCGTTACCCAAAACACACATTTTTTTTATTTGGCCGAACAAATTTTGATCCCTGTCTATACTATTTGCATTTCTATGATCATCTCCTGAATGTATTTCTTGTTACGGTTCTAAAATTCTGAACACTTTTCTCTTTCTGTTTTCAATTATAATGTTGGTTTTTCAGGGCTGGAATTAACAAAATGCTTGTCAGAATAGCAAACAGGGAAGACCCTGATCAGACTGCTTCTTCTGAAGCAGTCTGATCTGGGTCTGCACTGTTTGCCTAGGCCTTTTTGGTAGGGGACTAGTGTTCCAAATTTTAGAACATTTACCGTTATAAAACTAATTTTCAGATGTTGAAATATAATTACAGGAACATTACAAGGTACTAGTCTACCAACTTAAAAGAATTTTACAATTATAAATTGTCTTTACATGTGTTACATGTTACAAAGCTGTGTCCATCAACTAATTTGTTTATTGATCTACTGAGAAAGTGCTCATTAATTTATTAATAAGGTTTCTGTTCTTACTGATGTCAATCTTTATTTCGCTTCAAATCAGTCATGTCCAAGGCGACTGGCTAATAACCAGATCCTTTCATCTATTGATACATGTATATGCATTTACTAAGGCCAAGAACTATTCATTTAGCAGTATTTAAGTATCTATGACAATCTTAGGTAACTGAAGTATATAACTGATCTGAAAAGTATTAATAATGTAAACTAGGTTTCCTTCGCAGGAACTTGGCTTTTGCACCTAAAAGTACTAAGGAAGTTGCATACAAAACTTTGGTTCAGTCTTAACTAGATTATGCAGCACCCATTTGGAGCTCTTACTCAAAACTTCAGATTAATCAGGTAGAGAAAGTTTAGAGGACAGCAGCCCGCTGGACCAGCAGGAGATGGTGAAACACAAGTAATGTCAGGGAGATGCTTGATGAGCTTGAGTGGCCATCTCTTGAGGCCCAAAGGGATCGGTCCTACCCTGCTTCTCTTTCATAAAAGACATTGTGGTGCTGTGTCTATATAAAAAGACAAGTACCTGACCCCTGCTCACAGTTTGAAAACTACCAGGTCATCACACAGTGCCCAATATTGTAGATACCGGACATACAGTGATGCACTGTAGAATTCTTTTTTTTCCCCCGAAACTATTCCACAGTGGAATAGTCTTTCTCCTTCGGTGGTCAATTCCTAGACCACTGAGGAGTTTAGGGCACTCCTCATTTAGTCAAAAACATGTGGTGGTGATGGGTTAACCACTGTTTGAGGTGATGTAAGTAGGTCAGGGGTCTCCTGTGCAGTGTTGTGCCTAGAGTGCAGCATTGTGGGATTCCCGTGATTTTACCGTTGATGTCCCTTAAAATCGCACCCAGCGCGGGCCTAAGGACACACTTTGAAAACCTTATTATTTTTTGGCTGGTTATTACCATTTCCGAATTTCCGAATATAGTGTAACCTAATAAAGGGAAGTAAATAGCGCAATTTAGACTGGCACATGGTATTTACCTATGATAAATGTCACATTGGATATTGATTTCTCAACCGGTCCAATACACAACAACAATGGCGGAAAACCCGAATTTCATAGGAGAAGGCCAGAGAAAGCTATTTTAATATAGAAATAGTAAGTTTGCTGGTTAATTCAAAACTAGGACAGTGGCAGAAACTACTTCACTGTCATCTACACCCCTTCTCGAGCCCAAACTATCGACATCGAGCTTAAATTTAAATAAAAAATAAACAAAAATGTCCGGATAACTAAAAATGAACCGAAATTTCTGGATAACTATTGAATAGTTATCCGGAAATTTCTGTTCATTTTTTATTTGGTTCTATTCAATTTAACAGGTAAAAATTTGAAATGTTTGGTGTGCCCCCTTCCTCCCACCCCCCCCCCCCCCCCCCCCCACCTTGAATTTGTAAATGTCTCCCTGAGACTCCAGTAGAGGGACACTAGTGTCCCCCAGAAATCTTGACCTGGCACATCACTGCCCATGGAACCGGGCTTGGTGTCCCCAGAAGACCAGCCAATGGCAGAGGCCAAGAGATGGACCACATGACCTGAGGTAGGAAAGAGCAGTCTGCTGGTAGGAGCCGAGACAAGAGAATCATGCCAGATGCTGTGGCCTCTGCAGAAAGCTTGGCATCTGCAGGCCCAAGGGACAGCTTCCAGTCACAGCCACACTGTTGGATTAAGGCAAGATAAAGACTGGTGCTTGGCGCCACTGTCTATTGTACAGAAACTGTTCATCCCAACTGATTTGACTTACCCCTCATAGGTTTAGACAAATAAAAATTTTCAGCATAAAATTGCAAATATTTTCTTACCCATAAATTTTAACATATGTTTTGGGTGCTCAAAAGAACCATCTCATTGAGACGGTTCTTTTGAGTACCCACAATATATGTTTTGGTTGAGAAATAAAAAAAAATAAATTTTCGTTACGCACTCTTAACTAAATTCCTGCCCCTGGACCAACATCTTTCGAATTAAGTGGGGGAGAGTGTGGTGGTAATGGGTTTCACAACCGTTTGAGGTGACGTAAGTAGGTCTGAGGTCGCCCATGGAACCGTGAACCTCGTGACCTGATGTGGGAGTGAGCGCAGTCTGCTGGTAGGAGCTGAGACAAGAGCATCGTGCCAGCTGCTGTGGTTTCGGGTCGTTTTGGCCAGGTCAATTCGGCCTGGGTCGTTTAGGCCTGATTTTAGGGTGGGTCATTACGGCCTGTTTTGGTAGGTCGTTTCGGCCCAATATACCCCCACCCCAATATTTTACAATATAAATGTCTGAGACAGTACATATTGATAAGTTCTCTTTTGTGACCTCATACTAGCCTGTGCGGCGCTGCAGTCTCAAAAGATATCCTGCGTGCACAGTTGAAAAAGATGATACAGATTACAGACCCAAACCCATACAACTAAAACCAACATATTCACAGCCTTTGCTGCTTAGGTAAACAGACCAAAATTTAGGGGCCTGACCCCATTGGAAATCTGAACATTCATCTTTAAAGGATGACTTATCACATGTGCGATAAGTCACATGGAATGGCCCAAATAATATAATGTTTACAAGAATTATGGTACATGTCCGGCACGGCATGCATAATTTCATATGTACAAGCAGTGAAGGTTTAATTAAGCCTGAAAAAATGTGCAATCTCTTTAGAGTCATTGCACTCACAAAGTAGGGATTTGGAATAGCATGTGGGCCGAACTCTAGGCATCTGGTCCCACTAGGGATGGCTGCCCATACAGGTTTTAAATGATTACTTCGGTAAACAACACGAGATGGCCCAAATAATAAATTGTGGATTTTTACTTTACTTTCCCATTACGGTAAATGTTCTAAAATTTCGAACACTCTAAAATTACGAACACCTATAATTATCGCCGAAAATAATTTTTAAAACATCCTAAAAAATCGAACACTGACCTTTTTGGGAAAAGTGAATTTCTAGAATTACGAACACAAGTTATTTTCGGCGGAAAATCGATGTCCGTTTATCTGTTTGTCCCATCCGTGCTCGGTTTACTTTTAACGTACAGCGCGTGAGCGGTAGCGACATTTGGAAGGTTCCATTCCACTTAAATGGATACGTTCTTTTTCGCATGCCGAGCACAAGACTATACTTTTTGTCTGCGATACATGTTTTCAGATAAGATCAAATGCAAGAGCGCATTAAAAGCACGGACTTTCCTACATGAAGTACGTGACAAAGTTCATGCATGTTATTGGTATAAGCTGTCCGGAAAACAGTGCAGGCTACCTGCAGCGTGTTCAAATATTTTTAAAACCCTTCATTGGCGAAATTTTTACATCCGATCAGCAATGGTCATTAACATGGATTTCCTTTGTCAGTATATTGTCACAGACATTAAACAGACATGCCTCGAGCAAGGATTAGGAGTTACGATTACCGCGAGAAAATGCACATCTTAGCTTGTGTTCACCATGAAGACTTAGGTCTACCATTTATAGGTCACTGGTCATACGCTGCCTGGTCGTCAAAATTGAACATTTGCAAGTAACAGTAGATGTTGTTACTTTAAAAAAAAGCCATGCAAACCACAGCGTTAAACAACTGAGTAAATTTGCTAAGTAAGTTTGCTTATACAAACTTATATACAAAAGGGCCTTTTTTCCAAGTGGTGGTTTCAGTCGTGAGACACATAATTGATCCATTCAACATAAAAGCGGTGATGCTCGACCATCAGTGCTGTATTGAGAATGCACACTTGCGCAGGCTCGTCTGAGTCTTTGTCGCACATTGTAAGTACCAAAATATCATGAAATTATATGTGCCGATCCAGGTCCAGACCCCCCCCCCCCTGAAAATTCACCAAATATAGGGTTTTCTAGCAATACATGTCCGGATCCGCTGAAAAATCGCAGCTGCGAAGCCAGCATTCAATGTTGGGCATTCATTGGCATGCCAGCGAAACGCCATTTAAAGGCGTTTCGCCGACGGGCCGATGATGGCCCGCTTAAAGTGGGACTTGGATCCTCCCTCCCCTCATCAACTTTAAAAATAAACGTTGTCAAAGTTGGATCCCCTCTGACAAAACTTTCTGGATCCGCGCATGAATTATGTCCGTCGACAGTTTAATTTCAATCGAGCCGGTTCACACGCACTGCATGCATGCGCAGATCCAGAACATTTGCCAGAGGGGGTAGTGAGAGAAGACCGAAATGCCATTAAAAATGGACCACCATCGGCCCATCAGCGAAACGCCATTGTCGATAATGGCCTACCACTGAATGCTGGCTTGGTAGCTTTGTGATGTTTAGGGGATCCGGATCAATATTGCTAGGAAACCCTATATTTTTGTGATTTTTCAGGGGGGTCAGGACCCCCTGTCCCCCCTCTGGATCCGCCCATGGCATGCATCTGAAAGAAGGTACTCGTCTGAAATGTTCCTTTCAGCGTGTGGTGATCATCGGACGCAAAGTCGGACTAGATTATAACTCTTGATATGCATGTGGCACTGGATCCAAACTGTTTGCAAACTTTGAAGTAGAGAGACTGCACGGTGTTTGCACACGAATCTTTTGTTTTGGCTTGGTTTCTTAAAATATCGAGACACAATGTTTGGGTCAGTCAATCAATCTTGTTACAACTGCTTCCGATGAGGACCCAAAACTCAAACTTACCGTGCGCATCGGCTTTTGTACGGCAAAGTGGGACATTCCACAGTATTAACGCTTTGCGTACTTTCTACCGCATGCACACATTTTTAAATTGACGAAACGTTCTATCCTGAATACCATTCGGGTCTGATCTGGATCCAAACCGTGTTTGCAAAGAGAGAGAGAGAGAGAGAGACTGGTGCAGGCACATCAAAGTAAACATTCCATCGGCGGATCGACAATTAGAGAGAGAGAGAGAGAGAGAGAGAGAGAGAGAGATGTGTTCTTTTTGAATTTCGTCAGTTTTTTTACTCTGGGAACTCGTCTACGTATAGATCTTTGCAAAAAATCTGATCGTACGAGATGTTTAGCGGTTTCAATTCTTGAGTACAATATTAACTCGGACTCGAAGTCGGCAGAGCGAGCAAAAGCGTTTTGGTTTTCTGAAGGAAGAACGAAATAGTGTAGTGATTCGGCGAATGAACATAGGAGACCCGGCTTCTGGAATAGTTTAAATCAGTGGACTCTCATGACTTGCAAGTAAATTGAGTGACATAATATGCGCGTGCCTGACTCTCGACTTGGCGAATACCGCACGCGCTGGACATTTTACTGACTCAGTCCGCATGAATTTAGCGGCGGTTTTAATAAGATTAAAGAAAAGAAAAACAAGGAGATAGCACAGAATCATATCGCTGTGTTTTCAACACGTTTCTACCACATTTTGACATGCATATATACCGTTTTTCTCCTGATAAAGTCCACATTCTAAAATTACGAACACTGGCATTTTTTTCATAAATGTAATTTCTAAAATTACGAACAGCGGGAAAAATAATTATTTTTTGGTGTTCGTAATTTTAGAACATTTACCGTAACATATAATGTGGTGAATATATACATGTATTTAGACAATTTGGCTACAAAAAATAGTGTAACTTTCAGTCATCGAGCGAATTAATCATTAATAAATGCTAATGCATTATTAATGCATTACTTTTTTCAAGTAATTCAATGTAATGATTAATTCACCAGTTTTTAATTACTTTAATGCTAATTCAATGCATTACTTTTGTCAAAATTCACTGCATTACTTGCATTACTTTGAATTGATGTCTATCAGAAATTTTGCCATCAATAGTATAGACTGCACAATAGAGAAATGAGATACACAACAAAAGGATGTGTTTCCATAAGTTTTTTCCATTCACAGTTTGTTCAACTTGCTTGTAAAGACTGTTATTTGACTAAGGAACATGCAAAATGAACTGTGAAACTTGCAAGGAAAGGCTTTGATTTTATATCAATAAAGTGAAACAGCTTACAGTCACTGGCAATCCCAGATGAACCTTGAATAGTGAAAATGTAGCTGGGAAGTGTTGAAATGTAAGGTATTTTATTCCACTTTATTTAAGTCAAATGTGTTTTGTTTTTTATCTATAAATCATTTTAAAGCTAATTAAATTAAATTAAATTAAATAAATTAAATTAATTAAAGCTAACACATGATGATTTGGCGGCACTGGTGGCGGGCGGACGTGTTTTTAGAGCTCTGCAAAAACTTTTTATTTTGTATATTTTTAACTCTGCTGGTGAAAGATTTTACATAGAACTGTATATATATAAATACTGGTGAAGGTGGTAAGGCAATTGTGAAATTTGAAGCTGGCGAAGAGAAATATTTATCGTTTCAACCGGACTTCGGGAACAAAAGAAGCGTGACGTGTCAGCGCAGCCATCTTGAAAAGTGAAAATTTTATGAGCTGGACTGAATGAGAACTGGGTTCTACTGAAGCTGAGCTTAGTCAAGGCTACTTACCTTTGAGATACATTAGAGGAAGAACAGAATTCTACGTTTCCTTGATTTTTGGACCGGAAAAAGACTGATATTTTATTAACCCGAAGAGCAGTGTGAATCAATCTAATCCAGATCTGTATCATATTTGAACCAGAACTTTACAGTCTTATCAACTACAACAGTAACAACCTTTATGACTGGTGGTAGAAAGAGTACATAGTGTGTCTTGCAGCTTAAGCTCCGTCCTGAAGGGAGCTAATAAAATATAGAGCAGCCCTAGTCTGATTTTTCCCTTTTATGTGCCCAGTTTTTCTTTCACTTATTTTTATATGAACTGTTTTAATTTTGCAGGTCCGCAACTCAAAAGCAGTGAAAACTGATTAGATTTTATATCTGCCCCCCACCCATTAGTACATCTCTGTGTCCTGATATATAAACCACTAATGCGGTCCTGTAAACCTTTTTAAATAAAATATGTTCCTTTAAGGGAGGATCAGTGTCTTTTTAGAATTTTTTTTATGTAAGTGAAGTGAGGTTTCGACTTTCACTGTCCAACTACGCAGACTCATTTCCAATAAAATTGGTGTTAAAATATTGAGTGTCACTTTAATCGTGTGTCGGCATCGGCAATTTTTGATTAAGGCTACTTTACTGAAGCCTGATAGATTTTAAACATACATTTTTAAAATTACCATTTTATTTTTAACCTTTTAAAAAATTAAGTAAGAAATCTGTAAGCACATGTTCACTGTTCAAAGTATTGAGTGAAGTCATTTTTTGCATCTGCAAATTATATATACATGTCTCCTCTTTTCAGTGATTCAGTGTTAAACTAAAGTAGTGTATTTGCTGCAAACTTCATGTTGGTTTTACCATAGTCTTTTAATAATTTTTGTAACTTTTATTGTAATTGGTGCATTTGAGATTGATGTAAGACATTACCTCATATTTCTCTTGGTCTTTTTTTAAAGAGTAATTGTGGTTTTCTTCTTGAGGTATTCCCTGTTGGCTAGTTTTTTATTTTTTTCTGCCCGTTAGGAAAGGCAGGTGGAGTTAAATTTCAGGTCTGAGTAATTTCCCGTCCCCTTTCTGCAACCCCTTGAACAGGTCTAGGTGGTAAATTTGTGGTTTAATCTGATTAAAATTATTGGTCCCAAGGGTTCCTATCCTATACCCAGCAATGCCGGTAATGTCAATGCGTACGCGTCGTAGTGCAAGAAACCTGCAGCAACTGGCAGAGTCTGAACAACCGGGTGACGATAGTGATGGTGAAACCTGTAGGGATTATGATTTGAATTATGATAGGGCTATGCAAAAAAAACTTAATGCATGTAACACAGATTACTTGATTACTAGGGCCGAGAAGGGGGAAAATCTGGTTTTTAACTTCTCTACTGCAATGTATGAATTATATAGGGCAAAACTTGCTGAACACTTTCAAAATTTGAACAACGACCCTGATATCGAAACTAGGGTCACCTTTAAGGATACCGCAGAAAAGTCAGGCTTGTTAGTCGAATCAATCATTAAGATATTCCCGGGGACCCAGGGAGGGAGGTCAAAATACACAGTAAATTTATACCATACAAATAACAGTATGATGGTTAATGGTAGAATGGCGGTGCAATTCAATGATGAACATGCAAAGATCACAGAGTCCATTATGGCAAGTGAGCAAGTCTCCCAGCTAGATCAGGATATATGCGCTAGGATAGTTGAGGGCCTTGGGGAAATTTCAGTGTGCAAATCTCAAAAAATAACACGTCCTGCTGTTCCTACTGGTGTGGACACTTCTATGAGTGTCCCTGCCAGTTCGAACGATTCATCATACAGGGTGAGCAGTGCAGATACCTTGCGGTCGGGTAAAAACACAAAGGGGCTTTGTGCTCAGGATGGTAATATGCCTTTGCAGCATTCTGGAGGGGGAGGCGAGGGGGGGAGCTTCTCTGTCCAACATGTGGGTTGCCAATCGAGACGGATTCCAGCATATGCTGTGATCGGTGTGACATATGGTATCACATGAAGTGTGAACAAATTAATCTAGAGATGTATGCCCTTTTTGACAGTAGTGAATTGGGGTATACATGTCTGGCCTGCACACACGAAGTACAGTGTGAGGATCTGACTGAGAGTCTCTGCACCGATCATAGGGATGTGCTGGAGGCCTGTCCGCTTTCAGATGATGAGGAGACACATAAGAAAGAGGGTTATGAACCTGAAGCCGTCCCTCCTGCCGAATGTGGCAGGGTTCTGTCCTTGGGCACACCCATAGAGGCCCCCAGTCCAACTAACTCTAGTAAGGCTGATATCCTTTTGCCGGGTATGAGAGAACATAGCAACAGCATGGCAGCTGAAGTGACCGCTACTCTAAGTAATGTGCATAAAGAAAAGAAAAAGGGACCAAATATAACTGACTGTGCGAGTAGTAGCAACAATGATGCAAACAGTGAAAACAAGTCTGCATGTAGCAAACCCAATAGAAAAGGGGGGAGGAGCAAAATTAAAGAAACTGAACAAGAGGAGCAACTTAAACTTCAGAGATCTGTGATTATGAACCTGGAACGTAAATTGGGGGAAATTGAGAATTCAAATAAGATCCTCAGACAGGAGGTGCATTTATTTAGGTCAAATAATGAAAAAACATCCAATGATGGAACATATCAAATGAGCCACGGACCGAGTAGAGCAGACACTAATCAAACCTACCAGCATCATAAAAATGGTTCAAACCCCAGACATTATGACTCTCAGGAGCCAAATGACCGTGTAAATTTTTTCAATAGTATAACACAAATGAAAGAACAAATAAGAAATATGGATTTTGAACTTATGAAACACCGGATTAGTAATATTGAAGCCTCCCTGCTCCAGCAGCAGCGGCTCTTGTCAATGCCACACCATAGTATACATCCTGCTGTCAATTGTTTTGGCACTGCTATGCATGGGTTTGGTCTAAACCCATTCCAGCAACACCCATGGGCACAGTTCCCTGTTAGTTATATGCACCCGCAAACGTACCCTACAATGCAATATGGTACCCATTTAAATCCAATGAATTATCAAGGTTACCCAATTATTTCATTAGAACAAGCACAGGTGCGTCAGTATCCTAACCCATCGAGGGTGAACCTTCCGTTTCGAAGTGAGCAAATGGCTCAAAATCCTGTGCAAGGAAACCCAGTGGGATTTGTTCCTCAAGTGCAGAGGCCTAATAGACAAACACAAGTGCAGAAAAATCTAAAAAGGGCTGACCTTGAGTTTCGTACGGAGAATTATGCATATAACCCCAGTGGGGACGATAGTAGTGCCACAAGGAGGCCCAACGGGGGCTCTGTAAATAGTGTTACAGGCCCTGCCTATAATCCAACTGTGGAAAGTGGCAGTGCCATCTCAAAGCCAAGTGAGTGTCATGTAACTAGTGCCGTAGGCCCTGTGGCTCCCCATATTGAAAATAACAATGGTGTTAATTCTACCAGGAAGACTGAACCACATGAGCGGGGGACTACTCTCTGCACAGATTCTGCAGATGCACTAGGTGATTCCTATCCCCCTGTCCTCACACTGGATTCAAACACGATTGATCTGAGAACTGATGCTGTCTCTGATGTAGATGACAGTACTGTCTTGCCCCAGGAGGTCGGTGCACACCTAGGGGCTAGTACTGTGTGTGTGAGAGGGACAGATACTGAAAGGTTACCCTGCCCAGTGGCCACAGGCAGCAATGCTGATATATCATCCCATAATAGGGCAGACATCAAGAAGTCTTTTTTGTGGAGCGGCAGGGCCTCGGAATCAACATGGAAGAGAAAAAGCTGTTAACAATAGGCACATTTAATGTGAAGAATATTGAGACTAATGAAGTATACCTTAGGGAGTTGTTAAAAACCTGTGATATTCTTGCAATCCAGGAGCATTGGTTATTCTCGTTCCAGTTAAGCAATATTGTGTCTCATTATGCATATAGCAAGGCTGTTGATGACAATGACCCCCTACCCCCTAACCAAAAACCCAGAGGATATGGCGGAGTCTCTTTGTTGTTCCGTAAGAATATGGACCTTAAAGTTAAAAAGCTTATACACGGCGAAAACAGAATGGTTGTCACTGAGGTGCAGTCATCACCTCCCATCTGCATATGCAATGTGTATATGCCATGTAGAAACTCAAAGGGAAATGCAAAAAATGACGACAATTTTCAAAGCTGTCTCGAACAAATCGAGGAAGTTTTGAGTATATACCAAAAGACTCACATTGTCCTGCTGGTGGGGGATTTCAATGCCTCTTTGAATAGACAAAGAGGAAATGCACAGGATGTGCTGCTCCAGGCAGCAGTGGCCTCAAATTCCCTAGAGCATCAACAAAAGGGAGTGTCCACTTTCTTTCATCCAAACAAAACTGACAATGCTGAGATAGATTATATTCTTTTCAATAAGATCGGGCAGAGATTTGTGAAGTCTGTGTATGTGGAGAAAAGCGTAGCCCTAAATACATCTGACCATGTTCCGGTCGTAATGCAACTGGAGCTACCAGTAGGTACGGAAAAAATGAAAATGTTATCATAAAATGCAAACCAAACTGGGACAAGTGTGATAAGCAGAACTATCAGTTATTTATCAAAAAAAACTTGAAATCTTTTGATTCCTTTTATCTTGGAAATTCTTCAGACCTGGATATACTTTATCCAATAGGACACTTGAATGCAGTGTTGAAATTGGCTACGGAAGATAGCATCCCAAATTTTAAACCTGAGGTGCGCCTTAAACCTCAGCGTTACCGACCATGGTCGGAAAAAATCCATGAGGCTGTAAAATATTGTCGCCTAACATGGTGGGAATGGAAAAAAGCAGGTGCTTCACGGAACCCCACAGATCCAGATTTCATCAAAATGAGGAAAGCAAACAAGAACATAAGAAAAGAGCAAAGGAGAGAGGCAGCAAGGAGGAGAGAGGCAGCAAGGAGGAGAGACTTACAAATTGAGTCAATTATGGCCGCGGAAAATGATCCAAAGACCTTCTTTAGGCTAGTGAGAAATCAACGGAAAACCACCCGCGAACAGACTGATAAACTCATCGTCGGAGGAAATACCTGCGAAACCGGCGAAGAGATATGTAAAGCCTGGGCCTCACATTTCCAGAAACTTGCCCTCCCCTTGGAGAATGAGAATTTTGATAATGAATACAAACTACTTGTTGACATGGACATTGAAAGTATCACAGCAATCTGTGAGGCTGAGAGTAAAAGTATTGACCCAGTTACAGAACAGGAGGTTACTAAGGCCCTTCGGAAGCTAAAGAACAATAAGGCCGCTGATTCTATGGGCTTATGTAGTGAACATCTCAAGCTGGGGGGTACCCCTGTTGTGGGGTTCATTACATCATCTCTGAACTGTTTGATCAGGGCAAGGGCTGTGACTGCTGTGCTTAAAGAGGGGATACTTACTCCTATATACAAGAAGGGTGACCCTACCAATCCAGGTAATTATAGGGGTATTACCGTGACCCCTGTCCTTCTAAAAGTCTTGGAGCATGTCCTAAACAGAAGACACAACAAAATCCTAGAAGAAACACAGTCCAAACTACAGAAAGGCTTCACGGAGGGTTGCTCTTCCCTGAGTGCGGCGGTTATCCTAACCGAATGTATTCTAGAGTCAAAAAATAACAAGCAAGATCTTCTATTGACAACGCTGGATACACAAAAAGCCTTTGACGTGGTTGATCACAACTCTCTATTGCGTAGATTGTACCTTGATGGGATCCACGGAGACGACTGGTTACTAGTTCGAGATATGTATACTGACTGTACCTCCAGAGTTAAATGGGCCGGACTATTGTCTGACACCATTGACATCCAACAGGGAGTTAGACAAGGTGGTGTGCTTTCAACGTCACACTACAAAAGATATAATAATCCCTTGTTACTCCATCTTGAGGACCAATATACTGAGGTACGAATTGGCTCAATTAACATACCTCATGTGACTGTGGCGGATGATCTAGCCGGATTGACTAGAAGGCACCGTGACATGCAAGTGATGGTGTGGGATATTGAGAACAACACCGAAAGAGAGAGATACTGTGTGAACCCCAATAAGAGTAGCTACCTATGTTTTAATATCCCAAAATATGAGACCCAGGGCATTGAGTTGGTCATGTCAGGTGAAAAAATCCCCTGCGAGGAGTGCACTGTTCACCTTGGAATCACTAGGGACATAAAGAATAAGGTCCACATAGAGGAAAAATTAAGTCTAGGTCGTAAAACAGCATACTCACTAATGGGGGCGGGGTTTCATAGTGTGAATGGACTGAAGACATCCCATAATGGTCATTTGTGGTCTACCTTTGTGGTCCCAAGGGTCATATACGGACTTGAAACCTTATCCCTCATGAAAAAGGACATTGAAAACCTTGAAAAGTTCCAAAGGAAATCTCTAAGACAAATACAAGGTCTCCCTGATAAAACCCCAAATTGCATTACTCTGGCATTGCTGGGCGTGTTACCCCTTGAGACGGTTATACATAAAAACACCTTAAACCTGTTCATGGGTATTGCACGTAACAGTAAATTCATTGAGTATGATATAGCAATGAGGCAGCTTGCTGTGAAAACTCCCGATGAGAAAAGCTGGTTTAATATGGTCAGGACTATTCTAGGAACATATAACCTGCCTTCAATTTTTTTCCTATTTGAGAAACAAATGTCAAAATCAGAATGGAAGAGAATCCTTAATGAGACCGTGCATAGCCATATTGAAGCCATGTGGCGGGCTGACATGGCTGAGAAATCTTCACTGAAATATATAAATCCAAATTCCTTAAAAGTAGGGCAAACCCATCATGTATGGTCCACTGTTAGTAATTGTTTAACAGATAGTAAAAGAGCTCAGCTTAAATGTAAATTGCTTACGGGCACCTACATCTTGCAAGGTAATAGGGCTGCTTTTAATCAATACACAGTGGACCCTACCTGTAAACTGTGTTTAGCTGCACCCGAAACAAGACAACACTTTATAGCAGAATGCTCAGCATATGAACCAGAGAGAGGCGTCTATGCCGAGAAGTTGCGAAATAACCCAGTTCTCCCTGATGAACTCAAAAGTGACTTGTTGAACCCAGAACTGTTTACCCAGCTCACCCTGGATGCTTCATTCTACATTAATGGGTGTGAAAATTTAGAAGCCCTAGAATTGCATTCCAGAGAATATATATTACAGATACACAGGAAAAGAATAGCAAGCCTTAATCGTCAAATTTCAGAGTGCTAATAATTACCAGCTTTTGTGCCTGCGGAATAATGTGTTAAACCTGTAAATACACAGACTGTATATACATTTCACCTCACCAGTTCAAAACTAATACGAGCTCACTGAACCTTTACACCTTATGGTGGTGCCTCGATAAGCCAACGGGGGAACTCTAAGAAGAATAGAATAGAATGGTGTGAATTTTGTTACAATCCAATATCCATTTCAAAGAAACAAATGTTTTGAATACAATAAGGGTACTTATCACTTGATTGTTCTGTTAATACATTTTGACACTTGGCCACTAACAGTGTGTCTCTGTGGTCAGTTGAGCCGCAGGGTTGTTATATTGGACATAGCTCCAGATAAGGATTGGAGGCAAATGGGTATTTACCCACCTCTTTTTGGCTTAATTGGGTATTTCAAATTTTAAATTGGGTATTTCAAGTTTTTGTATTGGGTATCCATCTGAAAGCAAACAAGCAATGAAACCGGGCCTTGTTTCTCCCGATTTTTTGTTTACTTTCGGATTCACTAGAAAGCACACTGGCAATATTAGTATATCTGAGATCGCTATTTGCAACTTATTTCGAAAATCCAACGTATCCGCCGATACATAATATTAGAATTCTCTTAAACAGTGATATGTCATATCCCGCTCTGGATCATCGAGGCGCTTTACGCACTCCGTGAAAACACAGGTAATTCTCTGTTATCCCAACGTATTTTGGTGAATTTATAACTTGCAATATCTATAAAACTACTCAAAATTTTGCGCTGAAATTTTCAGTATCGATTAGAAATATGGTTTTCTTTTGATAGATAAGTGTTTTTAAAACAATCGGACATGTTTACGGACATATTATTGATTAAAATTTCAGGATTTTGAACGCTTTTTAATAAGCGTCTAGCATTATTTTCACCGAGTATCTCAGCGTGAGGTTACATAAAGCCTAAAATACCCGGATGACTTAACAATAGAATTAATATTTCTTACATATAACTTTACCAAAGTCAACAAACACTTGAATTGACAACATTAATGTATTATTTATTTCAAAATAAAAGACTTTAGTAAAGATAAGGGAGCGACTATAGAATATGCATACTACCAAGCAATTATCTAACCCTAACCATCATAATAGATGTTAAACATTTTACATTACTTCCATGTAATCTATGTTCTAGCACATTTCCCCAATGAACCAAACAAATTATGGCGGACAGATTCTATAGTTATAGCGAGCACAGCTCAAAACGCGCAAAGCGCGTTGCGAACAACGTGAGCTCTTACAGTATATGGTCTAAAATGGGCTAGGGTTTATGCACAGTGTATCTTTAAAATCTCATGGTCCGGTTTTGTTGTCCATGAAATAACTTCCGTTTCCGGTGAATCAGAGCTTTTTCCCGTCGGCAGTGGACAAGTTAAACGAACCAGCATTAAGACGCATGGTACCAGCTGTTACGTCACTGGCGAATTGATTGCAAGGCGCTATTTTTTAAAACAAGAAAATGAAGAAATCGAAAATTAGTTCAAAGTAAACTCACTTTTTTTCTATTCTATCACAAGCGTTTTCATACATTCTCCAACTTTGATTCGAACAAAACTGACGATACTTCAGTTTTAAGACGAAACCAACCAAATTGAAGCGGGCTATTTGCCAGACGAAAAAATGAGTCAATAAAAACCCACAATGCATCGCTATGCACATATGAACTCCCCAGCACTATTAACCAGTACATTTTAACTCCCCAGTATTGACGCTCTCTGTCCAAAAAAGACACTCCCCAGTATTGTCGCTCCCTGTCCAGAAGGACCCCAGGGGTTGTACTGTAGAGATTATGCATAGAAAAACGGTACACTCTCTCTCTCTCTCTCTGCTAGACTGCTTTTTATCGGTCTCTATACTGGATTTGATAAAGTTGTAATGGTGCGTTTGCATCTAACAGTGACCTATATTAAAGTGACTAGACACTTCATTTTTCAGCCATATAGGTATGTCGTGGCATGTGTCAACTGACTAACGCTTGGTGCGCCTTTTATCGTACACACTCAAAATGGCGATGCAGCTTGTGAGACCGCTGCATTCATAGGTACTTTAAAGAGCGTACTTCGTCTTTAATATCGCTTATTGGTAAATATTGTTAATAACAATCGAAAAAACATATATGAAATATTGCTAAATGCTTTGTTTCTGCAATGTAAAAACTTATCCAATTGAGTTATGACCGTGTAAATAACGGCCGATTTTAAGAAAGTTGCGGAAATCTACAAAGAAATGGCTTCAAAAATACCTCTTTCACTCTGACGAATAAAGCTTCAAACATGGCTATATCTGTGTCTCGATTTATCAATATTCATAAACTAAGATGACCAATGATTCATAATTATCGTTAATATATAATTTCGGTGTTTATAAAGGTGTTAAAAGTTTAGGTAAACAATATAGAAATTACGCTGTGTATTCCAAAACAGCGGTAAAAGCCTATCGTGTAGATAAATAATATCGAGTTTCCCTCATTTACCTGTGTAAGATACACGACAGTGTTATTTGAGTTGAGTATTGGTATTTTATTGGAGTTTCTAGTCACTCTTATATAGGTCACTGCATCTTAATATGCTAATATTGTAGTGCCATATGCTTTCAGGGACTATACATCCGTGATGCTTTTGACATACTTTCTTAACATGCTGCAGGGGAGTGTGGGCAGCAGCCCTTTTTACTTGTAAAATGTGGAAACTAATTTTTAACAGAGCAAAGTACAGTTGTCCCCTTCTCTATTTCTCTCACTCCCCATCCACCACAGCCCCCAACCCACCCACCATTCATTATAATCTACCTACCTGCCTGCACCTGCATGTCTGTCTGTCTGTCTGTCTATCTATCTATCTATCTATCTATCTATCTATCTATCTATCTATCTATCTATCTATCTATCTATCTATCTAATCTAATCTACCCTACCCCACCCTATCTATCTATCTATCTAATCTAATCTACCCTACCCCATCCCACCCCTACCTCTTCCCCTACCCTACCCCACCCCTACCTCTTCCCCTACCCTACCCTACCCTACCCACCCACTGGTCTGTCTGTCTGTCTGTCTGTCTGTCTGTCTGTCTGTATCTATCTATCTATCTATCTATCTATCTATCTATCTATCTATCTATCTATCTATCTATCTATCTATCTCTCACTCTCTCTCTCTCACTATCTATCTATCTATCTATCTATCTATCTATCTATCTATCTATCTATCTATCTATCTATCTATCTATCTATCTATCTATCTATCTATCTATCTATTAAACTACGAAAATTCAGGGCATTACTATATGTCTGGTATCTACAATATTGGGCTCTTTGTGGTGGCCTTTCAAACTGGGAGCAGTGGTCAAGTACTTGTCTTTTTCTATACACATAATGATAACAGTATGTGTCAATACAATCTCAATGAGCTGTGATTAACCTTGGTAGAAATAAACTCTTAAATCAGATAACTTATCTTAGTATTTCTAAAATGAATAAAATGCCAAAAACCATGAATTCAGTAATGTTCTTCAATATCTTCCTTTTGATATCATCTGCAATTTGCCGATGGTACATTATTATGGTGACTGAGTTGTACCAGAACACTGTGTCACAATGTGCAAAAAAAGAGAAATGTTCTAAATATCATTCTCTAATATATCAAGGACTTTAAAAGGTTTTCAAGAGCTTGAACTGCTTTTAAATTCCATTTGCAGGGGATTACATATATGTATTCTATCCCTGTGAATAGAGTTGTACATCATTTTTGTTCGGTTTGACTCTTTATGTCCCAGTCAACGATTTTTCAGTCATATCAGGACTGGTATTCATGGGTTGAATCAATACTAAGCTGCGGATAAAGTGTCAAAGACACAGCACAGTGACTCCGCCAGTGGATATACTCAAGCAAGCAACACTTCAATCTCCAGACTAACACTCTTCCAACTGAGTGAGCCGCTGCTCTATGCATTTCAGTGTACCTCTTGACTAGCATGCTTTGAAAGACTAGAGGTGCAGCCTCTAAGGCTAGGGGCTATAATATGTAATATATGGGCAAACAGACTGATCTTATTCTTTTGGACTTTAGTAAAGCTTTTGATAAAGTTGCCCATGAAAAACTCCTCCTAAAACTTCACCATTATGGCATCAGAGGAGACACTCTAAAATGGATTACGGACTTTTTGGATAATCTAAAACAGGCTGTGGTAATTAATGGAATTAACTCAGAAAAAATCCCGGTCTCCTCTGGCGTCCCACGGGGCTCTGTTCTCGGTCCAATTCTCTTCCTTGCATACATAAATGACCTGCCTGAGCAGGTCAAATCCAGAGTCAGACTTTTCGCAGACGACACTGCCTTATACCTCGCAATCAGCTCAACCACAGAAAGCGAGGTCCTACAAACAGACCTAGCAAGTCTTGAACAATGGGAAAAGATGTGGGACATGCAATTTACCCCCTCTAAATGCCAGGTCCTTCAAATCACAAAAAAGGTAAAACCCCTCAACACCAAGTACATTCTACATAATGTAGAGCTGGAAAGTGTCCCAGCAGCAAAGTACTTAGGGGTCACCATTGGGGACGACCTCCCATGGTCCAAACATATTGACATCACCACAAAAAAGGCCAAACAAACTCTTGGTTTCCTTAAAAGAAATATTCGGGTCCATAATAAGGACCTTAAATCAGTAGCATACAAAACTCTTGTAAGGCCTCAATTGGAGTATGCTTCAACAGTATGGTATCCCCACACCACAACAGATATAAATAAAGTGGAAGCAGTCCAAAGAAGGGCTGCAAGGTGGGCTACAAGAGACTATAGATACACCTCTAGTGTCACTGCTATGTTGAAGAACCTAAACTGGCGCCCCTTAGACCAACGTGGCATTGATAGCCGACTCGTGATGATGTATAAGGTCACGTATGACCTTATAGCTATCCCTGCATCAGACTACCTTGTTCGAAACACCAGAACATCGCGACACATACACCCTTTAGCATACAGACAGATCCAGACTCTCAAAGACTATTACAAGTTCACATTTTTACCTAGAACAATTATCCACTGGAACGCCCTCACTGCCAACATACCGACCCTTCCCACTCTGGCACAGTTTAGCGGTGCTATCTGCCAGGTAATTCATGTGTCCCCCTGAATACCAGCTTCTGTTTTATCTTTAACCCATATTAACACTCCTTCTCGCACTGTACAAGCTCGTCTCACCACCTTTTCTATCACTTTGTTTCAACTAACCCCCTCAGCACTTGGTATTCCTGAATACCCGTCTGACGTCCCCCTCGGGGGTTAAGACATATTGGAAGATAGAGATAGATATCAGTTTTTACGGAAAAGGGTAACACATTTAACTGATTCTTATGATGTGCCCCACCTAACCACCCTCCTCGAACACACATCGGACCCATATTGGGTCCCAGAACACACTTATTACAACTCTTAAAACCAGGCCAGAAGCAACTGTTATTTTGTATGAAAGCATTTAGCTGCCACCCTGAGCTGCCAGGTGTTCTTATTCAAACCACTACAATAAGGGAAAATCCCTCCTCAGGAGGAGCTTGATCCCACGACCCTCACTAATGAGTCCGTGCTCTAATCACTGAGCTTCTCAGGTGGTCCTGTTCAAACCATCCCTGGAACACTAGTCTGAGCTACCAGGGGGGTCGTTCCAAACCACTACCTACTAGTGGAACTTACACATAAATAGAAAATTGGATCTAGCATGCTGTGCTCGCCATTAAGGTTGTGCCTTATTTCATATTACCAGGATAAGGTCGGGTCTGAAAGCCCCTGCCGAGCCGAGCCGCCGACTCTACGAGCCGCCGAGTCAAAAGTTTATTTTTTCAAAAGCATCCTCCGTGGAGATTTATCATAAATATTTTTTATATAAAATCATAATTTAGACTAAAAACAATAAGTGGAACATAAAGAAAATTTATAATTTTTTATAATTTTGATTTAATTTCCTTTTTATTCCTCGCAGGGGGTCTGAAAGCCCCAGCCGAGTGGAAATTCCTTTTTCAGCTAACTATGCAGCCAAATCACCAACATATGTATCATTTTTAATGTTTTTCCATGCAAATTTATTAGTTTATCGATATATGTACAACAATTGAAAGAAAAATTACCTGCTATGTAATATAATCCGATATTTCATTTAATTTTGACAATCCCGAGCCACGCTATAAAAGTCGAACCGAGTCGGATTTCAGCGGCCGCTAATTATGCAAAACAATTTTAATTGAGCCGAAACGTCCATACCGCTTTGAAAGTCGTTAAAATTGACCACCAGTCACACAATAATTAGTTAAATCAATTGGATACAAATTGATTAGTAATTATAATGTTATGATTGATTATTTAAATTAATTGATTAGACTTGACTAATATTTATGATATATGTTCAGATATACAGCTAATTAAAGAAGTCTGACAAAGTAAATGGTATGATTAATTTTTAAGTACCTGAACATCTTTTAATCTGGCATTAATTTGAATTGCTCTTTTAAAAGCAAAAATGGTATAAATGGTACCAAGAATCAGTCTGTGTATTCAGAGGAATGGTAAAAAGTGGTCCCAAAAGTGGTACAAAGCCTCCCCAAAACACAAAATAGGCACCATACACTTCAGCCCCAAACAAAATGGACCCATCACAGAGGAGTCAGGTAAAATGAGCGAAGCTACTAATCAAAAAGTCCCAGGGACTCAGGGACCATTTGTTCCCAAGGGCCAAAATCCCTCAATCTCAATAAACGCCTCGATCAACACAACCTCAACCCAAAGAAACGACCACAGATTCGTATGATGATCATAAACATCATAATTGAAGGAGGTTGTAGGGTGGTCAGTACCCCCATTTTTTCTGAAAAAAAAACCCCAAAAATATTGAAATTTAAAATTTCGAACCCAAAAAATTACCCTACATATGTATGAAAATATCAGATTACACCCCCCCCCTTTGAACACCTTAGGCCCAACAGCGACACGTCATTTGAAAGACGTTTTGATGGCAGGTCGATGGTTGTCCGATTTAGTTTGCTTACTGCATACCGTACGGTTTCTAGTCAACTCGTACCTTAGTCAACTCGTACCTAAGTCAACTCGTACCCATTTTTGGTCAACTCGTACCTAACCTTTGGTCAACTCGTACCTACCCCAAGTCAACTCGTACCTGTGTCAAAAAAACGGGACAGGGTAGAGCATGATAGACGGAGAGTTTGGTAAGTCTATGTCCTAACAAGACTTTCCAAACACTAAAACATCAAAATTTACTATCTGTGCTGAGGTTTGGTTCGAGCCAGCCTGTTCAAAGATCCCAACTCTTATGCCTATGGGGTGGCGTTCTGGGAGCTTGTTCAATCATACATATTCACCACAATTTAGTATTTGCGATCGGACGAGGTTCAGGCCAGCTGTGGCAAGTTCCCTAACCTTTTCCCTATGAGTCGATGTTCGGAATAGCCTGCTTAAACGACCAAATCAACGCAGTTTTGCTATCTGCAATAAGGAGAGATTCGGGCCAGCCTGTTCAAATATTTAAAAAAAAACACTATGAATTACTACCTGTGAGGCTGCGATTAGGGGAGTTTCGGATCTGCCTGTTCCAATATTCTAGCCCTTTATATAATGACGGCTCCGCAGGTTCAGGGAAGCAGATTCAAACAAGTCTTAGACTTATTTCTGTATCCCTTTCAAATGTATTGTATTGTATATATGATGTATCTGTTGTATCTCGATGTACTTTATATTTGAATAAAATATTGTTTACACTAACACAAAAAAGAGGTGGCTGCATAGTCATGATAGTTGCCACCCATTTTTGATGTCCATTTACATGTAGCTACACTTTCACACTAAGACGACGCTACCAGAGGCTAACATTTAACTAGTGATCGTTGTTTAGCAGTTATCCCTGTTATTACAAAACAGCTCATATGTTAAATACGTCAAGACCAGTGGCAGTCAGGCTGCCACCAAATTGGGTGTTAAGTTACACTTATTTCTTTTACAATGTAGAGCCTAGCTATTTCTCCGTCTACTGTAAAGTGTAAGAGCGAGCAACACCTGGGCAGTATACTGTATTACATGTACCCATTTGAGTGCAGAATTCGCCTAAGTCGTAACAAAACTTATCAATTTGCTTTTGTCATGAGTAACGTACTTAGACAACGGCATAAAACTCTTTCATATTCTAGTATAAATAAACTAAGGTACGAGTTGACTTAGGTACGAGTTGACTAAGGTACGAGTTGACCAAAAATGGGTACGAGTTGACTAAGGTACGAGTTGACTTAGGTACGAGTTGACCAGTACCCTACCGTACATGGTGGTATTGGGCCGTTTACATTTGTCCGTTTTCGGTCATTGTTGTTAATCAAGTCGTAAATAAATAGAACTCGAAGTGGCCGTTCTGAAAATATCATTTTCGTGAAATAAACGCATTTTTAGGTAAGATATCTTTATACAGTATCTTCCTTTATATTTTTATTTCACATTATTTGTCAAAATCGCTTGAAGACTTCTCAATTTCCCAATTAAGATCTCGAAAATCAACTGAAATCGCAATTCACTCAGCTGGGGCTTTCAGACCCCCTGCGAGGAATAAAAAGGAAATTAAATCAAAATTATAAAAAAATTATAAATTTTCTTTATGTTCCACTTATTGTTTTTAGTCTAAGTGATGATTTTATATAAAAAATATTTATGATATATCTCCACAGAGGATGCTTTTGAAAAAATAAACTTTTGACTCGGCAGGTCGGAGAGTCGGCAGCTCGGCTCGGCAGGGGCTTTCAGACCCGACCCCAGGATAAGCCATATTTAGCAGAGAAACATGGATTCAAAAATGATTGATTGTGCACTGTGACAGATAGGAGAGCCGATCCGTAGATATCGCTAAACAATTCCGTATCAGGCCTTGTGGCACAAACTTCTCGAGTGTAGATTAAATGTCTCAAATGTAAAAACAAGAAATAGCTAGATCTTAAAGGTACCCCACCCACTCCCATATTATGGTAAAAATCATAGGATAATGCCATTTTCAGTTATCTATGAATTAACCATATAAACGGAAAGAGAAATCTAATAATAAAAGTTTCATTGAAACGTAAAATTACGCGAATCAAGTGTGTTAATGTGCATTATAATTTGCCAAAACCTTACTCTCTGCTCTTCTTTCAAAACAGGAAATAAATATGCACGCTGGGTAAAATTTTTAGATGCACAAAATTGTGCTACGAATATAAGATCAGTATCTGATATTGCAAAATAATCGTTGAATTTTAGCAGTCTCAACAATTCATCATTAAACGTTTGTTTGTTTGTTTGATTTGATACTTTACGTCTATCACAGCAACAATCTTCCAGTTAAATGCTCAAGGCCCACAATGCAGTGACGCCGGTGAGGCTCGAAACCGCGGCCTCTTGGTCTAGAGTCAAGGGGTCCGTGGAAACACCCCAAACCACCCCAAAACACCCCAAACCACCCCAAACCACCTCCAAACCACCCCAAACCACCTCTAAACCACCCCAAACCACATTCTTAATACCCAGAGGTTGTGTTTGTGATAGTATCAATACTTGAAGAACACATTTAAAAGCATTTTTATTACGTCGGCCTGCCATGTTAGCCCCAAACCACATATAAACCACCCCAAACCACCTCAGATCAGTCTCCATGAATGCAAACAAGCTAACCCCCGAGCTAACCTACCTCCCCCACGCCCACTCACACACCCCTCCCCCTCTTTCTCTTTCCCTCCCTTTCTCTCTCACTCTCTCTCTCCCTGGACCAACACACCCACAGACAGTATATCCCTTTTTTCGCTTCACGCCATTCATTGTGAAGATCAAACATGTGATGCACCTTTAATCCTTATTCAGAAGCATTTAATTTCGACTGCTTGTATGCAAGCAATTAATTAAGTAATCAGTTAAAAGAAAAAAATAACTGTCTTTAATTATTGATACTATCACAAAAACATATGCTGGGTGTTAAGAATGTGGTTTGGGGTGGCTTAAATGTGGTTTGGGGTGGTTTGGTGGTGGTTTGGGGCTAACATGGCAAATCAAAGTAATAAAAAAGCTTTATAATTTCTTCTTCAATTATTGATACTATCACAAAAACATATTCTGTGTGTTAAGAAAGTGTTTTTGGGATGGTTTAGAGGTGGTTTGGGGTGGTTTGGAGGTGGTTTGGGGTGGTTTGGGGTGTTTTGGGGTGGTTTGGGGTGTTTCCACGGACCGTAGAGTCAAGCACTCTACCACTGAGCCACTGCGCTCCCTCATCATTTAATGATTATTATTATTATTATTATTATTATTATTATTATTATTATTATTATTATTATTATTTTTATTATTGTTGTTATTATTATTATTATTATTATTATTATTATTATTATTATTATTATTGTTGTTGTTGTTATTATTATTATTATTATTATTATTATTATTATTATTATTATTATTATTATTATTATTATTATTATTATTATTATTATTTATTTATTTTTTTAATTATTATTATTATTATTATTATTATTATTATTATTATTATTATTATTATTATTATTATTATTATCAAAATATCTATTTTTCTAAAATAGTAAGTGAGTATGATCAGGAAATACCACAATCACAAACTGCAGACAACCCCAAGGCACCGCGAGGAACTAATTCTTTATTTTCATATAATTTGTAGTAAATATATATTTACAAAATAATTACATTCTTCACATGATATCTACTACACACCTCTATATTTAGGAACCGCTGATTATTTAAGTGTTAGGCAGAGGGGGTTATATAAATTTTCCTGTGGCTATTAGGTGGGGGGGTCGCCTATAACTTTGGCCTACCTGCAGGTGGGGGGTCATTTAAATTGTTTCAATTAAATAAAAAAAAAATGTTCTTGTTCGTTTTGCTCGCTTGATGTTCTATATATCTGTATCTGCTGGATACCCGAGCAAACGAAATCCAACAGGTAAACCCTGGTGGGCCTGACAACAGCCAAAGCACCAGGCCCCTACCATCTCATCAATAAATAAGTCCTGTTGCAATTCACCAATGTTATAGCCAATCCTTTTATAATCGGACATTATTTTAATGAACTGCGCTGAAAAATTATTAGAGCAAACAATCTTCTTCTTTGATTTATACACCAAGTCACCATAGAATTCAGGTTTGGAAAGTCCTTGGTGCAAGAGAGATTGAAGTCCAGTTTGGAATTTAGATATCAAATCATAGAATCGTCTATAAAATTTAGAAATGGTTTTGAGAAGTTTGTGATACGGATATTCTTGTTTAAGAAGATTCTGAGTAAAGATTTTATTGCGAGTGTTGAAGTCAGCAACATGGCTAGATGTTCTAGCAAAACGAGTGAGTTGAGGGATATAGACTCCATAGGATGTAGAGCGTGGAACATCACCATCTAAAAAGGGAAATTGACAATTTCAAAATCAAAGTCGTTATATTTATCATAAATTTCGGAAGAAACAATATCATTAGAAATTGACAAATGCAAAGTAAGTAAAGGTGCAAAGATCAGGAATCGATATAATCAAGTACCACACCTGACCCAGGATACCAATGGGAAAGTGACAAACTCACAGAAGACACCACAAACGAGAGCCAAGAGGTCAGCCCTTTCCCAGCAGGTGACCACAAAGCACATATAAACAGACGCGCACAGACATAGCAAACACAAGACAGAACAAAAACATAAAAGATCCACAAAAGAAGTACCGCCTTGGAACGGTCAGTAAAATATTTTACTGGAGGGCTTAAACTGGTTTAACGGCGCCAACCTCACCCTTAATTCAGATGTGGATCAAGACACATAGATATTTGGTTTGCATGAAAGACCCCTAACTTATCAATGCATCATCTCCTAAAACAGATAAATCAAGATTTAACAAGGAGATAAAGCAAGGATAAGGACTCAACAGTAAATAAAACTGAATACCGGAGCAAAAGAAATCCAACAGGTAAACCCCGGTGGGCCCGACAAACAGCCAAAGCATCAGGCCCCTACCATCTCATCAATAGATAAGTCTTTAAGTCGGAACCATCATAGAGTCTGAAGTCCGACCCACCGGCGTGCAATTAAAGAGGAAAGCAAAGTTGCCAACCGTGATTGGGTTGACAACCAAGCATGCAGTCTGTTGCAATACATTAATGTTATAGCCAATTTTTTTTATGATGAGAAATTATTTTAATGAACTGCGCTGAAAAATTATTAGAGCCAACAATCTTTTTCAATTTATACACCAAGTCACCATAGAAATCAGGTTCAGAAAGTCCTTGGCGCAAGAGAGATTTAAGTCCAACTTGGAATTTAGAAATCAAATCATAGTATCGTCTATAAAATTAGAAAATGTTTTGCGAAGTTTATGATACCGATAGCCTTGTTTAAGAAGTTTCTGAGTTAACAATTTATTGCGAGTGTTGAAGTCAGCAACATAGCTAGATGCTCTAGCAAAACGAATGAGTTGAGAGATATAGACTCCATAGGATGTAGAACGAGGAACATCACCATCTAAAAATGGGAAATTGACAATTTCAAAATCAAAGTCGTCACGTTTATCATAAATTTTGGTAGAAACAATATCATTAGAAATTGACAAATGCAAGTCTAAAAATGCGGCTTTGGTATCAGAGGCATTGGCTTTATTAAGTTGGAGCTCTGAAGGGTATATTTGACTAACCATAGTATCAAAATAAACATTATTAATATTTAAAATATCGTCCAAATATCTGGAAGTAGTGTTAAACGCATCAATTACATCAGCCTGCTTATCATCAGAAAGAGACATCATAAAGTCCCTCTCATAACAAAACAGGAATAAATCTGCAACCAGGGGAGCACAATTTGTGCCCATAGGAATCCCAACTACTTGTCTATAGAGCTTGGTGCCAAATCGAATAAAAATGTTGTCCAACAAAAAGGTCAGCGCGTCACATACATTTTGACACGACCATGCATGATATTTCTTAGGTTTTTCTGAAGTAAAAAATGCATTTCTGTCATTACATGCAAGTTAAGGAGAGCCTTCTCTCTGGAAGGTTCTTTCAATAAGATCAATAAGTTTATCTTTAATTAAATTATGAGGTAAAGTAGTGTAAAGAGTAGAAAAATCATAAGTAGACAAACTAGTCGCATTGAAATCTCTAGCTTTAAGTTTATCTAAAATTTCACCTGAATTTTTAATAGACCAAAATAGGTTTTTACCGGATCTCTCATATACCTTTTCACAATATTTGATAACATGTTTTTTAACAGCTGTAAGACACGAGGTTAACAATTTAGAAAGTTCTGTTGTCGTACAAGAACTAGAATTAGCAATAAATCTTGCTTTATAGGGTTTTTTATGGAGTTTCGGTAACCAGTACAACGTAGGAACTTTGTCTTGATTTTCTTTAGCTTTGACACCAAAATGTAGGGCTGTATGACAACCATGCCCACCAACAATCACCCTTTCACTTAAAGAAGGCTGCAGTCTATAGGCATTAGTGTCAACAAGCTCACGCTTAAGAGTATTAATATAATACAGTCGTCAAACAACTACAACATTGTTAGCAGCTTTATCTGCTGGAACCAAAACATAGTTCATATGAAAATCCTGGATACCTCGTTTAAGATGACGAAAAGAAGATTTAGGTTTAGGGGGCAAAAGATGTGTATTACGAGAGTAAAATGAAATACGAGTATCAATAATTTTAAAAATGTTAATCTTCCATTCCTTCAAGGCATCAAGTCTAAAAACGTGGCTTCGGTATCAGAGGTATACACTTTATTAAGTTGAAGCTCTGAAGGGTATATTTGACTTACCATATTGTCAAAATAAACATTATTAATGTTTAAAATATCGTAAAACAGCCGGACCAGACTGTATACCCAACTTCATCTTGAAAAATAGCTGCTGATCAGATGGCACCAATCCTTACCAAGTTGTACCAGTTCTCACTAAATACATGCGACGTCCCAGCAGATTCGAAGAATGCCTTCATTGTTCTGATAATCAAGAAAAGAGAAAAACACATACCATCCAACTCTCGTCCTGTGTCACTGACGTCAGTTGTCTGCTAACTGCTTGAACATATTGTTCACAATTCGGTGATGAAACACTTTTATCACAACCCGATTCTGACGGATCATCAACACGGTTTCAGAGCTAAGCGATCCTGTGAGACTTAACTATTAACAACCATACAGAAAATAGCAAGAGACATGACTAAGAAAGGTCAAGTTGATGTCATCTTCCTGGTCTTTGCCAAGGCTTACTACAAAGTACCTCACCAACGACTTCTCCACCAACTCCACTTGTATGGTGTAGGGCAATCCACTCTACGCTGGATAGAATCCTTCCTGAGCAAGAGAAACAGTCAGTTCTTCTAGATGGCACCAGATCTTCGGAAGCAGATATCCTCTCAGGCGTCCCTCATGGAACCATTCTGGGGCCATTGCTCTTCTTGGCTTTTATAAACTACCTGCCGGAATGAACAAGGAACTCAGATGCCAGATTATTCGCAGATGATTGTCTATTTTATAGACATATAGCCTCAAGCAATGACTCTGCTCTCCTACAACAAGACCTGACGGCCCTAAAGAGATGGGAGGAGACCTGGCAGATGACTTTCCATCCTGCGAAGTGCTCTGTTATACGGATAAGCACCAACAGAAGACAGATTATCAACACCAGCTAACAACTACATGGACACACATTGGAGGTAGTCACCATCATTGAAGACGTGACTTGGAGGAAACATATTGAAGACACTGCTACCAAGGCTCCCTGTCCTTTGCTATAGTGTAGATTTTATTTTCTTGTCCTTTGGGATCATGGGTTTCATTGTGGAACTTTGAAACTATTAGAAGGTCACTAATGAGGCCTAAACGGCTGAAACTAGCTAGTCTGGCCTTGAAAATATGCACACTCTGGTTTCAGTTCTTTGGTGCATTCTTTGCTTCCAAAGGATACCCTTTAAGAGCATATAACAAGACACTGGGTTTTTTCCGGCAAAATCTCAGTGAGTGTACATCCCAAGTGAAGTATGTTGCCTATACAACCATGGTACGTCCCAAACTCGAGTACTCCTCTACAGTTTGGGATCCTCACCTGACAAGCAATGTCCACACCCTGGAACAAGTTCAGCTTCGAGCAGCCAGATTCGTCCATCGGAGTTATACCCAGCGTACCCCAGGATGTGTGACAAACATGATTCAGAGCCTTGGGTGGGAGTCCCTCCAACAACGACGCTGCATGGACAGGCTATCAATGCTTTTCAAGATCCAGCATGGACTAGTTGATATCAGCCATGAATTCGTTCAGCCCGATGACAGCCGCACAAGAGGATCCTGTTTCCTGTTTCTTCTATCTAAACCTCCATAGACCGAGAATAGCACATATATTGTGCGAATATTATCCTTCTTCTTGAGTTAAAAAGTTCATTATTAAAAACATTGTTAAAACATTGTTAAAAGGTAGCGGGCGGTAAAATGTTCACACTCTTGTTAACTTGGTGCTCCGATATTTACAGTGACACAATAAATATATACACAGCTGTCCCCTGGACCTGTTTACTCTGTCTGATCGGGGTGATTAAGGAGTCTGTATCTGTTTGTATGTAACACATGAGTCGGCCTTCTGGCATGAAATTCCAGACTTGATAAGTCCTGTATCTACAGTTTTTTGTTCAATATACTTTCTTGACTAACTAAGACTGAACAGTCAATGATAATTTGGAGTTTGGAACGGGTATCGAGTATCATATACTCCTTTCCAGTTAAATTGAGGTAGGTTTCACTGATATTGGTTAATATAGGGTTTCTAAATTTCTCCAACGTTTCACATGTCAGAACATAATGTTCAACTTTTTCTTCAGCATTCCCACACAGTAGACATTTAGGGTTAATTTGGGTATTATTGAATTTACTCGTAGTGGTCTGTAGTACATAACTACTACACATCAGTCTTAGTTTTGAAGGCAACCCGATCACGTCGCGTGCTGAGTGTATATTGATTTTTAAAAGTGGATGAAAATGTCCAAGCTTGTAACTTTTCATATTCAGAAATTCCAAAGTAGAATAAAAGGCTGATGAAGTAATAATGTCATTTTTCATCACAGCGCATACAACAGCTGGAAGCCAATAAGGACGTATACAGATACTCTTTCTATCCCCGAACAATCGGCGACTGGAACTGTCTGCCTGTATCAGTCACCAACAGCCCGTCTATTCAGGGACTCAGGGAAGCCCTAGCCTGCCTGCCTCCCACACTCCATCATCACTATATCCACTGAAGCTGTACATAGTTTAACCGGGGACGTTAGGGAATTTTACCTGCTTTATCAGGCGTCACAGTTTACACAGGGTAAACTACAATCTCCCAAGAAGATTAAAACCCTTACAATGGAAGAAGACGAAGATAATTGTTTTAATTCTCATGTTATGGACACGATTTTTTGTCCAGTCACTTTTGGTTACATCACCAATAATTCTCCAAATGCTTAAATATCTTTTCTCTAGTCTGCCGTGTAATACAAAATTTGGTTGGGAGCGAAAGAATCATACCTTCTCTTATTGTAAAACTCCAAAGCTTGTGCTTTTTTGTGAGCATGAAATAGGGAAAACAAAAATAAATGGCGCTGTCCATTCTAAGGCGGTGGTTCTGTTGTTGTTGACTTTTTGTTTATTGTTACTCCCATGGTGGGAGTCTGTAATTGTTCTATGTTTTGTTGTACGTTACTTTATGTCCATTTTAGTATTGCAATCATCTTCATTGGGAAGAGAGAGCTGGTTGCTTTGCTTAATTTGTCTTCCTGGTGTCTTATGATGTTTGAGCAGTTCTTCCTCGCGGTGCCATGGGGTTTTCTGCGGTTTGTGATTGTGGTATTTCTTGATCATACTCACTTACTATTATTTACTGTTGAGTCATTATCTTTGCTTTATCTCCTTTTTATATCTTTATTTATATGTTCTAGGAGATGATGCATTGATAAGTTAGGGGTCTTTCATGCAAACCAAACATCTATGTGTCTTGATCCACATCTGAGCTAAGGGTGAGGTTGGTGCACTGTTAAACCAGTTTAAGGCCTCCAGTAAACTATTTTACTGACCGTTCCGAGGCGGTACTTCTTTTGTGGATCTTTTATGTTTTTTTCTGCCTTGTGATTGCTATGCCAATGTACGCGTCTGTTTATATGTGCCTTGCGGTCATCTGCTGGGAAAGGGCTGGCCTCTTGGCTCTGGTTTGTGGTGTCTTACTGTGAGTTTGTTACTTTTCCATTGGTATCCTGGGTCAGGTGTGGTACTTGATTGTATCGATTCTTGATCTTTGCACCCTTACTTACTTTCATTGTGGAACTTTGAAACTATAAGAGGGTCACTGATGACGCCTAAATGGCAGAAACTAGCTAGTCTGGCCCAGGAAATATGCTCACTCTAGATTCAGTTTTTTTGGTGCAGTCTTTGCTTCAAAAGGATACCCATTTAAGAACATATTAGGAAATACAACAAGCGTTTAGTGTCTTTCTAAAAGCCCACTCTTTCAGGGTGAAACGTAAAAAATATAAATTATTACATAATTTTGTAAATAAAATCACTTTCAAAAAAATGTTTGCTGATGTAACAATTCGTGTCCAACCATGTTACGTCTTGTCTAAATGTATTTAAACTCAACTATATTGACAGTAAGAAGAGTGCCACCAGTTGGAATACGAATATTAACGAGTTGGGAACAATGCGAGGACCAATCAGAATGCTTTAAACATTGAACACAAATAAAAAATATTGATTTTTAATGTTGGGGTATTCATGGTGTCCAGTATGTTACGTTAGCAACTTTTGAGAAAATCGATAAATAAACGTACCTAAGCACTTAATCATCAAAAAATTCGCGCGCTTTTTGTCACGTGGGTATAAGCAACTGAAATATATTGTTTTATCAAAAGTGGTTTTGTTGTTGAAGGTTGGAGGGGGGATATACCCCAGTGTTATTTTAACATGAAGTTACGTCTTGTCCAGAGAAAAACTGTCTGGTTGCTCGTTTAAGTGAAGCTAAAACATGCAAAGGAACTGACATATAAAGTGTTGCATCTCTGTTCATGCTTTTCATGCACAGAAAAATTTTATTAGCGGAGAATGCTTATCAAAACGAGACCAATATCAAATTATGTAACTAGGACAATATCTTATTGTGTCCCCGTTACAGTCAGATTTAAAAAGGAGAATATTCAATAGAGATCTACTTCATATATATGAGGATGTGATGCCGAAATCTGCGTAAATAATGTTAGTCAATCCACTGATGGTCTTTTCAAAAAATGGAAAAAGGGGGATTATCTTGTTTATATGCCATTTTTAGCATGTCGTCAAGTGTTACATCACTAATTTACATGAATATAAAATTGCATATAACTTCAAAAGTTTTTTCTTCTTCTTCGGGATTTTGTAGGCAATTGACTAAAGCTTGACGCTGCACTAGAAATTAATCGCTGCAATACACTTTTATTTTTTTGGTGATGTAACAAAAAAGGACTGGACAAAAAATGTGTCCATATATTTTAATATTTATATGTGTTGATCTTAATGCCTAAAATAAATCTTAATCTTGATCTAATGGCTGCAACAAGAGAAATGGTTTATTATATATTTGATTTTTACCAAGCTAACCATTATATAACATCAAACAACAATATTAATAATAGTAAGGCTAGAATGCACTTTACCGGGCGAAGCTGATTTTGACTAGGCTTTAGGGTCTGTTTGCTTCTAAATTATTTCTTGAAACGTTTGGTATGGTTGGATATATAACCTGAAAACAATTGAGGGGGTATGGGGGCATAAGCCCCCATTTATCATATGTCACATGAACAGACTGTACCTTGGTGTCCTGTAAAGTGCAAGTGTCCCATTACAGGGACTCATCCTTTCCTCGCACTATTAGCGACTGGAACCGCCTACTGACACAGGCCACTGACTGCACCACCATAGAGGCGTTCCGGGCAAGTCTGGGATCCCTCCAATCATGCCACTAGATGACGACATACCAGTAAATAGTTTTAATCCTGCTCACACAAGGTAAGTAAGGGTGCAAAGATCAGGAATAGATACAATCAAGTACCACACCTGACCCAGGATACCAAAGGAAAAGTGACAAACTCACAGTAAGACACCACAAACGAGAGCCAAAAGGTCAGCCCTTTCCCAGCAGGTGACCACAAAGCACATATAAACAGACGCGCACAAAGACATAGCAAATACAAGACAGAACAAAAAACATAAAAGATCCACAAAAGAAGTACCGCCTTGAAACGTTCAGTAAAATATTTTACTGGAGGGCTTAAACCGGTTTAATTGCGCCAACCTCACCCTTAGTTCAGATATGGATCAAGACACATAGATGTTTGGTTTGCACGAAAGACCCCTAACTTATCAATGCATTATCTCCCAAAACATATAAATCAAGATATAAGTAGGAGATAAAGCAAAGATAAGGACTCAACAATAAATAAAACTGAATACCGGAGCAAAGAAATCCAACAGGTAAACCCCGGTGGGCCCGACAAACAGCCAAAGCATCAGGCCCCTACCATCTCATCAATAGATAAGTCTTAAAGTCGGAACCATCATAGAGTCTGAAGTCCGACCCACCGGCGTGCAATTAAAGAGGAAAGCAAAGTTACCAGCCCCGAGTGGGCCGCCCACCAAGCATGCAGCCTGTTGCAATTCACCAATGTTATAGCCAATCCTTTTATTGGGCTGCACAGATTTTACATAGGGTTCTTTCTTTCTTTCTATACTGCAACACCCCCTCGTGAGGATTACGTGCAGGTGGACTGCGTCTTAAAGCCATGGTGCAAAAAGTGTATGGAAAAAAGAATGAATAAAAAATGATAGTGTTAAAATGAATGTACAAGACGTTAAAACAGGATAAAGCAGTTGTGTTGAGTTAAAACATTGGGTGGTCAAGTGACCGCAATGCCATGCTGAATTGATCCAACGTTGGCAGTGTTACATCAGAACAAGGTAGTTTGTTCCAATATACAACTGCTGCGGGAAAGAACGAGTACTCATAAAAATTCACAGATGTGTGTAATTGACGCAATGCGAGGAGTGGCTATGTCTTGTCATTCTGGTGGGTTGCTCAAAATATGATGGCAAGGGGATGGCAACTAGGCCATGTACAATTTTAAAAAGCATGCTTACTCTAGCATCTGCTCTCCTCTGTTCCAAACTTCTTAACCCGAGTTCATTTTGCATTTGTGTGAAACTAGCATAAGTTGAATAGGAGTTTTGTGTAAATCCAATTGCCCTTCTCTGAACCATTTCAATTTTATGTATATCCTTTTTTGTGTGTGGGCTCCAAACAGTGCTAGCATACTCTACCTGAAGGTGTACAATGATCTTATAAGCTGCCTCTCTTATACTGGAATGTTTTGTTAAAATGTTTCATTTTAAATAGCCAAGACTTTTAGAAGCATTTGAAGTGGTACGGTTTATATGCTGGGTGAAGTTCAGGTCTGATGTAATGTCTACACCCAGGTATCGGGCACTATCCACACAGTCAAGAACCTGGCCATGCATGGAGTATGAAGTACTGATAGGTCGTCTGGACTTGATGATGTGCACAACCTGACACTTAGACGGATTGAATTCCATATCCCACTCCCGTTCCCATTCCCGCAATGTATCAAGGTCATTTTGGAGCTTTTTGCTATCAGCTTGCCCGTGAACAGTCAAATACACTGCAGTATCATCTGTGAAGAGGCGAACCTGGGACTGCAAGCTGTCTTGCAAGTCATTAATATAAAGCAGAAATAGGAAGGGACCAAGGACTGACCCTTGAGGGACCCCTGATGAGACTTGGAGTTCGTCTGAACTATTTCCATTAAGGACCACAGTCTGACTTCTCCCCACAGGGAAGGACTCAATCCATCTAAGAGTCTTGTCCTGCACACCATGTGTCTGTAATTTGTAGAGGAGTTTAAGGTGGTTGACCTTATCAAAGGCCTTACTAAAGTCTAGTAAGATGAGATCTGTCTGTTTGCCTGAAATCATATTGCATGAAAGATCCTCTACTAGCTTATTAACTGGGTTTCGCATGATCTACACTCACGGAAACCATGCTTGAGGTCATATAAGATGTGATGCTGGTTGAAGTGTTTGGTCATGGTGGGGGCCACTATGTGCTCCATGGTCTTACAGAGTATGCAGGTAAGTGAGATAGGTTGGTAATTTGCAGGGTCTGTTTTGTTGCCTTTCTTGAAGAGAGGACATACTTGGGCCTTCTTCCAATCAGTAGGTACTATTCCACTGTTGAAAGATGTCTGAAAGATTAAGGCAAATACAGGTGCAATTTCCTGGCATAATTGCTTTAAAACAAGAGGTCTGATGGCATCAGGGCCTGCTGCCTTAGAAACATTAAGGCCAGAGAGGAGCTTACATACTCCTGCAGTGGAAATTTTAATATCATGCATGATTGGGAGCTTACACTGTAGACTTTCAGGCAAAAGGCTTACAAGGGAGTTTGCGCCATTCAGCATAGTTGTATGACAAAGCTTCATTAAATCAAGGGGTGCTCTTATTGAAAAAACGATTGAAACTGTGCTGGGTTTTCGACATTCCAATCTTTACTTGGATGATGATGATGATGATGATGATGATGATGATGATGATGATGATGATGATGATGATGATGATGATGATGATGATGATGATGATGATGATGATGATGATGATGATGACGATGATGATTAATAATAATAATAATAATGCTCAGACTTCAAATGGGCACATATATGATTCTCAGATTTCAAAATACCCTACTTAAACTTATAAGCACACACTGAATGCTTGAAGGGTTGTTTGCACTATATAAATATCTGATTTCCAGTTGGTCAGGTGGTGCAATTCCATTAGAAGCATGGATGAAAAACTGCTGATCTTGATAGGCTGGCTTCTTCAGAAGCCAACTGGTCTGGATATTCCAGGATATGGATAAGTGAAGAGAGTACTTATTAGGTTAAATATGGTAACTGTAATTTATTGTCTGTTTATTTATATACATATATATTTATGTAAAAATGTAAATAGCGAGGGCCTCATGAAAGATTAGCAACATGTACTTATGTAAATATATATATATGTGCTAAATGTTGTAACCCTTGATAAATAAAGTCTTTACTTACTTACTTACTTACTTACTTACTTGCTGGTTACCGGTTTACAGGTGGTCAGTAATGGATAAATAGGTAACCAGTACCCCCCAATACCTGGAAATGGTAGACTGGTTCTCTCCCTTTAATAGCTTGTCAGCATATTAAGACAGGTAACTACTAGCCTCCATTGCGCCTACGTATCGCATACACACTGACGTCATGAGTGACATGTATTGGGAAATACCCTTGACATAAAGTGCATTTTTTAAACAAGCCGTTTTATTAAGTTTATTTTGTTCTGGGAGTTTATATTTTTTTCTTTTACTTAATTATCAAATTATAGTAACTGAAAAAATAATGAAGTTTGTGTTGTAAAATCTTTTCTAGAGCATGCGCAGTCGGATGAGTAGGATTCTCTACTTGTAAAAAATTACTAGTTACCAAACGTTATATGCGTAGCGGAAGTGGAGCTTTATCAACGAGGGGAACCAATCTATGGAAATGGGGGGTTCTGATTACCTGTATTTACATTACTGACCACCGTAAGACTGGGAACCAGCAATTAATGTAGATATGGTGAATATTAACCACAGTTAGCGCACTCGGTGCACCTCTTACTTACTTACTTACTTACTTAATAATCACTAATAATAATAATAATAATAATAATAATAATAATAATAATAATAAAATACGTTAAGGAGTCATCTTTTAGCAGTTGTATTCATGTTGTGTCATTCATTTGGCTAGCTCTCTCAAAATGGCTGCTATAACTGATATTCCTGAAACCGAAAGAAAAAAAATGCCATAAATCTACTCCAGGTGATTCATTGAATACCTTTTTTGATTATGCTAGAAAAAAAAGTTTTATGTTGAAACGTTTCAAATCGTTGGCAGTGTTGTATTTTACTGAATTAATGTTATTTTTTTCACATTAGAGTACAGTCTCCTTTCCCTTTCACATATATTCATCACAGTTAGCGCACTCGGTGCACCTCTGGTTTACCGGTCGCAGTTCATGACGTAAGGCAAAAGCAACATTCCTCCTGCTTGTTGAATGATGGTGCTGCAACCCACGGGAACAAGACAGTTCACCGACTAGACAATGCACCGACACGGTTTTTGAAGACAGTTCACCGACACATTTGAAGACAGTTCATCGAAACTTTTTAAGACAGTTCATCGACACTTTTTTATCACGTTTTTGACATATGGCTCGAAAATATAACTGATTATTGTGAAGATATATTGATGAGTTATGATTTGAGGTGATATGTTGATATAATTTGCTGAGAAAGCGATATTTTGTTTATCTGATTAATGATTTATAGACAGACATTTGATTGCTACATGAAGCTATATTTGTGTTATCCTATAGCCAATCGTACATTATTTTTGATGAAATTAGCCAGCAACTCAAATCATTCCTTTTGAATTTTTTAACATATTTGTTCAGACCTACCTTTTATTTTTATATAGTTATTTTATGTTAGTGATTAAAGATGTATTTTCGCACAGACAATGTAACGATCACTATATAGGCAGTTGTATGCATTGCATGTCTAATAAAATCATATTGCAATAGAAAATAGGTAATTTAATTAGCTTTATATTAGTCCTTCGTTCATTCTAACATCAATAAATGGTGAAAATTGTGACATTCCATATTAATACAACATTTGTTGTTGAACTGTCTTCAATCCTGTAGGTGAAATGTCTTCAAAGGCTATTTAATCGTAAGACTTCCAGTCTGTGGGTCCCCAGTAATTGTATGAAAAAGGCCCTTTGTGTGCACCTAAGTACGTAATGAATATCTTCAAAAAAACTAACGCTGTAGAAAGCAACAAATGTCAGTGTAGTCATATAGAATCAATAAGTCACAACTTGCTTGAATGTCCCTTATATGAAAATCAGAGAGAAAAATTGAGAAGTAAATTGTTCAGACCTGTGGTATAGTTCATTTGGACTTGAATTTACCGGCAACAGGCGATGGCAACAAAGAGTGGAGAACATAAATATTGTCAGAATTAGAAAATTTTGTGGCTGAAACTAATCGTTTCGCTACACGACCTTCGTGCCAATAGTTTCAATATGCGCATTACCAAATACCGCGAGATAATACAAGTATTGACCTCACAAAGATACCAGTGTGTGTCAAGACACTATATAGAGAGACACACTACACAGGGGTTTCATTTAGAGGAGGGAGGGGGATTTTCCCCTTCTACTCAGGCATGTTTCCCCTGCTACTTTTGATAAATTTGTATAGAGTCTATAGGCAAATACTGTCAAACCACCCGCCTACTTTGCCTTGATACCCGGATGCCAAAAAAGTTAATGAAACCCCTGACTACAATGTGCCGATCTCTTAAAATAGGCAATAAAAAGGGAAAATAACCCCAAAAATGAACTTCGCATGCTATTTTACAGGTTTCTAGTCAACTCGTACCTTAGTCAACTCGTACCTAAGTCAACTCGTACCCATTTTTGGTCAACTCGTACCTAACCTTTGGTCAACTCGTACCTACCCCAAGTCAGCTCGTACCTGAGTCAAAAAACGGGGCAGGGTAGAGCATGATAGACGGAGAGTTTGGTAAGTCTATGTCCTAACAAGCCTTTCCAAACACTAAAACATCAAAATTTACTATCAGAGGTTAGGTTCGGGCCAGCCTGTTCAAAGATCCCAACTCTTATGCCTATGGGGCGGCGTTCTGGGAGCTTGTTCAATCATATATATTCATCACAATTTAGTATTTGCGATCGGACGAGGTTTAGGCCAGCTGTGGCAAGTTCCCTTGCCTTTTCCCTATGGGTCGATGTTCGGAATAGCCTGCTTAAACGACCAACTCAACGCAGTTTTGCTATCTGCAATAAGGAGAGATTCTGGCCAGCCTGTTCAAATACTAAAAAACACTATAAATTACGACCTGTGAGGCTGCGATTAGGGGAGTTTCTGATCTGCCTGTTCCAATATTAGCCCTTTATATAATGACGGCTCGGCAGGGTCTTCGCTGCTCGTGTACACAAAGTTTTGAATTTCGGACATAGGTCTATTATGATAGCATGCAGCGTTTTTTGCAACTAGCACTAAAATATTAGAAGATATTTTGAATTACTCATTTCAAAATAAGTCAGCAGACGACAAAACAAAATGCAAATTTGGAGTCATTTAAGTGGCAAGTAGGGAAGGCTCAGATGAGACTGCATGATGAGAGTCTCACCTGGACTTTCTAAATGAAAGAACCAAACCCTCTAACGTGAGCTGGGTTTATTTTTAAAATATTTTAATCAGTTATAAAACAAAAAGATTTCATGTTTTTACATTGCAATTCCGAATTTTCTTTAATAAGATTGTACTATTTTTTTAATTATTCAAGTTTTACACTGTCAGACAATGTTAATATCTAATTACAACTTAATTAATACAATCACATACATGTATTCATCATTGTACTGTTTTTCACACCCTACCAATCACCAGCACGTGGCTGTAAAGTGGCTCTTTGTACACAAAACCCACGCCACGAGAAAACATATATTCAGGGGTTAGCAACCCTATAAGGACACATCCAGCATGCTACGTTACAAAGGCTAGGTTCAATTTGAATAGAGCGCATAGCAAGTTCGGCTATTAAAGTTTTTGAGATTGAATAACAAATGCGCTAATCACACTGCTTGGATGCTCTGATAGGTCTATCTCATCGAGTCTGTACCTTTATTGTTTCCATGCAACAAAACCAGATTTTATTATTTCGATGGGACCAGTGCTTTTTGTAATGATAAGTTTGCAATGTGCTATCCTTGTAAGTTAACGCTAAAAGAGGTGGCTGCATAGTTGCCACCCATTTTTGATGTCCATTTAGCTACACTTTCATACTAAGACGACGCTACCAGAGGCTAACATTTAACCAGTGATAGTTGTTTAACAGTTATCCCTGTTATTACAAAACAGCTCATACGTTAAATACGTCAAGACCAGTGGCAGTCCGGCTGCCACCAAAATGGGTGTTAAGTTACATTTGTTTCTTTTACAATGTAGAGTCCAGCTATTTCTTCATCTACTGTAATTTGTAAGAGCGAGCAACACCCACAGACACTTGGGGTCAGTAGAGAAAAACAAGCCCCCCCCCCCCAACCTTCATCCCCCATTAACTTTTGCATTCTTGCATTTTTTCATTTAAAATATGATATTTTGTATGCTTGAAGTTATACAGGTGTTAGAAAAAATGACCTAGAACATATGGAAAACATTTTAAAAAAATGCATATTGCTCACGATACGGGGGGCTTGTTTTTCTCTACTGACCCCAAGTGTCTGTGGCAACACCTGGGCAGTATACTGTATTATCCATTTGTAATTGAACGCTCCTTTTGAGAGCAGAATTCGCCTAAGTCGTAACAAAACTTATCATTTTGCTTTTGTCATGAGTAACATACTTAGACAACGGCATAAAACTCATACATATTCTATTATAAATAAACTAAGGTACGAGTTGACTTAGGTACGAGTTGACTAAGGTGCGAGTTGACCAAAAATGGGTACGAGTTGACTAAGGTACGAGTTGACTTAGGTACGAGTTGACCAGTACCCATTTTACATTAATATCTTCAGTATGTAAATACCCTCTTTATGTAACACCGAAGGTATAATTAGTTCTTGAAGATGAAAAGAAAACATGCAGATGTATCCATTACTGGCGCATCAACAGTCAACAAGTATCAAGTGCTTGCAGTTTCCTGTGTCAAAAAGAGCTGTCAAAAGCGTTTCACTCCGATAGAAATATAAAAAAAACAGCTGTTTAAATGCCCCTCAGCCTAAGAAATCTGTTTAGCTCACAGAAAATATTGGAAGTCTTATTCACCGGCTATTCCAGTTAGTTTTGATTTTAGAATTAAGCTGTGTTTCATGTAAATTTTGTGAAGAGGGTCGTTTTGGCTGCAGAAAGGACTGATCTTTTAGTACCGATCAGTGTTGCTGGCGTTGTTCCAACAAAGCATTTGATAAGATGCTGTCAGTAAGACAAGGATCCTGGTTTTCTAACATTAATTTGACCCTTGAAACAATCACTCCCGTTTGAAGAATACCAAACTGGGAGCCTCAGCAACATTGGCTGGTAGAGAGTTCCAACGACAGACGGTTCGGGGAAAAAAGCTGAACTTGTAATAGTCACGGGAGAAAGGGATATTGAGAAATTTCGATGAGTCTAGAGAGCATGTTCTGGTTGAAACTGCTACATGGTATTTATCTGCCAGTATGTCCATTAATCCGTGGATGATTTTGAAAAACTTGGTAAGCTGGTTCTTCACATGTCATGCTTCTAAGGACTCCCAATCTAGGGGTCTAGCATTGAGGTCACTACTGGTGTTGCGGTACAGGTTGGTGACATCTGGCTGCACATCGTTGCACCATTTCCACTTTGCTGACATATTCCTTGGTATGGGGGTTCCAGACTATTGAGCGGTACTCTATGATAGGCCTTTAATACCATGGAGAAATAGGCAGCTGATTTTATCTGTTCATTTGAAAGTTTCAAGTTGCGGCAAAGAAATCCAAGAGTGCTGTTAGCTTTTTGGACAGCCTTGTCCTTGTGGTTATCTGATTCCAAGACATGTTGGATTGGAGTTCCACTCCAATGTACCGTGTGGAGTCCTCCATGCTGAGAGTGTGTCCTTTCAGGGTGTGATGATAGAATTGGTTTACTTGCTCTGGTGACTCTGATGGCGCTACACTTCTCAGGATGAAATGCCATTCCCCATTTCCCTTCCTAAGCTGACAGGTTGTTTAAGTTTTTTTGAAGGGTTTTACAATTGTTATTGTCTTTGATCCATCAATATAATATGCAGTCATCAGCAAAGAGTCGGATTTTGGATTCCTCACAGTCTGGGGGGAAAAGCAGAGGTCCTAAGACTGTGTCCTGGGGCACTCAGCTGAGAATTTGGGTGCTATCTGATGTGGCTTTTCTACTGTGCCTTGCTGAATTCTATCTGTGAAAATGCCTTGATCCATTTGAGAGTACTCCCTCTTACTCTATAAGGATCCATCTTTCGTAGAAGGCGTTCATGTGGTACACGATTGAACCTCTTGGAGAAATCCAAGCACTATTGGCATGATAAGGTCATGTTGCTGTCTCTTATCTAGGCCTTACTAGTTGAGTGTCTTTTGATATCAAGTTTACCAGGCAAGGCTTTGAGAACGCTTGTTGACATTGCGAGGCTTGCCGAGCGATTCAACATGCGTTCTCAAAGCCAAGCCTGGTAAACTTGATATCAAAAGACCCGAACCTGGTATTCTATTTATCAGTTAACAAAATTAATCACTGTACAAACTAGCGATTATGACGTAATTTTCGAGTATCGTGTCAAGACAATGTCATTCAAAAAGTACAACGTCATCATGACCTGATAAAGGCACATGCCATGAGATAGACAACGTTTATCAGGCAACTTGCAACGCTGCAGTTAATATGAATGGTAACTGATAAACTAGTTTATCGAAGTTGTGTTTCACAGCTTCCTCTTGCCCTGAACTTGTGTTGGCAGTCCGTCAAGATGTCGTACTCATCAAGATGTTTCCGGATATTTCTGGTAAGGATGTGTTCTTGGATCTTACAGCATATATACAAGTCATGGAAACTGGTCGATAATTTCTCAGTTGGTACTTTTTGCCTTTTTTGAATTTAGTTGTGACCTTGGTACTCCTCCAATCTTTTGGTACTCTTCCTGTATAAAGGCTTCTGGAAAATGATGGTGAGGTATGGTGCTCTATCATAAGCCAGCTCATCTACATCCATTCTTTGACAAATTGTGTATATGAGCAGAGATATATTTAAGCAGGGCTGCCTGAGCCTTCATTACTCAACAATTCAATAAATACCAAAACTTTATGTATCTCTCGGGCCATTCTTAAAAAAATTGTGGTCACTCGACTGACTCGCTCAAACTGCTCTCTACTCATAAAGAATTATGGCATTTTTGGAAAAAAAATCTAATTTTAGACATTTTTTCTTTATTTTTAATGTCTTTTTTACAAATCAGTAAAAAATAAATAAATATCTACCTACCTACCCACTGTTAAAATTATGAGCTGGGTGACAGCAAAGAAAATATTTTTTAAGGATGGCCTCATGATTTTCTAATGTATCAGTTTTATTCTGGACAGAGCTCTCACTAGGATTTTGAAAACAGGAGTTCAGGACTCCCATCTTGCAAAAAGTAGGAGTCCCACTGGAAAAAGTGGGAGTCCCACTCCAAAAAAGTAGGAGTCCCACCACTTTGTGCATACCGTATATCTTTTCCACTTTAGCCGAAAGTGATACATTTTGAATAATTTTTAGATCAACTGAATTCAACCCTTAAAGCATTAATGGATTGTTCCTACTTAACAAAACCAGTGACCTATATAAGATAATATAGGTCACTGACAAAACAAACTATTTTGGTATATTTTTTTATGTAACATGAACACACATTTTTTGTTTTGTTTGGCCTTATCAAAATAAAAGATTAAACTGTTGGTACTTGTTTTATTCACTAACAAGACAGACAGACAGACAGGCAGAAAGACAGACAGACAGCAGTCCTCTCTTTTGTATAATCTTATGCAGATGGAAGTATTTTTTCTTCTAAAAAACGCATCTCGCTAGTGTCTACGGCGATTGCAATGAATAGACTGACATTACTTAGCCGTTTAACATGGCTTCCATGATTTAGAATAAACGATTTTACTTGCTGAAAGTGATTTGTTTGTGTTCACTCGGCTTGAACCGATGATACATATCATCGCACAGCTTGTAGTGTAGCTTCATTTGGAACTTTTGTCAGTCGGACGTTACCGTATATGGCTTACCGCTATACCGTTTTTTCTTCTTCAACAATTCTCAGACTCTTTTGGTTGCCGTAGCAATGAACGAACGAAGAATTGCAAATCCGTAAACTTATTGTTTTTTTTCTCCATGTTTATGTTGCTCAAATCGCAAACGAGTGCAATTAAATATGTTTTCTCTTTCATCCCTAATCAGTCGAATTCGGAATTCGGTAGTCTGATGTTGTTTACAATAGTTTTTCTCCCTTAATTAACGGTAAATCGGTAGCGCATCTGTTTCAAACAATTCTCCGATAATCCTTGCTTAATTACTTTAATAATCATCTCGTAATAATCACACTGTCCCGCATCGGTAATCCTGTCAATCACCTGTCAGAATTGCTACACTGCAGTCCGAGTCATACGATTGGTCAACAGAGACAGGACAATAATCTCGTCTCCCGCGGCTCGAAAAAACATGTCGCGATCGATAATATCAAAGGGCTTCTGACCTCCCAGTGTGTATTTATCTATCAGCTACTGGAATTTTAGCGCGTGCCGACTAAAAAAACATGCGTACGCGGGACTCTCGCCTAGCGAAAATCATGCGTCCCAGGGAAAAAACGTGCGTACCAATACGCGTAATTCTGCGTTTCCGAGAGCTCTGCTGGATGCCTGTAAGCTGGTATATTCACACCCTCATAAGCCCAGGCATAATCCATTCCAATACACAGTGCATTTGTCACAAATGCAGTGTGTAACAGAATGGGTTACGCCTTGGCTTACACAGATGGTATACTCACAGTGTATACTCAGATTAGATGTGCAGAATGTGGCATCTCCTCAGGGTCTGCAATATTTGCTAAGATCAAACGCGGTACAATGCTTTTGAAAATCTTAGAACATTTAACTCTTTCATGGGTTTAGATAAACAAAAAATGTCAGCGTAAAATTCAAATATTTTCTTGCTCATAAATTTAAGCATATGTTTTGGGTGCTCAAAAGAACTGTCTCATTGATACAGCTCTTTTGAGTACCCACAACATATGTTTTGGTTGAGAAATAAGACTATTATTTTTCTGTTACACACTCTTAACTAAAGGCCTGCTCTTTACTTGCTAATGTCGACTTTTTTCATCTGCATCACTGCTGATAACCTTTGCAAACAGTTTGGACCCATATCAGGACTAGCAGAAAGTCGGTCTTGATCTAAACCGTTGCACTCTGATAGTGTTTCCAAAAGATTTTTTTTAATTTTTACAAAAAAGTCAGCCAAGACAATGGAAGCTCAACAAATTACAGTACCCAGCTACATGCAAAGAGCTAACCCTTTGTATACAGGAAACCCCTAAACAAGTACTCTATCATACAGTGAAGACCCCGATGAAATGCAGCATAATGCTGCATTTCATCAGGGTCTACACTGTAAAGGTTAAAAAGATCTTCAGACAAAATAATATAATATTTTTTGAAAATTAAAACCTGAAACCCCTGATATGCACAATGGACTATCCCAAGTTTATTGTATCAAACCAGAAGGGAGAGTCCATTAGTATACAAAGGGTTAAAATGTTCAATGAACCACACAAAAGTTATTGTTCAAGGCTAGATGGCAGATTTCATCATTATGAAAACAGGCCTCTAGATAAGATTGCATAATTAAAAAAAACAATTTCTATTTCTAATACAAAACATATGTTGTGGGTACTCTAAAGAAATGTCTCAATGAAACAGTTCTTATGAGCACCCAAAACACATGTTAAGATTGACAGCTGAGAAAGTATTTACAATGTTACACTCAAAAATCTTGACCCATGAAAGATGTTAACCCTTAAAGCCCCAATCACAACTGCAGCAGACTACAAATTTTGCAACATTTTTCCCAATTTTCGAAAAAAATAAGGTATGATATTTCATGAGAATCGTCTGCCAGCAGACCATTCTCATGAAATATCATGCCTTATTGGTTATTTTTGAAAAAGCGGCAAAATTTGAAATTGTCGTCTGCTGCAAATTATAGGTGGCGCTTTAAGGGTTAAATATTGGTGTATTTCAGGTATATAGGTGGAGGATATAAATGCAGAACTATATGATCCACAAAGATGAGCAAAGACCTACCAGTAACAAATACACCATCAAAGAAGAATGGCTTGAAGAAATTGGACCATAATAAAGTAGCCTTTTCTGAAAATGGTGTCAATTTTCTCAATTCTAGTGTTGTAAGCCATTTGCATGCATACCATGCTGACGGTCCATCTAAATCTGGTAGTAAACCCACAGATGATTATGTGAGCTTGTTGAACAATAACTTAAACACCTGCACAAGACTCTTAAATGGTGTACACGTGAGCATAGGTTGTAGTGATGTGTTGAAAATCCATAGATGTTCATCAGATGGAAAGTTAACTGATCATGTACATGTAGATGAAGTCAATGGATGTAGTTTATCTAGGAGTATGTCGTCATCTGATTCCTGTATGAATGGCTCACACTATTTAGACAACACAGGTGAGGTAGGGGAAATGTCTGGGGCAGCAAACAAATGCAATGGTACTAGTCCAAACAATGCAAATCAAAATGATGAGAACAATGGTAAAAATAATGCATGCTCTAAGTCACAGAAGGGAAGAGCAAATCTACCTCCAAAATTTGTCAGTTTAAATGAAGGAGTTAGCATGGTGGTCAGAGACAATGATGTTGTTAGACCTAAAACATGGAGTAGAAAAGTAGCTGAAAAATCTAAACTTAAGAAAGAAATGGTGGTAAAAGAAAGTACTGGAAATAATACTCAGACAAAAAGAGATGAGAAGGTGAATGAAGATACAAGAACTTGTAAGGTATTTGAACATGATAGACACTTGGTGCAGCAACAAACTTCTGGTCTCGTAAACGGCAATGCTGTTGCTCAGTGTTCAGTACTGGAAATAAATCCACCAGTAAATGAAGGCAGATTGATCAGTCAACCTAACAATGCTGTTGTAACCAATGGTGAGTCAAGACCAGTGAATGGGGAATTGACATCTGATCCGTGTGCTAATGGCATAGATATAGACAGTTGTGCTTGTGATGATTTAGCAGATATACCAGCATTAGTTGTAGCCCCTCTTGCTGAGCCTGAAGATATGTCTGATGATGAAATTGGTGCATGCTATAGCAGTAGTACAGGTACTGATTCTGCGAGAAGCAATTGTGAAAACAAAACCTATGTGGATCAGTTGGAAAACGAATTAAGTGAAATCAGCACAGACGGCATGCCATTGGAATGTCAAAGTAAATTAGATGCAGGAATGGAAAATAAACCGGATCATGTAACATTTGTGAATGTTTCGAGAAATGATGCCAGTAAAAATTTTGCAGTTTACCCAGAGAGTATATTTTCTCGTGCTCCTGATGAGGATGACTCTTCGGTATCCTACGGTTATTCTAGTCCTTTGTCAAATACAGTTTCTGGTGCTTCGGTAGGAGGTGATACTGTCACAATACTAGACAAACATTCACCCCATAGAATTGATGCAATGAATGAACAGATTCCAAACCTACAACGGGTGTCATCTGCAAGTATAGACAGCCTGGAGGAGATTGGAGATTATATTGAAACAGACTTACCTCCAAATCGACTTGCCTTCTTCTCTAGAGGATCATCATCATCCACAACGACGGAAGAAGACGAAGGTTGTGGTGATGAGGTGCTGCCTAACAATGATGAGGAATCGGATAACGAAACAATTGATCCGCTTAACTCGTACCATAATCCAGGCTTGCCAAATCTTCCAGATGTGCAGTATAATAATCAACCGTTGTCTTTCTCAATGAATGTAAATAGTGACATGTGTCAGAATCCTTCTTTCAGAAGTGAGAACTGGGGTCAGAATTTCCTAGGAAATACTTTGATATGTGCTAAACATGTGAAAAGTGCTCAGAGCTGTGATACAAGTAGTCAATGTGATGATAAAGTTGATGCATTCAGAGAGAGGAATCATAGACCTGATAATGGAAGTCAAGCTTCCAACAATATAAGTGATAGCTCTCATGTCAATGATTTTAAATACAATAATGCTCAGCAGAAAAAGGAGGCTGACCAAACATTTGAGTTGCCTGACACAAATTTAGGAAATCCTGATGAAATCAATTCAAATAGTGAAAGCAATATAGATCGAGAGAGAATTGAGAATCTAGATGAGACTGTTAGGCATAGTACCGGTAGTAGTGAAAGTGAAGCTGCAGAAATGCTGTATTTAGTCTCAGATGATTCAGAAAATACATCGCCGGAGTTTGAATCGGGAATGGAGTATGTCTTTCCTTCAGTCAGTGGCAGTGCTAGCTTCTCTGGTGGACCAGTGGGGATGTCTTCGCATCAACAGGTAAGAAGCAATTGGATATCCTAACCCTTAAAGCGCCAAGAAAAAAAATGCATCTGAAATGTTGTCTGCTGAAGTCGTCTGCTGCAAATAATTGCCTAGCATTACTGACGAATTAAGTATAGAAACAAACAGTGTGGACCCAGAACAGACTGCTCCAATAGGAGCAGTCTGATCTGGGTCTACACTGTTTGTCATAGAGGCTTCTTAAACATTTCAGCAGACGAGAAAAGCAGACGACTTTTGTTGCGATTGGCGCATTAAGGGTTAAGTATATTATTGAATTCTTTCATCTGGATTATTTAATATACAATGAACATGAGAGGGGTCACAAGGTAGAATTTCCAAATTAAGACATACTTCAGGGTGTTTTTATCTCGGCAAGCAGCGTATACACAGGTATCATACCGAATTCTTGGACGCGGATATTTTTCGACTAGTCTCTTCGCGGAGAATAAATACACTAAAATTGAAGGTAGGGGCTCTCATTTGAAATAGTGAAAACTTATTTACGAACACTTGTTAGAGTCGATTAAAGGCATCTATGTTTTCTTGAATAGTCACTCTAACAACACATCATGGCTAAGGCATTACAGTACTTAAAATATGCGAGTAAAATGCAAATGCATCTTGAAGGAGCCCTTGAAATCGGGATACTTTGGGATTGATTGATAATTACACCTTTTTACAGAAATGGTTTCTATATTTTTGCGTTTTTGGTGAAACGACGTTTACTTGTTTTTACCTGTATGTTAATGATTCGGCTTAAATAAGCGTCAATTGTTTATGAGAACGGGATTTCTGCCCCTACCCCTTCAACGGTTGCAAGTCTTAACCGCGGAGGTGCGTGAAAAAATGCTATAGCATCCGCGGGGTTTGTTATCTGGCCGCGGGGTAGGTCTTTTTAGAACCGTTTTTTCACACATTTATTAAAGCGGCAAGAACCAATTATGGGCTCAAAGGCACTTACATTTTGATAGTCTGTTTGTTTCTACCAGCAGGGACAACCGATACTGGTTCTATTGCGAGTTTGATGCGAATCTGAACCACGGGGTGAGAGCATGCTCCTAATCTTACCGCGGATGTGACCATTGTCGGCGTTGTTCATGGCCGCGGGGTTCTGCAATATGCTTTCTTTTCCGCGGAAATCCTAAAACTAAAAAAACCTATCAGAATCATCTATGACAAAAGATAGGTAGGTGGTGTGCTGAAACCACTGGACTCAGAAAGAAACCATTGGGTTTCGCACTTTTTATTTCTCTGAATGTTCATTTAGCTAAATAATCTAGTATTTACGGTAGTAAGATCGCCTGACCAAAGTGCCAAATGTCGTGAGCAGCAAAATCTAGCTGTTTGTCTGTCTGCCCGTTAATCAGTCCGCCCATCTGTATGCATTGGTTCTTTAACTTGTATTCTCGTTAAACCAGCTTACACGTGTCTAGTGGCTCAGGTGGTTAGAGCGCCTGTCCAATGTTCTGAAGGCTGTGAGCAGCATAATCTAGCCGTCTGCCTGCCTGCATACTTGTTTTCTCCACTTGTCTATGACTGTCTGTCTGGCTGTACTGGTTCTTTGCTCTTTTTACTTGTTTTATATGCCAGTTTTGCTAGATTATCTAGTAGCTCAGGTGGTAAAGGGTGCCTGACCCCATTGGGGATACTTTCATTTTTTTCGCAACTTTTGTTTGTTCCTATTATTACTTTTTTTTTGTGTATATGCATTTTATAGGAATTGTTATCATATACGATCCAATAGTGACCGCTTTTGTAAATCAAACTTTTGCCTAGCTACTATTTTAAACCCTTCGCCTGCTCCGAAAAATATGCATTTGCCCTTGTCGTCGGCTGTAGTCATCGACTTATATATATATGCTCACAGCATGAACTTTTTTTGTGTGTGTTTATTGGATAGTGTAGACCCTGGTCAGACTGGTCCTAGAGGACTAGTGTTTGTTATATGCACTGTCGCTCGGCTGTAGTCATCGGTTGTATGCTTATGCTCACGGTATACTTTTTCTGCGTGTTTTTAGGTAGTGTGGACCCTGGTCGGACTGATCCTAGAGGAGCAGTCTGATCAGGATCTACACTGTTTATTTTCTTATATGCGGGCGGTTGTAGTTGTCGGCTGTTTTCATTAATTAATTTCAGCATGTTTATTGGGCAGTGCAGACCCTGATCAAACTGATCCTAGAGGAACAGTCTAATCTGGTTCTACACTGTTTGCTATAATTATATGCGTTTTTAAGAATCAGCGGACTACATGCTGTTGTATACCTTTAATAGCATTTAGCAGTCGTAGAGTTCAGCGCTGGGCTCGTCAATACCGCCGTATTGATGGACCCTAGTTTTGTTTTTCCCCCGCTAATTACTAGGTTACGTATCTGATTTGACGCTATGTCGCACGTTATACGTTACGTCCTAACGTTTTTGTGGTGCGTCACGTCATTTACTTGTTTATTATTTATCCTGATGAAGCCAATATGGCGAAACGTTGGATATTAAAGAATAATTAAATGTAAACGTGTTGGTGTTGAATATGTTTTAATTAATTCATTCATTTTTTTTTTCTAAATACGTAGGCTTGTACCCAGCATCTACTCTTTTCCCCAAAAAATATTAGGAATATCAGGCATACCCAATTTTTTTTTTGAAATTTAGCAACCCCAAACACTTTTTCCAGTACTGTACCTTGACCTTAAGAAAAGCCCTAAACTGTATAGAAATGACTCCGCAAAAAGTCCAAAATATTATTCATAATAGCATCATACCCCAAAACATATTATTTATTTTTCTGACCCCCCCCCCCCCAAAAAAAAAAAATGAAATTCAAAATTTTGAACCTCCAAAAGTGGACCGAACCTACATATATATGATAATATTAGAGTACCATCCCCCCACCCCTCCGCCGAAAGCTGACCATTGTTTTAGAGAAGTATGCACCAAAATATAGCTGTCTGTCCGCTTGTTTCTCAGTCAATCAATCAGTCAGCCAGCCAACCCGAACAACCGCGTAGACTGAGCTTCTTTGTAAAAGCGTATACTTGTTACATAAAAGTGGTTGCATGTCCCAGAGCTGGGGGGATACCTCTCATTTCTTCTTCATACGTATGGTCAGGCCCAGCATCTACCGTTCACCCAAAAAATATCAAGAATTTCAAGTACCCCAAAAAATATTTGAAATTTTAGCAACCCCCAAAATTATCCCCCATTATGAACCTTGACCGAATGAAAAGACCCTAAAATGCATAGTAATGACCCTTAAATATAATCCAATTATGTGATAAACCCCCAAAATATCCACAAAATCTTCATACCCCCAAAAATATTAATTTCTCTGAAAACCCCAAAACATACTGAAATTGAAACTTTTGAACCCCTACAAATGGCCTGAGCCTGCGTGTGTATGAAATATTAGAGTAGCCCCACCCCCCATCCTGAGCTGCGTGTCTTGTTCTTCGGGGTAAGTTATTGATAACAACAACAGAATTTAGGGGCATATTTGTTGCAAGTTATATGCATTGTAGACAAGTCTACAGAGGAATAGGCTGCTGTCCATCCTACATGTGCGGATCCAGACAGTTTTTGTCAGATGGAGTCCAACTATAACGGCTTTTTCCTTTGCTTGTTTTTGAATGATGGCGAGTGGTAGGATCCAGATACTACTAAAAGCGGGCCATCGTCGGTCCGCCAGTGAAACGCCATTTGAATGGCGTCAAATGGCATTTCGCTGGCGAGCTGATGCTGTTGGCCCATGGTAACTGTGATATTTTTCAGGGGATCCGGACTAGAGTTGCTGAGAAACCCTACATTTTTGTGATATTTCAGGGGGGGGGGTGTCTGGATCCGCGGATGTCCTATGGCGGCGAATCCATTTGGTGTCCGTCCATTTTTTATTGCTGCCCCCATTGTATTAGGGGCTTGCCTGATTATGTTGTTCTCAGTAGACGAAAGAGGACATCTCGGAGAAAAAAATTCAGTTGCAGTCAACATTTATATGTCAGGGGTGTCGCACTGTGTTGTGTCCTAGAGCAAGACACATTTATCCTTGTTTTAGTACTGATTCAACCCAGGAAGACCCGTCCCGATATATCTGAAAAATTGTTAACTGGGAGGTAAAGAATCAAATCACACAAAATCAGGGGCGTAGTCAGAGGATTTTATCATGTTGAAATTACCAAAAAATGAAGAATTAAGATATTTGAACTTGTTACTTTTCCCTTTCAGCAATGATTGCGGATAACAAAGGCGCTGACCAGACTTCACAAAAGACAAGTGCTTATATTGTTCTTTGAGATTGCTCGCATCGAGGCCAATGTGATGTTGAAGCACAGGCATCCTTGCTTCTGCCTTGCTGCGCGCCTTTATCTTTAAACAAATACTGGGGGCCCCAGGGGTTTGGGGGAGCTGGGGAGAAGGGCTATTATTTTCAGGGAGCTGGGCTGCACTGGTAATTATTTCAGGGATTTGAGGAGCAAACTTATAGTTTTTGGGATTTTAGGAGCCCTGCAAAAAAATAAAAAATAAATTTATGAACTCTTACCTTAATTTCATTTGATTTTTTTAATTCTTCGGCTTCTGAGAGGCAGCCCCCATACCCACCCCCCTTGGAAAACCTAAATGTATTTACTTTCGAGCTCTAACATGCTACTCTGCCTTGGTATTGGTGAAAGGCATGGCGAATCACTTTACTATTGTTGATTTATTATCCTTAAAATTGTTAATTTTTAGGTTGATAATAATGTATTTTGGAACGCTCAGATTGCGCCAGCTTGCACCATTTTAATAAATAAAATTCGGGGAGTTACCCCTTGATCCCCCCTAGCACGAATCTGAATCCACATCATTACATGGAAAGGAAAAGCATCCCTTTTTTTTACATTTTTTTTTGGGGGCTTTCGGGGGCTATTGCCCCCAGACCCCCCATGTAACATGTGCTTGTATTCATTTTTGTACTAACGTTCGCATCAGGAAAAATATGGCACAAAATTTGGGGTGTTGTTGATTTATTATCTAAAAAATTGTTGATTTTTAGGTTGATAATAACACATTTTGGAACACTCAGAATGCACCGGATCGCATAATTTCATTTACCCGGACCCCCTAGCACAAGTGTTTATTTCATTTAACTAATTACATATCATGTAATATTTGTATTCTTTGGCTAAGCCTTATCTTTATATGTATATACGTAAATATATTAAGTGAATATTTAGTCATCCGCTCGTGTATAGCTTCATTGTTTTAGGCATGTGAATTAAATACTATGAAAAGAAAATGCATTTTAGGGAGAATTGGCTTATATTTTTGGGGATTTGAGGAGAAGCTGAATGAATTTTAAGGATTTGGGGAGCAAAGGAAAAATAATTTCAGGGAGCTGAGGAATTTTGGGATATCAGCGCATTATTTTCAGGGATCAAGGGAGCACAGACCTCCTGGGGGCCTCAATACTATATCCGTTATGCTTTGATGTGTTTGGCAGACGATACATTCGCGAGGCCCTCCCAAAGTGGTGGGGGTAAATGTTCCCATGTTCCCCTGAAATAAAGGGGCGTGTTCCCCTGCCCCCCCCCCCCCCCCCCCCCCCCCCCCATCAAAAATTCGTTATCTTATGTTCCCTGTTCCCCATTATTATCTTTGTTCTTCTTTTTCCATCAAAAGTTGGCCTTACTTTCCCCGTTCACGTGAAATAAATGCCATTTTCCCTGTCCCCAAAACACCTGGGAGAGCCTTATCAATATTAAATTTCCGATTCAGTTTAAATAAAATCAGAAGGCTGCAATTACTTTATTCTTGATCACAGTATTGCTTATTGCAAAGAAACACAAACGCAGTAGATCTAATGTATAGTATGACGACTCATCGGGGAGTAGCTCAAAACAGGAAAAAGGTGAAAGAAAACTGTTGGTAGGTCCTCTATCTTTCGTGAGGGAAAGCAGTGTCTATCTAACTCCCCAGAATTAAGTCGAATCACATTTGTTTTATCATTCTATTTTATTATCATGTTTTTAAGTCTTTTTAAAAGGAGCTTATCCCGATTCTATTCATAATAACAGAAATTCTTGCGTGAATTATGTTTTGATTATTTCAATGTGGTATGTGTGACCAGCAAAGCCACAGATCAGCCTGCGCATATGCGCAGTCTGATCAGAGCCTCTGCTAGTCGCTTAAAAACTTTCACCCTGCGGTAGCCTTTCTTTGCCTCAATCAGCGCAGAGTCAGGGAAACGAGAATGGTCTTTTGTTACTTGACGTTCCTCTGAAACAGTAATGCCCATCCTCAGCATTCGTTGTCGTTACATTTCCAGTACGTCCTCTCTTCTCCTGTTAGCCTGTGTTTTGGTGCTTAAAAGAACCGTTTCATCGCGACAGTTCTTTTGAGTACCCACAACATATGCTTTGGTTGAAAAATAAGAAAGTTATGTTGCTGTTACACAATCTTAACTGAAGTCCTGCTTATGTTCAAAACAATATTAAGACCAACATAAGGGATGCATGATGGAAACTCCATTTGTATTAAATTGATCATAGAAATCGAATAGTATTGCGAACCTAAAAGTTTGACTTTCTTCTCCAACATGGAGCAACAACAAGCACTAATATATTGTTTGGCCATATTTTCAAACATTTAAGGGAAGGATCGGGATACTGACAAAATAATCTATTTTGATTTGATTCTTTTATTTAATTCAAGTAAATTTCAGTCTAAATTCAGCAAATATATGATACCTATATGGACTTACGCTTTTCAGTATATCATTGCATACTTATTTTCAATAAAACATGTTCAATAGCGTAGCCAGAACGCTGAAAAAGCTACGCACATCAAATGTGAGTATGTAATGATATACTGAAAAGCGTATGTCCATATAGGTATCATATATTTGCTGAATTTAGACTGAAGTTTTGCTTGCTTAGATAAAAGAATAAATTGTGTCCCTTTTCAAAATGGTAACTTCTCTTAAAGGAAAGAATTTGCTCCAAGAATTCTTTCCTTTATGAGCAGTTCCTTATAGTATGAAAAATCACTATTACCACATTAGGTGACCTCCCTTGAATGTTACTATTTTTATTTACGCACGTGCGTCACTGCGTAATGGTAGCTACGCCAATGATGTTGATTCAGATTATTGCATTTTAAGCAATTTATCTATTACAACTCTGAGGACAGTACTAGGGTTCAACACCGTATCATCCGCGTTTCAGTATTAGCATTTTCCGTAAGTATTCACCTCGGTTAGACTAGCAAAATCTTGGGGTGCCCCGCGGACAGGTACACCAACGTCCGCGGATAAGATCAACATTTTTGAGCATAGGCACCATGTTTATATGGCATTATCTAGTAAATGCTAAGAGCAATTACTATATTATTTTTTGCAAAATTGCTATCGATAACCTGGCTTTTAAGATATCGATGTTAAATGAAATGTTATTTTAGGATTTTCTCAGTTCGATCGACTGAAAGCAATTTTTGCCTTTCAAAATAATTTCCACCGTTTTAAACCATTGTTTGTGGTCCAACAGTAGAGTTTGCATGGTTTGCGATATTCTAAGCACATGAACGAGTGTTTGGTTGTGTTTATACAATAGATTTGAGTTGGATATAGATAATAAAAATATATTTTTTTACCCTTTTACGGAACCAACCCTCCCCTCCACCATAAAAGAAACTACCCCCGCGACAAGACTAGCCACAAAATCTCCGTAGTCAGAAAACGGTATGATACCTGTGGTATAGATCTTGATGAAATGTCACTTTTTGCCAAAGTCCCCATCTAGGAGGTTTCATTATTAACATTTTTAAAATCAAATGTAAGTTACCTGCATAAAGGCTTTGGAAATCAGTTCAAACTTAGATCAGCTTGTCCATTAAAGAGAATTCTGGTCAGGGTCTTTTCTGTTTGCTATTATGATAAGCGTTTTGTATATAAAAAAGATGTTCAATTAAATTTTAAATGTTAACAGTCTTAGCAGGTCCCCAGATAAGAGTGCTTATCAAAAACTAATTTTCTCATTATTCAACCAAAACATATGTTGTGGGTACTCAAAAGAACCGTCTCAAACAAATGTTTAATTTGATGGATAAGAAAATATTAACAATTTTATGCCACAATTTTCTGTTTATCTGGAGGTTCTGGTCTTAGGAAATATTTGAGCATCTACCGTAATTAAGGGAAAAGGGGAAGGTTCTTAGAAGTGTAACTGTGCTCTATATTAGCTGATGAGGAGAAGAGATAAACTACAGATTTAGATTTTACAATGAGTTTTTACAAATCAAGTTCCATGACGTAGGCTGCCAATATGGACTAGAAAACAAGTGAATATGACCAGATAATGTCGCAACCACAAATCACAGACCAACTTATGGCATCAAGAGAAAGAGACACTAGAACACATGATGAGCCGCGACATGTGATTTCCAACAATGCGGCATTTTGACAAGTGTAGACTCAGACAAGTATGAGCAGCCTCCTTTTTAGCTTAGAAACCCCAAATGCTGTTCTGTCAGTAGCTTAACACTCTCAGAATATTCAAGCGACATGCAAAGGCTCTGATCAGACTGTGCATATGCGCAGGCTGGTCTGAGCTTTTGCTGGTCGCACATACCACATTGTTGGGAATCTCATGCCGCAGCTCATATATATACCAAAGCAACTTGCCTTCCTAACTATATAAGACACAAAAAACTACACAAAACATCATAAACCACCACACACAATGTGAGCAAGCAAAAAACAAAGAACGCATAGGTCTAGATATACAATTTTTTCGCGTAAAATTGTGAATATTTTCTTGCCCACAAGTTTTAACATTTGTTTTGTGCACTCTTAAGAACCGTCTCAACAAGATGGTTCTTTTGAGTACCCACAACATATGTTTTGGTTGAAAAATAAGAAAATTTATTTTTTGTTACTCACTCTTAACTAAAGTCCTGACCATGCTATATCTAACCTCAGCCTTTCAAATCACTAAAACTGGTGCACATTTATGTTGGGATAAGAAATGAATTGTAAAGAAATGTATCTATAGAAATGTCTGTTTTACGGAAATGTTGTGTTTGGAGATCCTTCACTCAACCCAAGAAATCATTCAGCCTCATTAGATTATGATCTATAGAAATGTCTGTTTCAGGGAAATGTTGTGTTTGGAGATCCTTCACTCAACCCAAGAAATCATTCAGCCTCACTAGATTATGATCTATAGAAATGTCTGTTTTAGGAAAATATTGTGTTTGGAGATCCTTCACTCAACCCAAGAAATCATTCAGCCTCATTAGATTATGATCTTTAGAAATGTCTGTTTTAGGGAGGAGATCCTTCACTCAACCCAAGAAATCATTCAGCCTCATTAGATTATGATCTATAGAAATGTTTGTTTTAGGGAAATGTTGTGTTTGGAGATCCTTCACTCAACCCAAGAAATCATTCAGACTCATTAGATTATGATCTATAGAAATGTTTGTTTTAGGGAAATGTTGTATTTGGAGATCCTTCACTCAACCCAAGTAATCATTCAGCCTCATTAGATTATGATCTATAGAAATGTCTGTTTCAGGGAAATGTTGTATTTGGAGATCCTTCACTCAACCCAAGAAATCATTCAGACTCATTAGATTATGATCTATAGAAATGTTTGTTTTAGGGAAATGTTGTATTTGGAGATCCTTCACTCAACCCAAGAAATCATTCAGCCTCATTAGATTATGATCTATAGAAATGTCTGTTTTAAGGAAATGTTGTATTTGGAGATCCTTCACTCAACCCAAGAAATCATTCAGACTCATTAGATTATGATCTATAGAAATGTTTGTTTCAGGGAAATGTTGTATTTGGAGATCCTTCACTCAACCCAAGAAATCATTCAGCCTCATTAGATTATGATCTATAGAAATGTTTGTTTTAGGGAAATGTTGTATTTGGAGATCCTTCACTCAACCCAAGAAATCATTCAGCCTCATTAGATTATGATCTATAGAAATGTCTGTTTTACGGAAATGTTGTGTTTGGAGATCCTTCACTCAACCCAAGAAATCATTCAGACTCATTAGATTATGATCTATAGAAATTTCTGTTTTACGGAAATGTTGTGTTTGGAGATCCTTCACTCAACCCAAGAAATCATTCAGCCTCATTAGATTATAATCTATAGAAATGTCTGTTTTAGGGAGGAGATCCTTCACTCAACCCAAGAAATCATTCAGCCTCATTAGATTATGATCTATAGAAATGTTTGTTTTAGGGAAATGTTGTGTTTGGAGATCCTTCACTCAACCCAAGAAATCATTCAGCCTCATTAGATTATGATCTATAGAAATGTCTGTTTTAGGGAAATGTTGTATTTGGAGATCCTTCACTCAACCCAAGAAATCATTCAGCCTCATTAGATTATGATCTATAGAAATGTTTGTTTTAGGGAAATGTTGTATTTGGAGATCCTTCACTCAACCCAAGAAATCATTCAGCCTCATTAGATTATGATCTATAGAAATGTCTGTTTTAGGGAAATATTGTGTTTGGAGATCCTTCTCTCAACCCAAGAAATCATTCAGCCTCACTAGATTATGATCTATAGAAATGTCTGTTTTAGGGAAATATTGTGTTTGGAGATCCTTCTCTCAACCCAAGAAATCATTCAGCCTCATTAGATTATGATCTATAGAAATGTCTGTTTCAGGGAAATGTTGTATTTGGAGATCCTTCACTCAACCCAAGAAATCATTCAGCCTCACTAGATTATGATCTATAGAAATGTTTGTTTTAGGGAAATGTTGTATTTGGAGATCCTTCACTCAACCCAAGAAATCATTCAGCCTCATTAGATTATGATCTATAGAAATGTTTGTTTTAGGGAAATGTTGTATTTGGAGATCCTTCACTCAACCCAAGAAATCATTCAGACTCATTAGGTTATGATCTATAGAAATGTTTGTTTTAGGGAAATGTTGTATTTGGAGATCCTTCACTCAACCCAAGAAATCATTCAGCCTCATTAGATTATGATCTATAGAAATGTCTGTTTCAGGGAAATGTTGTGTTTGGAGATCCTTCACTCAACCCAAGAAATCATTCAGACTCATTAGATTATGATCTATAGAAATGTCTGTTTTAGGGAAATATTGTGTTTGGAGATCCTTCTCTCAACCCAAGAAATCATTCAGCCTCACTAGATTATGATCTATAGAAATGTCTGTTTTAGGGAAATATTGTGTTTGGAGATCCTTCACTCAATCCAAGAAATCATTCAGCCTCACTAGATTATGATCTATAGAAATGTCTGTTTTAGGGAAATATTGTGTTTGGAGATCCTTTACTCAACCCAAGAAATCATTCAGCCTCACTAGATTATGATCTATAGAAATGTCTGTTTTAGTGAAATGTCGTATTTGGAGATCCTTCACTCAACCCAAGAAATCATTCAGCCTCATTAGATTATGATCTATAGAAATGTCTGTTTCAGGGAAATGTTGTATTTGGAGATCCTTCACTCAACCCAAGAAATCATTCAGCCTCATTAGATTATGATAGAGAGGAAGAACTTCTTCAATGTCAGTTCTTTGTCCGGCGAGCAAGAAGTCTTGATCAAGAGATAGACAGAAGAAGTAGGCCACAAAACAGGTCGGTTTCCCGCTTACATTTTGATCAAAAAGAACGACCACTTCAGAAAAACCTGTATTAAAAAAACACTCAAAACAGACAAAAAAAAAGATCTTAATGACAAATGGTAGCTTAATGAAGGTAGAAAGTATGGCAGAATGCTCCCCTTGGAGCATTCTGCAATACTTTTGACCTGCATTAAGTGATAATTGGTCTTGAAAACCAATTTTCGGTCTTTTTGAGAGAGGCCGTTTTACACAGGTTTCACTGTAAATACAAGTTTATTGATCTACTGTGTAATATTGGCCTCACTGTCTTCGGGGTTTGCAACCAGGTAAGACTCAAACTGTCCTGCTCAGCTACAGAGACTAACTCGAACATTTAAATTTGCCTGTAACAAGTTTAGTTATTCTACTTTCCAGAGAGTGAATAACAAAGGGGCTGATCAGACTGTGCGGATATGAAGGTTGTTCTGTGCCTTTGTTGTTTGCATGCAACAAAGTCAAGTTTTCTCGCGTCAAGGCCCATATTTATTAAGCATGCGCCTACCTACTTTAAAGTTTTAAACTGATCTTGCAGTAAAGAAATTATCTTTCTCACTTACCAAATATTGTGGTGATTTTGCTAATTCACAGAGATTGGTGTGGAGCACAGTGGCTCAGTTGATAGAGTGTTAGAGTCATAGACTAGGAATTGAAGGGTTGCTAGTTTAAGTTTGTGTCCCTGAGTAAGACTCATTATCAGCTGCTTAGTACTGGTTCAACCCAGGAAGACAGGAACTGGGACTTAAAGCATCAACACAAACAAAACTATCCATAGATGATAGAACAGTCCACAAAAATATCTTATTAACACAATCATTCCTTTACGGTAAATGTTCTAAAATTTTGAACACTTTTCCCTCTCTATTCTGCAATAAAATGTTGGTTTTCAGGGCTGAAATTCACAAAATGCTTGTCAGAATAGCAAACAGGGTAGACTCTGATCAGACTGCTTCATCAGAACCAGTCTGATCTGGGTCTGCCATGTTTGTCTAAAGCCTTTTTGGCAGGCAACTAGAGTTTGAAATTTTAGAACATTTACAGTCTTTCATTTTCATATGACTTTATTCTTGCTCAGGTTATCAGATCTTGATATCCCAAACATTCAAGTGGCCAACTCAAATCTTCAACATGATGAAAGCAACCGGAACCAGAAAGTCTTCGAGAAGTCTGCCTTCGAAGTGATGGCTCCCCTACCCACATGGGACAGCTCTGACGAGGAAGAGAACAACATGGTACCCGGCCCAGACTCTGTGGATGAAGAACCCCTAGATCAGATTCTTGAGAGCATGGAGAAACAGCTAAATCGACAAACAGATAATTCAAACCAGTTGTCTGCAGAATTTGTTGCTTCAAATATAAGGTTAGCTTTATGATTGTATTTAAGACTGTAAGCATTAGAAAATGAGCTATATTGTGATATGATAGTATTTTTTGTTCATTTATATGTGAATGTGAGTTTATCAAGTATTCTTATGCACTTAGGAAGGTAATGTGACGCCTGACATTTACAACATATAACATATCCTTCGATATACTTGGCTGATAAGTGGTTTTATGCAGCTGGCAGTCGCCAGTTGAAGGTGCAGCATACCATATTTTTACTGTCTTTTTGGAAGGAAAAAATATGACTAGAGCATTAGAATGAAAATAACCATATTCAACATTTTCATTTGGGGAGGTATATTGTCAGATATATGGTCGAAAATCACCTTTTATGGCTCTGCTGAGCGTTAGCGTAAAGTTAAATGGACGGTATATCCAACAATATAGCTCACCAAAATGTAGTTTTTAATTCAGCTGCTATCCCCTATTGTATTCTCCAAAGATAAAGTGTGCAGGTTATGACGGTTCTGGAAAGATTTGGATTCAGTGGCCTCCTATGTGATAAATAGGGAATACTAGGTGAGCGTCTTTTGATATCAAGTTTTAATACAAGGCAATGCTTCGAGTGTTCTCGAAGCCGAGCCTGGTAAACTTGATATCAAAGACGCGAACCTGGTATTCTATTTATCAGTTTACAAGTTGGTTCACTCTTCAAACTAGCGATCATGCTACTGCTAGATTCTGTCAACACAAACATGACATGGGTAGGCTCTTTTAATCAGGCCTTTAAATAAGAGTGTGTAACAAAACATTAATTTTCTTATTTCCCAACCAAAACATATGTTGTGGGTACTCAAAAGATATGAGCACCCAAAACATATGTTAAGATTGATGGGTAAGAAAATATTTACAATTGTACGCTGAAATTGTACACCTATGTTTGATTATTTCAGTATGCCAGATGACGAGCCAATCTATGAAGAGATTGATGATCTCCTGGTTCTAATGGATGAGATATGCAGTGAAGGAGAACCAGATAATCTACAACCAGTCTGTAATGCCATCTCCAAGGTAAATATTTGCTAACTGGTAGACCAGTCTGTAATGCCATCTCCAAGGTAAATATTTGCTAACTGGTAGACCAGTCTGTAATGCCATCTCCAAGGTAATTAGCTAACTGGTAGACCAGTCTGTATTGCCATCTCCAAGGTAATTAGCTAACTGGTAGATCAGTCTGTAATGCCATCTCCAAGGTAATTAACTAAATGTTGGACCAGTCTGTAATGCCATCTCAAAGGTAATTAGCTAACTGGTAGACCAGTCTGTAATACCATCTCCAAGGTAATAAGATAACTGGTAGACCAGTTTGTTATACCATCTCCAAGGTAAATATTTGCTAACTGGTTGACCAGTCTGTAATACCATCTCCAAAGTAATTAGCTAAATGGTAGACCAGTCTGTAATGCGATCTCAAAGGTAATTAGCTAACTGGTAGACCAGTCTGTAATACCATCTCCAAGGTAATTAACTAAATGGTAGACCAGTCTGTAATGCCATCTCCAAGGTAATAAGATAACTGGTAGACCAGTCTGTAATACAATCTCCAAGGTAATTAACTAAATGGTAGACCAGTCTGTAATGCCATCTCCAAGGTAATTAGCTAACTGGTAGACCAGTCTGTAATGCCATCTCCAAGGTAATTAGCTAACTGGTAGACCAGTCTGTAATGCCATCTCCAAGGTAATTAACTAAATGGTAGACCAGTCTGTAATGCAATCTGCAAGGTAATTAGCTAACTGGTAGACCAGTCTGTAATGCCATCTCCAAGGTACTTAACTAAATGGTAGACCAGTCAGTAATGCCATCTCCAAGGTAATTAGATAACTGGTAGACCAGTCTGTAATACCATCTCCAAGGTAATTAGATAACTGGTAGACCAGTCTGTAATACCATCTCCAAGGTAATTAGATAACTGGTAGACCAGCCTGTTATACCATCTCCAAGGTAAATATTTGCTAACTGGTAGATCAGTCTGTAATACCATCTCCAAGGTAATTAGCTAACTGGTAGACCAGTCTGTAATGCCATCTCCAAGGTAATTAGCTAACTGGTAGACCAGTCTGTAATACCATCTCCAAGGTAAATATTTGCTAACTGGTTGACCAGTCTGTAATGCCATCTCCAAGGTAATTAGCTAACTGGTAGACCAGTCTGTAATGCCATCTCGAAGGTAAATATTGGCTAACTGATAGATCAGTCTGTAATGCCATCTTCAAGGTAAATATTTGCTAACTGGTAGACCAGTCTGTAATGCCATCTTCAAGGTAAATATTTGCTAACTGGTAGACCAGTCTGTAATGCCATCTTCAAGGTAAATATACTGAAACAATAAAGTTATGTCTGCTTGACGTTTATGTCTGCCAGTTCTTAATGTATGAACGCATTTCATTCAACTTTTTACATTACAAACCGTTATCATTTAGAAACGTTATGCACCTAAACGAAATTCATTTGATAACCAGTAGAGCCGCTGACAACTCAGAGAACACGAGTACCCTTAAAATCAAAAGTCACAACATCAATAGCTTGTGTGTCCATCATAATTCCCAACCGCTCAGGCACATTAAAACATCCCTGAGCAAACTCTCTAGTAAGATGTAATGCATGTTAGCTGTATGCATTGCTTTTACGATCACAACCATTAATCTGTAACACACTCTGACGTCACAAAACATCGATCAAGAGCGTGGGTGAAGACACTCAGAAAATTCATTTTTGGTCCAGTATTTTGATATTCAACAGAGTCCGTCAAATTTGATTTTTGTTTCGTCATCATTAGCATTTTAACATTGATTAAGACTAATCAGCATTAAAACAATTGATACTGGAAATTCACGTGCATTTTTTTCAGTAAGGGATGGGGTATACAACACAGATTTAGTGAACATGTGATGGCCGACATCAGCCATGTTTTTTTCGTTTTATCTTTGTGTAATCTTTGTCATACACAAGCACAACAAGTTAAAGCAAAAACGGTGTCAAACAATGTTAATTTAAGGAGAATCGGAGGTTCTTAAACTGTTCTTTGTTTAATGCAAAGGGAGGTAATTTCAGTTAACTTTGTAAATTAATGATTTGAATTGCAATGTCGCTCGTTTAATAAGCAGATTTGGAAATTTTTAGATGTTTTTTCATCGTTGGACGTTCCTGGTTGCCATTTAACGTAAAATGTGTCACGTTTTCATGATCAACTTGCTGATGATAGTGGAATGAGCTGTTTTCACTTTAGGTTCAATAACTCTTCCAGATAAAAAGATAAAATCAAATAATTACCAACTTTTGTGTGTCGGACGTTTGATAAACATGTTGGTATATTTTATGCTTAGACATCTTAATTGAATCAAAAGATACAGAACCATGAAAATCGGACGTATCTTTTTTGTTTGAGTATATTTGCTAACTGGTAGACCAGTCTGTAATGCCATCTCCAAGGTAAATATTTGCTAACTGATTTACATTTTGTAATGCCTTCTCCAATCTAAATATTCTGATGTTGGTAGACACGTCAGTAAGGCCATCTCCAAAGTAACTGCTAGTAGCTGGTGTCTGTAATGCCATCTTCAAAGTAGCTGGTGTTTGTAACACAATCTCGAAAGAAGCTAGTTAGTAGCTGGTGAACGTGTCTGTAATGACATCTCAAGGGTAATTTTTCAGTAGCTAGTTGACCAGTCTGTAATGCAATCTCTAAAGTAACTGTTCTATAGTTGGTAGACCAGTCTGTAATTTCATCTCCAGGATACCCATTCTGAACTTGCAGACCTTTCTGTAAGGCCATCTCCAAAGTACAGTTCTGTAGCTGGTTGACCAGTCTATAACATTCTCTCACAAAGTAACTGTTCTAAAGTTGGTTGACCTGTCTGTAACTTCATCTCCAGGATAACTGTTCTAAGCTAGCAGACCTGTCTGTAATGTGAACTCCAAAGTTACTGTTCTGTGGCTGGTTGACCAGTCTGTATAGCCATCTCCAGGGTACCTGTTCTGAGCTAGTACTACTACTCTGTAGGCTAGCCATTATTCCAGTCTGTAGTTATTTATGGTATCTCAACAGGTAACAGTTCTGAGCTAGTAGATCAGTCTATAATGCAATCTCCAAAGTTACTATTCTGTAGCTATTATTCCAGTCTGTAATTATTTATGGTATCTCAAAGGTAATAGTTCTGAGTTAGTAGATTAGTCTGTAATCATTTTACCCTATTTTCAGTTAAGAAGAAAGAGGAGACACAGAGGTCCTGTAAGTGATGTAGAGAAAGTCATGATCTGGAATGAGTATAAAGCATATGTTGTCCAGTCTGTAATCATTTTACTCTATTTTCAGTTAAGAAGAAAGAGGAGACACAGAAGTCCTGTAAGTGATGTAGAGAAAGTTATGATCTGGAATGAGTATGAAGCCTATGTTGTCCAGGTGAAGCAAATTGGAACATCGGCATGTGGACCTACAGCTGTCTTAAATGTTCTCGTAAGTTGGCTGTCTTTTCATAAAAATGTTTGACATAGAGCCCAAGGTTAGACTGGTATCCAGAATATCTTCACCAAAACATATGTAAAGTTATGTACAGCAGGTAGGCAAAGTGTATTGTGTAAATGAAAATTAAGATGCTAATTCTCATTTTGCCTTCTTTTTTTAAATTTTCAAATTTTCTTTCTGTCACTCCTATATAACACATATGGACATTTTTCATCAAAGTTTTCTCAGCAACTACTTCATTTAGGATTATGAAATCTTTAACACTCTTATCATTTTGTTTTTTCTCTGAAAGTGTTACAACCTCTGATGGCTACCACCGGGGGTATGTGAGCTTTGCTCACTTCTTGCTATACTCTTGTTGCGACTAGAACCGGTTATGTATTCTTAAACATTTCTTTTTTTCAGAAAGCATTTGATTTCCAAGTTGAAAAAGAGGTAGTGTGTCAGACAATAGCCTCTAACATGAGAATGGAGGCTGCTCCTATACCATATTATCTCTTCTCTCGATCAACTGCTGGTAAGTTATGTCGCAAAAATTTAAGCATATGGACATTAATACAACATAAACCAGGGAAAAAAGACTAACAGGGGCCCAGTACCCCACAGCCCTTAAATTTTGGGCAGGGTTCCTAAAATTTTGGAGAAAATGCCTATACCCCTTACGTTAAAGGGGTACTTGCATCTGTGCCCACGCATGGATTTTCTTTAAACTTTGCATAATAATAACTCATTATATACAAACTATGAAAATGTATTTATCGAATTAGATAGTTAAGAATAAGGCTTAGGAAGCAACCCTGACGCACACCACCTTTGAGGTGGAATCTGTCTCTTAATTTACATGTCCTAAATTTATAGTTTTGTTTATTTCTATGATTTGTCATCTAGATTGAATTCAAAATACCATAGGCATTATATTAATACCAGGAAACCATTTGGATAAATTATGGTTTACGTTTTCTGAAGAAGTGATTATAAAATTTCAATATTTTTTTCCAAAAATTTACAAAACATTCACCATTAAATTCCAAAGATAAATATGTTCTAGTCTTTGTCAAGATATCATATTATCATAAAAAACATGCCATATATATCCTGCTGATCTGAGCCAAATTTCATGAAAATCCAAAACCGGTAACTTTGTCATTTCCTACCTCTTATGGGTATAGGTCAGTTTTAGCAAAATTAATTATTTAGTTGAAATGAATCAATAACTCGACAGAAGGAGGTTGTTTTTATATATACTTCCACTTTTCTTAAAGAAAGACATGTTTAGACAATTTCAAATGATTCCATGGCCAGAAATGCCAAAGGTGTTGGCCCAATGTCATGGCACTATGGGGCCAAGACAATGTCTATCACTTCCTCAGGTCATGCATGATATTGTTTAAGAAACATAATATCCTATCAATAAACGTGTGAAAACAAGAAGACCAAATATTTTCTTAACATCCCAACTGAACTAGAGTAACCACATTTTGGTGCCGTGACCAGGATTAAGTGTAACGGAGTCATATCAAAGGTATCATAGAAGAGTGTTCTATATGAATAAGTGAGGTCCAGAAACGAAACAGTATGCCTGAAATATACAGTCAGCCAAAGAATAAATGTTGCCATTTGATAGAAATCAGCATCAGTTGTACAAAACAGAATAAACAGCGAAGATTTAAGCATTAATTTAGCAATACCTTTGAAGCCAAGAGTTCTCTGTGACCAAATGGTTAATTTTAACCAATAGGTTTGACAGGGGGTTATTTTTGTGAACCAGGTTTATTAATTAGGCTTACAATTATAAAACCATAGATATAAGGTTCGTCTCCTGTATGAACTGACCTGTCATAAGGTTTCTCTTCTGTATGAATTAAAATTCTTAATAATGTTACATATCAAGTGTAACATTGGTTAGATGTAGTTTTAACGTTTGATACTAGATGTGGTAAGTCAGGTGTCACCATATTGTATCGTTTTGGGTAATATTATTGTGTAAGCACTTCATTAAATAAGAATCATGGCACTTAATATCAAAGAACATTTTTTTTCTTTTTCCAACATCAACTTCTACCAATAAACGTACTAGCATGGTGATTCAAAATAAGCAAGTATTCAAGTATGTTTTACACTGAAACATAATGTGTTTTTTACATTTCGATGAATTAGGGCCATGTGTTTACATCAAGTTGAAAAAAATATGTTACCGGTCCTTGAATTTCATAAAATTTTGTCTACATATTCTTTACATATATGGAAAGTTTATATGTTGTAATGGTATCTTGACAAAGACCGCAACATGTAAAAATTTTAATTCCAAATTTGACTGAATACAAAATATACAGTTGAAAATTGGGGTGCCATCTCATAAAAGTGAATGCCCACCCGCTATCCTAATACATACAAAGCCATTTATAGTACCAACGAACTTATCAAGGATATAGTTATTTAATAAAACATTTCTGCGCCCGTTACATGATATGTCAATTACTTTAGAAATGATTATAACTGGATACCCTAAGGTATTGTAGTGATATCATACATGACGTCATAAATTAGCAATGGAATTGCATAAAAAGTCAAGTGCACCATGAATATAAAAGTCATACCCCAGACAATTAATAAATACAAAATTATCAAATTCCAAGCGTGGGCAGACTCCCATGTTAATTTCCCATACCATGAAAGAGCCCCTTTTGAATTTTGCCAGTGTGGACCCCTGAGTCAAAATTGTTATTTTGTATCCCTGATAAATCAGGCCCCTAGATAAGAGTGCATGAATAAAAATTAATTTTCTTATTTCTCAACCAAAACATGTTTGTGGTACGCAACAGAACCATCTCAGTGAGACGGTTTTTTGAGCACCCATAACACATGTTGTATCTCACGATGATAGAAATATAACAAGATAGAAAACGCCAGCAATAACAGCTTTATAAGTTTTTTAACAACTTTGTTTTAAAGAGGCTATGTCTGTACAGGGCTTGGAACACGACCATGGACAAGCTGATTCACGAGCGCGAGCACAACAATTGTCAGCAGCTCATCACAAAGTCACATGGTCGATCCTGATTGGATTCAAATATTCAACTGCAAGAGTAAAGCAACGCCTACCTGTCTGTAAAGGGAAGGGTCACTGTAAACGTAACGTGTCAGTGCTCCGAAAATAGTTACTTTTGGCGTGTCATAGATCACAAATGTCAGGCTCAGTGTTGGGTGTTTTTAATCTCCAAGTATATTCCGCAGCATATAACCTTATCGTGTGTCCTCTGTGTAGAAATTAAGACCATGTTCTTTCACTGTTCACACATTTCTTACGCAATAATTAAAGCTGACCCTATTAGATTCGCATGCCCACAAAAAACAGACAGCACTTTTAAAGTTTGTTGCTGTCATAGGAATCAAATAAGGAACGACATTTCATGTGAATTGTCTGCTGATAGATGATTCATATGAAATATCAAGGTCTATTTTCTCCCTGAAATTCAAGCAATACATTGATCACAAAAGTGTACAGTGCAATTGGTCATGATTGGCGTTTTAAGGGTTAAGATCAAAGCGGTATCAAGCTCCAGATAAAAAGATTTTTGACACCAACCTGATTTGAAATGAGCTTATTATAACTCTTTGCATGCTGGATAAGTTTTCATATTTTTGTCATCTTTATCATGTACAATTTGATTAGAAACATCACAAGTCAGACCGTTTGGTCATGTCTGATCTGGGTACAAACTGTTGCAAGCCCGCAATCTTTTTGTGTCACTTTCCGGACAAACTGTTCTGTTAAAATTGTATGCAAGGATAATTGGCTCCAGCAGGCAAAGTTAAATCTATTTGCGGACAAGATATTATGTAACCGAGACAGTTCGAAATGTATGTCTGAAGGTCACAATGTCCAGGAATAGATCAATTATGCAGGTTTTGTATAGTACTATTGACACCTTAAAACCCCAAAATAGAACACTGCATATCCTTTACACATAGGAGGCGTTTCTTTCCTGTCTCGTTATTTATTTGACTATCCAATCAGCATCAAGGCTGTGACTTTGACGAGCGTCCGATTGTAAACACTGGTCCATCGCAAAGTCCATGGTCATTGTCCATCCACTATAACTTTGAACAGTTTCCTTAGACAAGTTAATAATAAAGAAATATTTGAGATAAGTCTTAAGTCTCACTTTTAAGACATGCAGTTCAAAAGTATTATCCAGTCATTTACTTGTTTGTGAATATGAGCAAAATTCTAGAATGGACCAGAAAAAATACTGGAAATCACTAGCTAATATTTAGATAAGACATGCAGAATTTTCTAGATATATATTATGTGTTTCATCACTGTACAGAAGTTCTGGAAGGTTCAAGAAAAGTCAGATCATTCAATGACCAAATTTATAATCTCTAGAATAATCAATATATAAACTTGTCTTTTAAATCAAAGATCATTCTAGAAACAATTAAATTTTAATTCAGGCTTCCCTTGTTACCCCTGAATAAGCAAGTTTTAACAAAAGCATGTATCACATACAATTATTAGCTCCCTTGTTCTGGGGGGGGGGGGGGGGGGGGGGGGGGAGGGGGCGAAATGAATGTTTTCGGCTGATGTTCGGACCGGGGTTGGGGGTGTCAAAGAGGATATTTTGGCTGATGTTTGGACCAAATGGGATTGCAAGATGTCTCAAACCCCAAAAGGACTGCACTGTATATCATCACTAGCATTGACTTCCAGAATAATTGAGAATGGTTCTTGAATAGTCCAGGAATTCTGATTTCTGTATGCCCCCTGACTGGAGCTATCTCCAATACATCTATATTATATTTGCAGGTACAACAGCCCAGGCATTGGTAGAAGGTGTAGCTAGTGTTACAAGAGGTGCCATAAAGGGAAGGTTCTTTCATTTCTATCCTCAAAGAGATGTAGAAATACTCAAGTGGCTGGGACACTGGATGAAAAAAGGTAATACTGAAAATGAGTTTGACCAGTATCTAACAGCTACTTAATTGAATCAACAGATCGCTCACTGCAGTAATTCATTTGTGACTATACTTAAGTATGTGTCCAAACCTGATTCAAAGATCACAATTACCTCCAACCAATAAACATCAAGAGTACCAAATTTTAAGTTACATTGCTAATTTTGTTAAACAAGCCTCATGTACACACACAGAAAAAGCAACGATAAAACTAGGGCTGGCATGATTAATCGAAGTATTAACCAGCCCTAGATAAAAAGTGCTATATAGATTTTCACAGAGTTAATGCATCTGTGTCAAAAGTTCATGAATGGAACAACTTAGTGATTAGACCTTAGTTTAAAATCTAAGCTATCAGGCCTTAGCAGAACTCTTTTCTTGCCACCAGCAATTTTTGTTTTTTGTCATTGCTGAGAACCTTTTCAAACAGTTTTGACCCAGATCAGTCTGCCCTAATCTGGATCCAAACCAGATGACAACAAAACGATGAAAATCCCCCCTCACTCCATGCAAAGAGTTGAAGTCTTAGCTGAGCTACTGAATGAGCAGAGGATCAAACCTACAGCTCTGGGTATATAAGATGACTAGTGTGCCCACTATTTTCTGGCTACACCTCTGATTACTACAGTATGCTAAATTTTCTAATCTCAACAACTAATTGGGAAAAGGGTTATGTAACAATAGATAGCAACTTCAAAATTTTAGTCAAGAGCAGAAGATTTCATTGTCTCTCTGTGATGTTGAATTCAATGTCATTGAGGAAGAAGTCAGGTACATAAGAAACTTTGGACTCATGAAAGTTAAGCTAATCATAATGTACTTAATTGGCTGTAAAGTTGTAAACCCACTATTCAGGACTTAAGTTAAGAGTGCGTAACGAAAATTATTTTCTTATTTCTCAACCAAAACATATGTTGTGGGTACTCAAAAGAATCGTCTCAATGAGACGGTTCTTTTGAGCACCCAAACTATATGTTAAAACTGATGGGTAAGAAAATATTTACATTTTTACGCTAAAATATTTTGTTTATCTAAACGTGTGACTATTGGTATTTCAGGAGCTGTGCCAGTAGCCACATTAAACTTACAGCGAGGTGTGAAGCCTGGTTGGACAATACCAGATGCCTGGCATCACCAGATGGTCTATGGTGTCAGTGGTAAAGGTAGGTTAGAAACAATTTTGGGAATACAGTAAAACTGTCTTAAGCGGCCACTCAAACATAGACAAAACAAAAATCTAAATGACAAACTATAGCTTAATGAAGGTCAAAAGTAATGCAGAATGCTCCCCTTGGAGCATTCTGCAATACTTTGACCTGCATTAAGCAATAATCAGTCTTGAAAACCAATTTTAGTATTCTTTTTGAGTGGCCGCTTAAGACAGGTTTTACTGTATTTATTTGTCTACAAAATAGGAGTTCTCTTAAAATATTCCAAAATTCTACATTCATCTTATTAAACTTTTTGGAATCATTAGCTCAGCTTATGCTATGGCCTGTTGTTCCTCGACCATCATCTGTTGTTCATGTGTCTGTGGTTAACCTATATAAGCAGAACCTCCTTTTGTAGGACGTAGGCAGAATGTGGCGTCTGATCAGGGTCTCCACTGTTAGCTTACAGAATGTTCTATTGAAATTTAAATAGAAATGAAAATACCATCCAACAACCCTTAAAATTGAAATGGACTGGTTCAGTTGATAAGAGTTGGAAATTTCATTCAGCTTAAATGGGTTAATTTTTAGCATCTCCATTAACGTAAGTAGTATTGAGCTGAAACTTGATATGAGGCATCCATGAAACATGATCAGCCAGACTGCTATTATTGATTTATTCTGGCATCCAAGATGGCTACCATGGCAAGCATCTTGAAATTTTAAGCCACATCTTGTGAACCGTATGCAAGATTAAACTGAAACTAGGTTGGAGGAATCTGGACAACATAGAGATTCAGATCTTCTAAAATCGTGATATTTCAATATTAACATTTCCACTGCCAGTCTTTAAATGAACCTTTACATGTGAGATGAACAGATCAATTTAAGCCACACACACATGCACCCATTGGGTGCACCAACGTCAACGCCATCCGATAACGTTTCTTTTCTGGCGTTTGTGTGACATTGAACATGTATCGTCATGCAAAGGCTATTTGCAGATGACAAGTCGCCGTTAGCATTCACTTTATCCATTGAAAATTATCTTTTTTCAGGCAATGGAATTGTTAAAATAAAAGCTTGATATTGTTGATATTGTCATTTATGAGGGTTATGATGGTATTTGAAAAATAATAGAAATTTATTAGACCCAGTTAAGCAAAATATTTGAGTGTAAAATTGTAATTATAGTCACATTGACAGTTGCTTTAAGTCTATCTTCCTTTTAATGCACATATGTAAACAGCACAGATCTTCAGATAATGCAGAATTTGGCATCTGATCTGAGTCATCCCTGTTTGCATTAAAAATTGAATAATAATATAAAAAAAACACCCTGCATCCCTAAACATGTAAATGAACCTGTCCATGTGAGTCCATCGGGTATTTATGGGCTAACAAAATGCAATTAAATTTCTCTAACAACAAAAATGATGCATGTTCTTGTTTGAAGCCTTTTGATGAGACTAAATAATCAAGAAAAAACACATATTGTAACATTTTTAAAAATCTTTTTCTGCTTTTTTCTAAGGTGTCTACTTGACTAACCCGCTAGAGATAGTGCCGGAGAACGTAATAATGGAGCAGTTGACGAGTGATTCTGTACTACTAGTGCGTAGACATGATGTTGTCAGTAGGTTCAGAGACTGGTGTCCACTCAACGAAATATTAAAACAGAGAGATTCTCGATGGAGAACTATGAACGTTATAGGTAAGAACTTCTTGGTTATTTTATTAACTCTTTGCATGCTGTGTATTTTTCCATGTTTTCTTTTTCGTCTGCTGTCCTTTTTTCAAATTAACTTTTTCAAAAAATTCTTTCAGGATTCTATCACTTTCAAACACTTTGGATCCGCTCTGTTTGCAAAGGTTATCAGCAGGCAACAAAAGTTGCTGCTAACAAGAAAATAGTTAAACCTAATTTTTCTGCATTGAAAATGGGGAAAGCCAGTGCAAACAATATAGACACTGATCAGAAATGATAGCAGTCTGATCTGGTACCATTTGTTTGTATTGATGCTTTAGATCCCAGTCACCAATTTTCAGTCCTATCGGGAAGGTTTTGCTGTCTTCCCGGGTTGAACTAGTACTAAGCAGAGGTTAAAGTGTCATGCTCAGGGCCATGTAGTGCAATCGGTAGTGAGTCTGATTGCAGATCCAGGGGTTGTGAGTTTGATAACTGATTGGTCCCATACTTTTGTGAAGATTCAGTGATTTTATTTGGTATTTTGGGAAGCTACCTTTTCCTGCACATTTGGGAAAATATTTTATTAAAATTGGGAAAATAAGAGCTAAAATACATGAAATTGGGAAAATAAAGGCCATTTTAGGATTGGGAATGACTCCCATATACGGCCTCAAAAATGGCCAAATAAAATCACTGAAATTGATCATGAAATATTTTCAACAGTCATTTTCCTCCTTCCTCTGATTCAAGAACAGTTACAATAGTATGTGCACAAAGTGCTGGTTAACTGCTTAGTCAAGGTTACCCAGGAAAAAGTGTAGTTAGGTAAACTGACTGTCTCAACATGACCATAGCTGTTGACTTTGACATAAAACAACAAACCAAACAAACAAACATGCTCAAGAACACAAGGCAGTGTCTCCAGTGAGTCTTGAACCAGCGACTTCTCAATCTCAAGTCTAACACTCTACTGTATCCTTTAATTTGTTGTTTGCTTTCTTCAACAAATTATTTGTCTGTCTTTTACGGGGGTGGGGGCCCACATGTGGATGATGTTCCTGCTCATGCACATCAATAAATAGAATCCAATGACCCTTAAAGCACCACTTGAATTTGCAGCAGATGACATTTCAAGTTTTCAGCGCTTGACATTTCACTGAGAGGCAGATGATTCACATAAAATATCAAACCTTATTTTTACAAACTTTTAGCTACGTGCATTAAGGGGCTATTTTGGCAACCATATGAGTCAAAAAAATAAAAATTGCTTTACAACACCAAATTCTCCTTATAAGGTTTATTAGAACAATAGCCCAAGTGTAAAAGTCTGGTATTAATTTGAGTTTTACTGTTGCTATGATAACAAAAATGGCTGCCAAAATAGGCTGAAAATAGGAAATCAACCATTTTGGAACAAATTTGAGACATTTGACAGAGAAATTAACATAGAGCACAAGCAAATACCAATAACATATTTTGATAGATGATTAGACTTATCATGGCACACAACATATTAAAAGGTGTTTTTTTTGTATTTGGCTGTGCTGACATCTAATTCTTAAAAAAATTGGTCTACCAAAGCCTTAAATTTGGTCCAAAATGGCGATTTCTCTCTTTCGGCCACCATTTTTCTTACTATGGCAACAGTAAAATTTGAATAAATACTGTACTTTTTTACTTGGGTTATTCTTCTAATAAACCAATCAGAAGAAATTGGTGAAAAGCAACTTTCAGTTTTTGGCTCCAGAGGGTGCCAAATTAGCCCCTTAATGCACGTAGCTCATTATTATGTCTGCTGCAGTTGTGATTGGTCCTTAATGACAGGCCTCTAGATAAGAAATTATTTTTCTTATTTCTCAACCAAACATATGTTGTGTGTGCTCAAAAGAACCATCTCAATGAGATGGTTCTTTTGAGCACCCAAAACATATGTTAAAACTGATGGGTAAGAAAATCATGACAATTTTATGCTCAAAATTTTGGCTTAACTGGGCCTTTGGTTATGGGTTAACACTGATATTTCCATTTCAGGTCAGGTTGTGCACATGTTACGTGAGACCCTAGTAACTCAGGAGCAGGTTCTAGGGGTTCGAGCCCTAACCACGTCTCATATTTCTATACCCGCTGTCTACAAGGCAGGAATCATCTTGTTCATGAGAGCTAACACAGAAACCTATGAGGAATTATTGAATGCTCCAGAGTTGCCGATAAAGAACAAAGACAATGTACAGCCATCCTGAGAGTGATATTATGAAATTAACATTTTATATCAAATTAATGCATTTCTTATTAGAATGTCCCCCTCCCAGCGGTGAGGTGGGATATGTTAGCTTTGGTGCAGTACTCAGTGTCATAGAGGTTAACACAATCTTTTCTTATTTGAGCCTCATTGTGAGAAAACCTGTCTTTGAGGTTTCTGACAAAGCGAGAGTCAAACCAGTCTCCTCAGCTACAGAGACTAGCTAGAATGTTTAAATTTCACTTGAAGCAGGTTTAGATATGATACTTTCTAGTAAGCGAATAACAAAGGTGCATATCAGTCTGCGGGGATGCGCAGGCTGGTCTGTGCCTTTGTTGTTCGCAACCCTCAGAAGACAGGTTTTCTGGTGTCGAGGCCCATTTATTGTTTATACCATTACCAGTGGTCAGAATCTTACCAAATAAGAATATATACATCATTAGAACAGAAAGAAGAGTTTACAAAGTTTGGATGAGCTTGCCTCCAATTTCAAAGACATAGTGATACCCAAACAACCATAGAGTGATCTGGTCCTCATTTCATTAAACTTCTTATTAAATTTATACACTTTCAAACAACTCTTAACCAAAACATATGTTGTGGGTACTCAAAAGAACTGTCTCTTTGAGAGAGTTCTAACTTCTTTTGAGCACCCAAAACGTGGGAGCGCAGTGGCTCAGTGGTAGAGTGCTTGACTCAAGACCAAGGGGCCGCAGGTTAGAGCCTCACGGACGTCACTCCATTGAGTCCTTTAGCAAGACACATTAATCCTAGCTTAGTATTGGACCCGTCCCTTTATACCTGAAAGATTGTTAATGGGATGTAAAGAATCAAATCAAACAAAACAAAAGCACCCAAAACACATGCTTAAACTGATGAATAAAAAAATAATCCCAATTAAAAGCTCAAATATTTTGTTAATCTGGACCTATGGGAAAGAGAATGGAATTAATTCCTAGGTATCCCAAAACAGCTGCCCCCCCTCCCCCCCCCCCCCCCCCCCCCCAAAAAAAAAGTCATACAGAGAAATTGTTTGTAAGAAGTTGAGTGAAACGGGGCCCAGAAATCTTACCAAATAAGCATGGGTATATTATTGTAACGATAAAGGGATTACAAGATTATGGTGAACTTGCCTCCTATTTTAATGGCACAGTCATATCTTTCACTCCCAACTGTAAGGGTAAAGTGTTCATTTTTGTACAATTTCTTCAGACCTGTAGACAATCTATCACGATCTTGACCTTTTGCCTAAATACCTCTACTTAATAGCACTACAAGCCATTGGGTTATTATTTGATTTTTTCTCATAACCATTGAGTACTGTAAGTTCGGAAATTTTCGCGAGAATTTTATTTTCCCGAGTTGTGTTAAAAGACATATTTGCGACGTTGAAAATTCGCGACAAGGGCATGATTTACCTATATCAATAAATGACAGACTGATTTAGCCAATCCGCGAGGATTTTATTTTCACGAAACTTCACGTATGCGAAGTTTAGCGAAAATAAAACCCTCGTGAAAATTTCTGAATTTACAGTACCCACAACTACCATACTTAAGAGTATTCATAGCGTATTTTAATGATGTGAAAAATCAATTTATATATATATGAGCCGCGCCATGGGAAAATGTGTCTTCGGGGTAAATTTGGCCATTTTGAGATTCTGTGATTTTTAGACAGGTCATCATATGATGAGTAAACTCGTTTTTGTTTGATCAAAAATTCAAATTATTAGAAAAGATATTGGAATTTGAACTTTGGACGGCTTGACGTTGATTTTAGAACTAACGTTGCGTGACGTCACGATGAGTCATTCACAACGTTGCGAAGTTTTTACGCCTTGAGACATCCGACTATCGCTGTTACTATGAAACTGGTTAGCGACGTAGATTACCCCTACTGATGCTGGTAAAACACAATAATTGAATTTAATCGAAAGTCAAACGTACTTTATTTCTTGCGTATTCTTCAATTTTGACATATAAATGATTCCTTGAGGTACCATGCAAATGTCATCCTTCGTTTGAAATTGTGCACTAAATGGACGTAGTCGTCGACTGGTGCGATATTTTCCTGCACCAATATTTTGCCAGCACAAAAATGGATCATCACGGACACATCTCCATTTAAAATCGGGCACAAATTTGCACACTGACTTTTGAAATTCGGAAAAACCTGGCCGCGACATTATACGTTCAACTGCTCATGAAAACTAAAATGTTAACTTGAACGAAAATGTTTTCTAGTTTACATGGAGAAACTCTCCGATTTTAAATATACTTGTTAAATGCCAACATTTCTTTACATTTATGAACAGTATAAATTCCATGCTCAGTTGAGTTGAGCACTAAAATATATTATAACTTCGGGACCTGGAGCAGGTTTTGATACTTTGTACGCCCTCTCGGGCATTTGGCAGGGCCTGTCCCTCGCGTTGCAACAGCAGAATCGGGGGAGCGCAGTGGCTCAGTGGTAGAGAGCTTGACTCGAGACGGAGGGGCCACGGGTTCGAGCTTCACCAGCCTCACTGCGTTGTGTCCTTGAGAAAACACATTAATCCTAGTTTAGTACTGGTTCAACCCAGGATGACCCATCCCCACATAACTGACAGATTGTTGATGGGTCGTAAAGAATCAAGCAAACAAACAGCAGAATCGGCATGGCAATTGTTCTGTGGAAAAGGTAGATCAAAATTAAATTAAATAGGCTGCGACTTAAAACAGATGGCATTTTCTTCTCAAAGAAGTAGTTGCCTTTCAGCTCACTGGAAATGCCGCGAATGACGATTTCGATGAGAACATAAACATGAAGTAATAAAGAAAAAAAAAGTATTAGCCAATGAAGTGTGACACTACATATCGTGGACTTTCGCAATGATTTCTCATTTGTTCAACCGATGATCAGATGTTGCACTAGTAGAACCCCTGGTACGTTGTTATTTGATGACCTGTATGATGTAGGCAAAACCGTCTAACTGTTTCTACAAAATGATATGTTCTGCAGTTACACATGCCATACAGGGTCAGTTAGCCACATCTGTTAATATATTGAGGAGGAGACTGACGTTTTCAAAATAAGAAAGAGGGCGCAGATCAGGAATCAATACAATCAGGTACCACACCTTACCTAAAATATTACAAGCGTTCTTGATGAAATGTTTGACCAGACAGTGGCTCGAGCTCACAATCTCAGCCTACAGAAGCAGGACTGCTTATTTGCCTCACTGTATCCGACTTTGCTATCCGGAGCGAAATGCCTCATCATTCCTTAATCATATGTGCAGAATATACTTCTCACTGAAAAAAAGGATTTCAGTCTACCGACCAATTAAATCATATTCAAACTTTCTCACAAAAAAAATTAAGACATAAAGAAATCTGGTTGCTATGGCAGTGCGGGTACTCATTCCTATTCCTTTCGATTTTGTAGTTTTATGTCGGCGTAGTGCACCCTTGCCTCTTGCATACATGTATATAGAGTGTGCACATTACCCCCAGTTTTATGCAATCACGTAGGCTTTAAGAAAGGGATTCTGGCTGTAGGGCATTTGAATACATGTATTTTGAATTGTGTACATCTAAACCAGGCCCAATTGCGCAGGTCTTGACTTGACAATTCCGTATGTACACTGCCTTCGCTGCATCTCCAGATACTAAGGTGTGTGCCTAGAAGAGAATGGAGGTAGGTTAAGATTGTTAAAGTTTGCCGCTCTTAAATTGTTGAACTGTACGCTGATTTTGAAAACAGAGTAGCATTACCCTGCGTTTCATTCCGCAACCCCGTCTTTGTTGACAATAGACATGCGCGTGGGTTATATGTGTTACTTGGAACGAGGACTTCAACTTCTAGTGGGAACCTTTGGGGAAAATGTTACTGCCTCTCCAATCATTTAGTTCCATTAAGCTGAAATTTCTTGGAGTGGGGGACTACTACTCTTTACTCTCCCCCACTCAAAGAAATTACAACTAATTTTATCAGTGATGCCGCCGTTTCAAACAGTGCTCTTCAATATTTATTTATTTTTTTTTTTTTTTTTGGGGGGGGGGGGGGGAGGGGTATAAACTACTATGACAAAATTAATGGATGCAATTTTACAAAACTTACAGGTATGAAGAGCAAATAGAAAAAAAAACAATAATTACACTTCAAAAGTAGAAAAAAGTTTTATAGTAAATGATTTTTATCACGATTCTCATTGGCGCAACGTTAACGTCACCGAAAAAATGGCATTTTTTAATTTGTCTGTGTGTTTAAATGACTGCCATAAGAAATCAACAGGCACACGGAAACTACAATAAAATGTCTATTGTGTATATCAATTTGCTTTCATTTGGTGCTTTTTTCATCATTGTAGCTTCAATAGTTGTGCGACAACTATTTTTGCAAGAAATCTGGAAATACATTGATTTAAACGGCGGCGTAACAAGGTGGCAAATAATAACTATTGTTTCTCGTGTGAAACTTAACTACCTCGTGAGATTTTAGTTTATTTCAGCGAAGGCTCAAACAAGTCTGCGCATCTAGCAGTCTCGTTGGAGCCTTTTCCCAACGGTAAATGCGGCTTTGTGTTCCGGTAACTCCTTTCTTTCCGAATTGCCGTCCACGCGGCTCGGCTGTGAAAACGAAAGGTTCAGACATACTGGTTGGTCGACTAAGGAAAGCTGGTATGTATCCAAGGTTTATTTATCTATTTATTTTTTTATTTTATTTTATTTTTTGTTAGAGTGTCTTTGGAGTGCAAAGATGTTGAGGATTAAGGGTCAATTAGCGTTTACCAAGCCGCATCTTTTTGGACAGTTTATTTTTCACCAGGAACCCGTCCTGGATCAGACCATGACTAATTTATGTACAACAGAATTCTATCGGCCTAAAATCCCTTGATTTTAATCGAATTTTATTCTAAACATGACTTGTCTAAATTGTCGTAACCTTTGATGACGCTCTCTTTATTTACGCGCGGCACGAAATAAATACGTCAGACTTTACGACGTCATATCTCATGACGTAATTAATCTCCCGAAGACACATTATCGCATGGCGTGGCTCATATATATTAAGGCCAAGAAAGAAATGGGCCTCGACTCGAGAAAACCTGTCTTCGTGGGTTTGCAAACAACAAAGGCTCAATCCAGTTTAATACTCAGTCCATATATTGGAACAATTTATTAATGTAATGTCCAGAATAAACTATCTTTAGAGAACTAATCATTAAGACCCCAAGTAAGCTGAGAACAGTATGTATAGCAATATTCAGCTTTATTAATTAACTATAGTAAAACCTTTCTTAAGCGGCCTCTCAAAAAAAGACAAAATAAAGATCTTAATGACAGCTTAATGAAGGTCAAAAGTATTGCAGAATGCTCCCATTGGAGCATTCTGCAATAATTTTGACCTACATTAAGCGATAATTTTTCTTGAAAACCTATTTTTGTCTTCTTTTTGAGTGGCCCCTTAAGACTTAAGGTTTTACTGTACTCTGTATTCAGGTAAATCCATATTAACTTGAGGTCAACAATATTGGTGTAAGATCGGCTTTATTAAGCTGAGGCCAAATCAAATGTTAATGTGCTATATGTTAGGTATTTAATTAATAAAGAATGTCATAAATTAATTAATTGGGTATTGGCCCAGTTACAGATCCTTGGTCAGCTGTATTGGGCCAATACAAAATTACTTGAGGGCCAATACAAAATTACTTGAGGGCCAATACAAAATTACTTGAGGGCCAATACAAAATTACTTGGGCCAATACAAAATTACTTGAGGGCCAATACAGGTGACCATGGGCCAGTATGAAATAGCTTGATTAATTACATTATACATGTAATATTAAAACATGCCAAAGTCAAACTTATTCACTTAAGGGAAGGACAAAAATTACGTGATGTTTGTAATGTAAAGTCAAAGTGCTTGAGTACAGGTCAAATTGTATATAACAACATATGTGCTACATGTTATTTATTACCATATATATCTCTGCTTAAATAAAATTTACGTTTTCCAGGCCTCCAGATAAGAGTGTGTACCGTAATTGAAAATTATTTTTCTTATTACTCAACCAAACCATGTTATCACCATCCCTCCCCTCCTCCTCCCTCATTCCCCACCTGTACAGCCTTACAGACTTGGGTATAAGAAAGTCAAAGCTTAACTTCATGTGAGCTATCCTGTCTGGTGACTTGTCTTATTTACACTTGAAGCCAAGGCCAAGGGAAGACAGTGTAAATCTTGATCAGGTCTCGAGGTCAAAAAACTTTTTTCATGCTCATCTCAACTGAGCATGACATTTCAACTGCTCATAAAACTAAAGTGCTGAAAAATAGATACTTTTCTTGCTTTCAAATGCTCAGAGGTTATATTTATCATGCTAATAAATGTTAAAGAGACTAAGTCTGCAACTATGAACATTTTTCGATTTTTTTTATTTTCTTTTTAAATCATTTGTTAAAGTAGAATTAAGTTACGCTTTCACAATAAATATGTTCACTATAGCTGAAAACTGCACGGAAAAGTGAATTATCTTATAAAACAGGTGTGTTTTTCTCATGTTGGTAATTATTTGCGTCCCTCCAATAATTATAGACAGGTAATTTTAACGTAAATGCTGTTGTTTTGATACTGATAATTTGTTTAGATTTACGAAATTGGTAAAATGTATACCTGAATTTTAGTTTTTTTTACTGTGTTCTTGAAAAATAGAAACATTAGTTCTAAAATTAAAAGATCAAAAGTTACAGAGTATGCAGCTTTAACATTTATGAACATGATAAATTTCATGCTCAGTTGAGTTGAGCATGCAAAAAGTTTTTATAACCTCGGGGCCAGTGGGCTACTTCAACAATAGGATGCATTTTGGTTCAGCGGGACAATGGTTAAAACGATGGTCTGCAAGCATTTTGTATTTCTCCTGCTTTTTTGGTATGATTTGGGTTTTTTTTGCCATGCAGTGATTAGGATTTGATACCACTTCTGATAGTCAGAAGCATAGGGCCAGTTAAGCCAAAAATAAATGTGTAAAATTGCGATTATTTTCTTATCCATCAGTTTAAACATGTGTTTGGGGTGCTCAAAAGAACCTTCTCATCCAGACAGTTCTATTGAGTACCCACAACATATGTTTTAGTTGAGAAAAAATAAAAATAATTTTCAGTTACACACTCTTTTCTGGGGGCCTGCAGAAGGGCAGGTTCATATTTAGGGATTAGTACAGTAAAATGTCCAAAAAGAAAGAATAAATACAGTAACCCCATTCCTGACGATTGTTCTTTCCTCTCTCATCTGGTTAGATTCCTTAGTCACCTGGGAGCTCAGTGGTAAAACGCTTGACTCGAGACCGAGGGGCCACAGGTTCAAGCCTCTCTGGCGTCACTGCGTTGTGTTCTTGAGCAAGACACATTAATCCTAGCTTAGTACTGGTTCAACCCAGGAAGACCCATCCCTTTATAAATGAAAGATTGTTGATGGGACGTAAAGAATCAAATTAAACAAACAAAAATCCTTTAGTCACCTTTATAGCGAGCAATATGAACCCAGATCAGACATATGACAGCTTCCATAGCAGTCTGATCAGGGTTCATAGTGTTTGCTTTTCTGGTAAAAATATTTTGTAGTTCATTTGAACATATGCAGCAGACAACATTTTCAGGATAAAAAGTATTGGTAGGAAAAGGGTAAACAGGTCCCCAGATAAGAGTGTGTAACAGAAATTTATTTTTCTTATTTCTCAATCAAAACATATGTTGTGGGTACTCAAAACAACCGTCTCACTGAGACGGTTCTTTTTAGCACCCAAAACATATGTTCAAACTGATGGATAAGAAAATAATCTCAATTTTACGCTGACTTTTTTTTCTTAACTAGCCTTATGGGTTAAGTGCCCTCTATAATTTGCAGCAGACAATTTACATGAAACATCAAGCCTAATTTGCCAAGAAACTGAAGAAAGGAGTTACAATTTGTTGCCTGCTGCTGTTTTGATTAATGCTTTAAGGGTTATTGATTGATGCTATATTTCCTTATATATATGTACTGGCTTGTATGATGCAAGGGGAAAGTTGTGTATCCCCCTAAGGGTTACATGTACCTGTCTATAAACACGTACAATCTACTGTATACATGTTTTACAAATATTTTTCAAGGGCCCAGTTAGGGATAGGGCTGTCAAGTGAATGTAAAAATTATACTCATTTGTTTGGACATTGTATTTATATTGCCAGCTTGAATAATCTTTTAGCTAAATTTAATTCTTATCCTGCTAATATTTTTTGTCAAAAAATGTCAGCTGCTTGATACATCGCTTGCATGTATTTGAATGCACTCAAGATAGTTTTGTGGTGGAACCAAACACTATGAACCCTGATCTGGGTCCATATTGTTTGCAATATAGGCTACCCAAGTATGCCGGCAGACAAGAGATTGGACAACAATTGTTGTGAACAGCAGGAAAAGAATTAAAATAACAATTATCTACATTTATTACCTTATAACAATAATAACTTCATTCAACTGTAAATTCATAATTCTTACCTTTTTACCCAAAATATCAGCATCTGGGTAGTTAATAGTGCTCTATTGTCAAATGAAAATTATAATGCCTGTTCACAGATAAATGAGATTTTGGTACTGTTCGTATATGAGAGCAGTGAATACCCAGACAAGCCTGCTCATAAGAGCAGTCTCACCAGAGCCTAGGCTACTGGCACACATAAGAGAGGGGTGTTGATGAAGGTTCAGGCCAGCTAAATAGCTGGGCATGCATGTTTTGTTGAATGACATTACGCATATGAGAAAAACCAAAATATCATGAGCTGGCCTTAAATGATGAGAATATGAATGCAAATCTTTAACCCTTGGTATTGGGGAAGCCCCTAAATGAGAACTTAATGGGCTGCGCAGCCCAGTTGGTAACATGTCTGCAAGGGGCCCCGGGTTCGATCCTCAACAGTGTCACTGTGTTGTGTTCTTGAGCAAGACACATTTATCCTTGCTTAGTACTGGTTCAACCCAGGAAGAACCGTCCCGACATAACTGAAAGATTGTTGACTGGGAAGTAAAGAATCAAATCAAACAAAAGGTAACGTGTCTGACTGCAGAGAGGTGTCTGACTGCAGATCCAGGGGTCGGAGTTCCCTCCCGGCCCGGTCCCATATTTTCTTGGAGATTGATCATGAATAATTTCTGCAGCCATTCTCCACCCTTCTGCTGATTCAAGAAGGGTTGTTGTCAGTTATAAGCAAAATTATGTGCACTAAGTACTGGTTAACCGCTTAGTCAGGTATGCCCAGGAAAAAGTGTGGTTAGGTGAACTGACCGTTCCGCAATGACCATAGCTGTTGACTTGGGACGTAAAGCAACAAAACAAACAAAACAAAACCATAGCTGTTGACTTGGATGTTAGGAATCAAGCCAAACAAACAATAAACAAGTACTTTTGCGAACAGTGAAGACCCATATGAAATGCAGCATTATGCTGCATTTCATCAGGGTCTACACTTTTTGCCAAGGTAAAAAAGATCTTCAGACTAAAAAAATAAAACATTTTTAATTCTAATCTGACACCCCCTAGATATGTACAATGGACTATCCCAAGTTTATTGTATCAAACCAGAAGGAATAATCCATTAGTATACAAAGGGTTAAGAATGAGGCTAGTTTTTTTTGGATGAACCAGCAGTATGTTTTTGCTTTTGAAAAACAAGGATAAAAGTCAACTCGGGTTTCCTCACCGTTTAGGCACAACTCTTGATTTGAATCAAAGTATACAGACAGCCTCGTGAAGATGCAAACAGAATGGCATGCGTACCCAGCGATTAGATTTTATTTTTCTGATGTTTATCCAATATTGTATTTCTTTCTCTGAAGATGATTTCGTCTAAGCAAAGACTATAAACCCTGGGTCTTCACTGTTTGCTAAAGAATGCATTTAGGAGTTGCCAGAATACAAAGGGCTATTTATGAGAAAGTAGAGTTATTTGCTAGATCATTTATATGAGCATTGTTCTCATTTGGGTTTTCTCATTATAAGTCATCTTATGGTTGTGCATATGTAACTATCTTGGGCTAGATATCTAGTTTTTGACATGACTCCATCTCAGGGCTTACCCTCGTTCAGAATTTGTTGTAGCCAACACTTTAGCCAAATGGAAAAAGTTGGAGCCAAATGAAATTAATTCTAGCCAAGGTTTTAGCCAGAAAGTAGTATCAACAAGTTGTTTTGTATTTATCTCTTTGCCCGCTAGGGGAGACTTTTGTTGTCTTCTTAAATCCTGATCTTCCTGATCTTGATCCAAACTGTTTGATACCCGAATGGTATTGAAAAAAAATCCAGCATCCAAAGAGTAAATAAAATATGGCACAATAATTAAGTGTGAATGAATAATTGAAACAATATTTGAAAATCCAAAAACTGATCAAAATACACTTTTTTGCAAATATGTAATTTTGGAACCACCTACCAATGATTTGTAGCCACTCTACATTCTTAAGCAAATGGCTACAATGGCTAATGGCAGGGTGAGCGCTGCATCTACTTCCATACATTTTGTGTTTTACCTCTGGATCTTAGCTGTTTTCAAAAGGGGATATATTTAGGTTTAACAAGACAAGGGTAAATTTAAGATTTATGCAAATGTGTTCAGGTTTTTCAGAAGTTGTCTCCCTTGTATATAATTTCAACTTTATAACTTGCCTGTACTATTGTTAAATATGACCTGATGACTAGTGTGGGTACAGGTGTATAATATGTGTATGTTAACACTGTAGACACTGGACACTAGCTGATGAACAGGACCAGAGCCATCAGATCTGAGTCTACTCTGTTTGCAAAGAAAAGATGCTCCTTGTGAATCCAAGGAAAACTCTTGAAGTTCTTATAGTCCTGTATGTATTATCTCTGAGCCAACCAGTAAGGACTTTTGTTGTCTGCTATCTCATCTGCTTATGTCCTTAGATAGCCTTTGTCGCAAATAATATGGACCCAGATCAGACTGCTCCCCTATGGGGAGCAGTCTGATGAAGGTTCATATTGTTTGCTTCAATAAAAAGACTCTAGTCTGAAGTGCACTTGAATATACACAGCAGACTTTTAAAGCAGACAACATTTTCAGGATGAAGAAAGTAGTGCCATGATAAGGGTTAAATAGTGAAAAAGAGTGAATGGATCAGCCCGTCTGATAATGATACTTAATCACATAGTTAACTCTTTGCATGCTGGGAAATTTTTCTTGATTTTTTGTCGACTGCTGACTTGTTTTTAAATTATTTGTTTAAAAAACCTAGTTCAGGAATATCCTCAGTATGTCAAACAATTTGAAATTAGATCAGGCGCAGCTTTTTGTCAGACCTGATCTGGGTTCAGACTGTTGGTCACTGTTTGCAAAGATTACCTGCAGACGGCACTAGCAGGTGAAGCGTTCAGTGATTGAACTGTTCAGTGAGTCTGTCCAGTTTTTCTTCTAAACATTCATCTACTTGTATATTTCATGTTTGTGAGCAGTGAAGGCGCTGGCAAAGACATTTGGAAGGCTCAGGCTTGTTAGGACCTACCCTGGCCTGAGGTTATAAAACTTTTTCCATGCTCAACTCAGCTGAGCACGAAAGTTATCCAGCTCATAACTGTTAAAATGCCAACAATTGTTGGCATTTTAAGATTTATTAGCATGATAAATACAACATCTGAGAGACTTAAAGCAATAATCTTTCTTCATTTGTCGATATTTTAGTTTTTATGAGCAGTTGAAATTTCATGCTCAGTTGAGTTGAGCATGAAATAAAAAAAATTATAACCTCGGGGCCTGGTCACTTATGCAATAATAACCATAGTCTCATAGTCTCCTGAGTGGGTGCAGATAATCTCTCATTTGTTTGTCTGAAACTTGGAAAGGGTTAAGGAGTTGAGCTACCAATTTAGATCCAAATTTTAGCAAGTGATAACTGAAATGTTTCATTTTAGGAACAAATAGGATTGGATATTCCATGTGAATAATATGTCAGCAATTAATTCACTTGAAATACCCAGTTATGTTTCCTGTGATGTGTTGTTGTGCCATATTTTCATAGCCATGTTGAATGTGGAATGATAAAGCAATACATTGAAAATTTCCTAGAATATTTTGAACACTTCTCTCTTTCTTTTCTCAAATAAAAAGTTGGTTTTCAGGGTTTAAATTCACTAAATGCTTTTCAGAATATCAGACAGAGTAGACCCTGATCAGACTGTTTCTTTGGAAGCAGCCTGTGCTGTTTGTCAAGGCCATTTTTGCAGGCAACCAGTGTTTTAGAACATTTAACATATTATAGAAAAGTGCTATAAAAAGCATTATGCATTACAAGTAAAATTGATACTTATATAGGTTAATCTTTTTGTAATTCATTAAAAAAACATTTTTTTTTGAAAATAAGACGTAGACCATCTCTGCATCCAATATGATGGCAATAGATTGAGCACACTTAAACTGAGAAACAAGTTTCTGTGTGAAAATTGTCAACTTTTTCTTTAGCTGTTCGGAAATGTAGGTTTTGTTTTAACCCTTTGTTTTTGGAATGATGTATGAGATATATGAGCCATAATCTACAATCAAGTTTTGACATGGAAATGTGAACAAAAGTGTTACCTTTTACAACACAGCTAGCGTCTGTAGCGAATACATATTATATATATGACAAAGCAAGGCATAATAACAAATAAGGGCCTCAACGTGAAAAAACCTGTTCAGAGTTTGTGACCAGAAAAGGCTGAAACCTGCTTGGCTACAGAGACTAGCTAGAATAGTGAAATTTTGCTTGAACAAAGTTTAGTTACTCTACTTTCCAGAAAGGTAAAAAGAAATGTGTTGATCAAACTGCACTGCTGCTCGGGCTGGTCTGCACCTTTATTGTTCACATGCAACAAAAGCAGTTTTTTCACATCAAGGCCATTATTATACATGAAGATTTCAGGCAGACATGTGACTTATTCTATTAATAGTCTGTATATAACATCATTCCCTATTGTAACATATATTGTATAGAGGTCAATTTTTTGTTAACTTTTTACTACCCACGTAGATCAGCTTTTGGCTAGTATTTAGTATTATTGTATATATCCTTATTAAGAATTATACTTTATTGAGCTGTGATCATTGGTTAACGCCCGAATAAATGACTCGGAAATACTGTGTTTTGTAGTTTTTCTTGCTTTAACTCTTTGCATGCTGGGTAATTTGGCATACAGTTAAACCTGTCTTAAGCAGCCACTCAAAAAATACCAAAATTGGCTTTCAATACCATTATCGCTTAATGCAGGTCAAAAGTATTGCAGAATGCGCCAAGAGAGCATTCTGCAATACTTTCGACCTTCATTAAGCTACCATTTGTTGTTAAGACTTTTATTTTTTCTTTTTTTGAGAGACCGTTTTAGACAGGTTATACTGTGTTTGTAATCTGTAGATTTTATTTTAAAATTATTTTTTTTAAAAATCACTGATATCAGAATGTCAAACCATTTGGATCCAGATCAGGCCCGACATTATTAGTTTAGGTTATGCCATTTCAAGCAATTGTTGACAACACAATAGACATCCGTCCATCATAAAAAGCTCACCTGAGTATGTTGTGCAAAAGGGAGCTTACAAAGTAAACAAATCCATTTTCAGCTACATTAACTATTTTAGCTCATCTGAATCATGGGTCAATGTGAGCTTTTGCCAGTAGTCTATCCTCCATCATCCCTCATCTGTGGGCCGTTACACAAGGCAATCGTTTTCACGCTTCAGCTTCCATATGGTTTGATATAAAAGTTAGTATGATTCACTATAACTGTCAAGGAATAACAGATATGTAGAATTTCCAAAATAATGTATTTTAGACCTTAAACTTTGTTTTGTTTTTAGCCATTGGTGCAGACCCAGTGGCTTTGGCTGCTATCTATTCTAAGGCAGTGGTTTTGATGTCGATTCATTGTTTATTGTTGCTCCCATTGTTTGTGGCGTTTTTGTGTTAGATCTGTGTATTGTAATGCAGTACTTAGTGTACTCTTTAGCTTTGCAATCATCTCGCTGAGAATGGAAGAGCAGGCCCCGAGGTTATAAAACTGCTGAGCACAAAATTTATCCTGCTCATAAATGTTAAATTGCCAACAGTTAAATTGTTGGCATTTTAACATTTATTAGCATGATAAGTACAACATTTGAGAGACTTTAAGCAAGATACTTCATTATTTGTTGATATTTTAGTTTTTATGAGCAGTTGAAATTTCGTGCTCAAGTGAGTTGAGCATGAAAAAAGTTTTATAACCTCGGGGCCTGGTTACTTTACTTTATGTTCTTACTGTCATGTGGCTGTTAGTGTTCTGTGTATCTTCCTTGTGGTGTTGTTCTGCGATTGTGACATTTCTTGGTCATACTCACTTGCTTTTTGCTAAAGTATGGGTTTCCACCAATATAGATTAACAATGGTCCTATAAAGCACCAAAACATTTACAAATTATATGTTTAGTTATAATCCACAGTTTTAAAACACATTCAGAAAAACATTCCTAGCACATTTGTACAAAATAGATAATATATCTATACAGGTCTAGAAAAGTAAGAAAGGTGGCAAAGATCAGGAATCGATACAATCAAGCACCACACCTGACCCAGGATACCACATGTGAAAGTGACACACTAGTTGATTCCCATACAGACAGACAAACCATACAATAGCTTACGCATGCATGGCTATATGTTTCATTTACGCTGCAACAAAAACAAAATCTGCTGACTTGCACTGTTTTGAAAGAAAATCTGAGTAAAAGTTGAGGGGGATGTTATTTAACTGATAACAGTGGTATTATTATTGGTTCGAGCCTCAAGGGAGGCACTGCTTTGTGTCCTTGAGGAAGACATTTTATCGTCTGCTAAGTACTGGTTCACCCCAGGAAGGTTGTACTATTGTGACTGAAAACTTGTTGACTGGGACGTAAAGAATTGAAACAAACAAAGAACATTTAAAGACCGTCACAAAGCTGATGAAGCCTGAAGTTGTCAGGTGAAAGCTTCTTAGATATGAAACTTTCAAATTTATATTGTGTTATCTTCATAATGAACACTACCGCACAGTTAAACATTTCTCAGAACATTTGCAGACTTAAATTATTGTTCATATATATATACTATGTGTATTTCAAACACCTATTGAAAATACACCACACTCCCATTTTGGTGTACCATGCATATAATTACTGCATGTTTATCGTTGTTTTGACAGGGTTTGTTCACACACCGAAAGTCAATACACTGAACCGAAGTTCTAAGTAGTCACTTTTCTGACTAAGCCCTAGTGATATTGAAATGAATGTTTGTCCATGTATGTGCATTGTAATGGACTAAAGATAAACGATGATTTGGAAGAGTTTTCAATCACTTCTAGATTTTTGGATTCAAAAATGCAAAAATCAACTTTTTGAAGAAAATAAGCGTTTTGAGTGCAGTTTTTATCGACGTCAAGCACAGGTGATTGCAAACCTGCCTAGTCGACTTGAAAAACACCAAACACTTGACATTTTGCTTGTGACAGATTTTTTATGATTTTTTAAAAATTGATAATTTTCCAAATTTTCCAAAATTTTCGGAAATCATCGGCTGCACATACTAAAATTATTGAATGTGTTTTATTTTAAGTTAATATGTTGGACAAAACATCATGCAACTTGATGAGCCCATTTTCTAACGATATTTTTTACTAATTTGGTATCCACTTCCGATTTTAATGTGAAATTTTAAAGGTCATTTAAATGGCATTTCTTAAACATTTATTTTTATTTTTAAGTAGAACAGTGACGCCAATTCATAATAAAGAACCCATGAAAATTTCACTACTGTGCCGTAGATAACAAAGCGTACAGAGCAATGCAAAGTGAGTATGCAAACTGCATGGTTAAGCTAAAAATTCTTTGAATAAGTTGTTGACTGTGGCTGTCTTCATGTTAACGGAGAAGAGAAATGGAGTGTTCAATTATCCAAAAAACTTTTGATTCTTTTCATCTTATAAAAATCTTCAAACTAATTAAAATATAAATGGATAACGTATCTGATGAATGGTTTGTATCACACTAAAAGTGTGACTTTCTGAAATGATGGTACCTTTACTCGGACCTCGTCTGTGCAAGGTCTACCAGTCAATTTGAAATGACATAATTTGCAGAGTCTCGGCAAAGCCTCAAGTGGACATTTTCAAAGAGTTTAAATTTTGTGAGAGCAATTTTTACTTTCTGAATGGAAGCAAAAATTGTATGGTGGCTACTTATAATTTCGGTTCAGTGTAGATTCTGGATTTTGTTCACAGCTAAACTAACATAGTTTTTTTTCCTTCTCAATATGTGCAGATAGGCTATAGAACAAAGGCAGACATTATAATATGACAAATATATACAGGCAATTATGCTGATGTATAAATAAATTGTAAGCCATTTAAGCTGATAATTACCAAATTTAAAAGGACTCTAGGTTCAAATGGGTTAATAGAAGCTCTGGAATAAACCTACACAATATAAATGAATAATAATAAATATACAAACTGATGTACCTGACACCTAGAAACAATGCCATATGTAAAAAAATGGGATTTTATAAAAAATAATGTAAGCATCTTTGCCACATACAAAGCAAACCAATATATTAAATATGAGCTAAAGACAGAATGTGAAAAAAAACGAGAGTGTTTGACCAGGAAATGCTATAATCACATATCACAGACCAACCCATGGCACAATAATTTTAGGCCTCCAGATAAGAGTGTGTATTGGAAAATTATTTTCTTAATTTCTCACCCAAAACATATGTTGTGGGTACTCAAAAGAACCGTCTCAATGAGACGGTTCTTTGAGCACCCAAAACACATGTTTAAATTAATGGGTAAGAAAATAATTAAAATTTTACGCAAATAAAATTTCCTTTTCCGGACCTATGGCACATTGAATAAGAGACATAGAACACATACAAAATATTTGTAAAACAATACAACTTGAAGCAACCAGCTCTCTCTTCCCCAGCAAGATTGTTGTGAAACCAGATAGGACACAAAGATCTATATGACACCACCCATACAATGGAATAATCAACGATCAATGGACTAACACAACACCAGAATTGTGTCTGAGAATTTAGAGAGCATAGGTGAGTTTCTGCATGTCAACATAGGTCCCAATATTGATTGGCAATGTCTAAATTTTTCATGAAAGAGATAGTAAACATTACAAATATTAATAGATTAAGATTTTCGTGTTTTGAGAAGCTTTGCCTCCCCAAAAGCTGAATCAATAGATACATGGAAATTATATTACCCATTTTCCATGAAACATTGATGTTTTCTCAAGTAATATTAGAACCGTGCCATAACCGAACATTGTTAAATTTATATCTCTTTTGCATTTTTAATGATAAATTTCTGTACAACTTTCAGAACATTTGTGGAGAACATAGGAACTATCAGTCGAGCGCTATTTCTGGAACAAGTAATGTTAACACTTTCGCTTCATTTCACTTAAGTTTGTGTGGACAAACTTATAAGTAGTGTCCAGGATAAACTGATCAGTAGTTTCCTGAATAAACTGATAAGTGGTTTCCTTGATAAACTCACTGGTAAGTAACTGTCTCGATACACTGATAAGTAGTTTCCTCTATAAAGTGATAAGTAGTTTCCTGGATAAACTGATAAGCAGTTTCCTCTTTCAAATAAGTATCAAGCTCAAGATTCTTTCCAAATAAGTTAAAGGTGCTCGTCAACCATGAATTCGGTACCGAAAGTCTGGAATATTTCTCCACTAAGACTTGCAGTGTCCTCTTCGTTTTTCAATACAGCATTATCTTTGCCAACATTGGCTTCTTTCATATCATTTTCAGTTCCATGTTTATCATTTGTTCTGCTACAGTTCATTGCAGCTAATCTTTCAGTTTTCTTGTCTGTAGTTGTATTGATTGTGTCTTCATTGTGGCATCTAGGAACATCTTCTTTCGCAATATTTTCATATACTGGACACTCTTGCTGAACTGTTCCATTTTTATCGCTATGCTTTGTGAAAGTTTCGTCAATATAAGGATTATTAGTATCGTCGCCATGGTATTTTCCACCTGGTAACTGACTTGCTCGACAAAGGTTATACATATTACCATGAGAGTCTGACACCATATTCTCTTTAGTAATTCTATTAACCTGCTCTTCAACAGGTATTACATTATTATGCATACTCGGGTTGTCATGTCCATTGACATTGTAAACATTTGGTCTTTTATTTCCTTTGTCTTTAATATTTGTAACACATTTGCATGTCAACAAGAAAGCTGCATAACATGTCAGGCAAACCACAAGAACTATCATTGCTATTTCAACGTCAACTAGAACTGTATCATTATTATCCTGATGTGTAATTTTACGACCAGCAGTCTCTCTGTTATCTTTATTAGTATCATTCTTATCTTCACTTGAATTTGCCATCTCCTCCAATCGCTGAAATTCCTTTTGGATTCTATCCTCAATATGTACTTTAATTTCTTCGTGCAATGATCTGCCATCTTGATTTGCTACATATTCCATGTTTTCATATTCTTTTTTCGTCCAAGGTATACATCTTTCTCTGGTGACGTTGCACCACAAGTATGGTGTACCACAATCTGTATTATTTCTGGAACAACTTGGTTTATCGGTATATTTTATATTTCTAGCAAACACTTCACTTGCGCCATCCCCCGCCATCAAATTACCCAACCCCATCGGGGCATACAGGTGGTGTCTTGATGCCCCATAATATACAGACCAATCCGTCTCAGGATTAAGTCCATTTTTTCTTTGATGTTCTCGGAACTTTTCATAGATGTAGTCAATAAAACAGTGGTAAATGAAGAATATGGGATCGTCTGCTGCTGTTTCTATTTTATCCATTTCACCACCTACCCAGTTATGAACATTATTATGTACAAGCTCAAAGTTAGTAAGGTTGTCATCACTTCTGCTTGCATATGGGTAACTGATGTCTGCCAGATATTTCTGAGAGAAAATAACAGAAATATTATGGTCATCCATAGGTGAAAAGATGCTACCAACAGCTCGATACATCAATCCTCTTTGAACTGTCCATTTCTTGAAGGGTCCTGTTCTGACAAAGCCATCACCATTGCCCATGAAGCTTTCAGTAAATATCGACGACTCACGCGGTAATTCTAACTCTGATTCCAATGTGCAGTCCCAGTAGGGAAGTGTGATGTCTGGGTTTATCTGACGAAGAGCATTTTCCATTCTGTATGAGACAAAAAACAATACGTTATTAGCCCTTAATGTCCAAATCGCAACAAAAGTCGTCTGCTTTTCTCGTCTGCTGAAATGTTTAAGACGCCTCTATGGCAAACAGTATGGACCCAGATCAGACTGCTCCTATGGGAGCAGTCTGTTCTGGGTCCATGCTGTTTGCTACTATACTTAATTTGTCAGTAATGTTAGGCAATTTTTTGCAGCAGACGACTTCAGCAGACGACATTTTCAGATTCATTTTTTTTCTTGGCGCTTTAAGGGTTAGAGTAGCACTGACACTACCCCCTCAAAGACAGACAGTTGAGAAACAATGAATATGGATCAACAGCGGCATCTTAGGTGATCATTTGGCCTGAATATAGAGAATAAAAGGTGTCTTTTGGCAATCCTTGCGATTCGTTCTCGAAGCCTTATATCAAAAGACGCTAACCTTGTATTCTATGTATCAGTTTACCCTTTGGTTTGCTCTTCAAACAAGCGATTTGTCGATTCGGCGTCATTGGCGACGTCATGCAAAAAGTGCAACGTCAACATGACTTGATAAAGACACAGGTTGTGAGATAGCCAAAGTTTATCAGGTCCGCGTGCAACAATGCAGTTAATATGAGAGGTAACTGGTAAATTTAATGAAGCACCCCAGTGTTTGTTTATTCGTTGGTTGTTGGTGCCCCCATATTGTGCAGGTTTTTTGTTTTTGGGCCTGGTTTGCTATCATTCTGCTGAGGAAGCAGTATTTAGTTGGTTGTTTTTATTGTTTTCTCACTTTAAAGAGTGTGTTTTGTCTGTTTTCTGATGTCATAGTGCCATAGAGTGATTTTCTGATGTAACAGTGCCATGTGTTGGCTTGTGATTTTCTGATGCCATAGTGCCATGGGTTGACTTGTGATTTTCTGATGCCTAGTGCCATGGGTTGGTTTGTGATTTGATTTTGTGACATTTTCAAATGTGACAAATGGCCAAATGGCAATCGAAAACTCTGTTTCGAACGATTTTTTATCTACGTTCGTCGATAGTATTAAAGTTTTCGATTGCCGCGTATCCAGTGTGTGGATTGGTAAATGTATACTGACGGACTTTAAAAACGCAACACTTGGATTACAGCTTTAATTTATGTCTCGAAAAAGTAGGCAGAACAATAATTTTGATTGTATGTTAAGGAGCATTCATTTGTTAGTAAAACATGGAAAACTTTTCCAACTGAGATGAACTTTATGTATTAATATGTAAACTTTTTGAGGTAGGGGTCAACTGTTTCTTGTGAACAAATGTTATGATCGAATGAAAGATTCCCTAATTCTTTAAATCAAGAAACACTAGAAACATCAAATTTGTATCATAGACCTTGTTAGTCATCGAGAAATCACTCTCATATTGATTGGCAGGTCTGCGATACAGCTTATTTACGTATATGACGTTTATCAGGGTGTACCCTTTCATTCAATAGCTTAAAATCTCTTCTACTTAAGAAATGATTAAATGGCTAAATTCATACGGAGCAAATAACATCGTCCAGTTTAGTTGTACATTTAGAACTAAAGTGTTTGCTGAAGAAGCCAACTCAGGATGACATCATCGAAGCAAAGAAATTTTACATACAGTTGTTTTTGAAAGATATAAAGGGAAGTTAGTGTTGCTTAATTAAAGCCCGCCAGCATATCTACAAGTACTTACAAAATCATAAAGACTCTGTGCCACCCGACAAATCCAGGGCCTCTGTGTGCACTATTCCGTGTCGACCGACGGGAGTGTAGGGATGTCAGCAAGGTATATTTGTTTGGAGATACAGACTGACAAAAGAGAAAAGGGGAGAGATTAAGTACAGCAAAACCTGTCTTAAGCGGTCACTCAAAATTCGTCAGAACAAAGATCTTAATGACAAATGGTAGCTGAATTAAGGTCGAAAGTATTGCAGAATGCTCCCCTTGGAGCACTCTGCAAAAATGTTGACCTGCACTAAGCGGCTATTGGTCTTGAAAACCATTTTTTGGTATTCTTGAGAGTGGTCGTTTTAGACAGGTTTTACTGTATTACACACGGGTCCAAGCCGCCAGTGACTGAAAGCGTTTAATTCGGCAAACTGAAAAAAGGCAAATCAGAACTTGCATAATGTTGACATAATGAGATCAGTTTTGCATTGATTTTTTATATATTATACCAAAATTCTTCATAGCCCTAAGATCTTTATGTTTTTGCAGGGACTCGCTTCATTGTAGTGACCGTATCAAAGATCAAGTTTACCGTGTGTTTATGTAGCAGGAGTGTTGATTAGCACTAAAGTCTTTGGTTATTCTTTTTTTGTTCTGTATGATGAAAAGAAGAGTTGAAAAATTATGCGTTTCTTTATATATATTACTGGCTCGAGCAATTATTTTATTTTAAAACGATATCAATGCTTGGTAGTTGCCACGAAAAAAAGGTAAGTGGGACGGAAACATTGGTTATGTCTGATCAGAGTCTTTGCTGCCTGCACGGAAGGAAGCTTGAGTCCTTTGCTACTCATTGAGCGCAAAGCAAAAACTCAGATCATAGTGGGCTGATACCCACACTCATTGTTGTTCGTCTGCTGCATGATGCAAGTAGGTTTATATGCAAACAGTTTGGAGCCGGATCAGACTGCTCCCACAGGAGAAGGCAGATCTGTGTCAACACTGTTTGTCGAAGAGGTTTATAAACATTTCAGCAGACGACAAAAGCATACGACGTTCAGGTCAAAATACTGACTGTATCATTCTTCATCTGGATGAACGCATCGTGGTATATCTTCCTTTCTTCGTCTGTCAACAGTCTGTATTCTTTCCTTATCCTCGGCTTGTCTGGTATTTTAAACAGGGTATTTAACCATATCTGGCCTCGGGTACCAATAGGGTCGTCCTCTGCCACCTCACCTAGTGACACCCCAAGGAACGTCAATAAGCACAGTAATTTTAGCATGTCAAGGTTTGCTTTCCATTTAAAAACCTGAAAACATAGGGGTCTCATTTTAATGCATATGAGTGCCGAAGCGGTTGTTTGACATGTTTCCGTTATAGCTTTGCCAAAATATTTAAATCAAGTAATTTTATCACTTTTTATTTAAAGGCCAGTTCATTAATATAATGATTACTTTTTTAAAAAATCCGAAGTATCTTCAAACTAGCACGGCCCACCACCCCCTCCCTTAACATACACACTTAACTCTTGCATTGGTCTTAGAGTTAAGCACATCTTAAATGGGCCTCGACTGAGTGTGACGCGACAAACCCTGTCAACGGGGCTTCCGACAAAGTGATATTCAAACCAGCCTGCTTAGCTACAGTGACAAGCTAGAAAATTGAAATTTTGCTCGTAGCAAGTCTAGATATTATACTTTCCAATTAGCGAATAACAAAGGCGCTGATCAGACTGCGCGGATGCGCAGGCTGGTCTGCGCCTTTGTTATTCGCAACCCCCGAAGACAGGGTTTCTCGCGTCGAGGCCCAAATATTCATAAACATTAATTTACTGATCCATCTTATTATATATGTGGCTATGTCATTCTCCTGTTGCCGCCAACGTAACCCCTTTTTTCAGTTGTAACATTATTGTTTTGCGATCGAATACGTGGTACTGGCGATCGAAAACGTTTTCTTTCAGATATTAACTTCAGTGCTCTTCCTAGTGTGGGTTTCTACCAAGACACAGGAGCGACCCTTTCCTTCATGAATATCTATGTAAGCTCCACCCACTATGAATAATTATATAAACTTTCACATTTGTACATTAACAAAGAAATTACTTGTCAGGTCCACTTAACTTCCACAAAACGCTTTGAGGCGTGACTGTAATGCCCAGGTCACACATTCACGGATCGCCTCGCCGGTTCTACTACGGATTAAATCCCACGGATGACCCAGGAAATGCCAATATCCGTAGTCCGATACGGATGCACTATATACGTATGATTAAATACTACTACGTATGATCACGGATGCAATAGGGAAAGCTACGGACCAATACGGATTGCCACGAATGATGCCGGATTGTATCCGTGGCTAATCCGGCGTCCAATCCGTAAATGTGTGACCTGGGCATTATACGGTAAATGCATTGAATGAATCGAGGGGTTATTACTATATAAGTATAGTGTAGGATCATATCTAATCATATTTCCATAAACAAACAGAGTAGATTCTGATCAGACAGCTCTTATAAGAGCTGCCTGATCTGGGTCTGTTTTGCTTGTGAAAGCATTGAAAAACTTAAAGGTAAAGGGTTAATTGATATTCCATTGTTTAACACCAAATATATCGATGCACAAAGTGCAATATGCAAGTTATTGTAGTGTATGTGCGTATGTACGGGCGATAATCCACTCGCTAAAACTCGTGGATTATCTTCTCGTACAGACGTACAAACCATACAATAAAAGACATAATTACACAGGAAGACATGGGAAGAAATGCAGAGCGAGTAACACTTATAAAGTGTTGTTTAACAGAACGATTTCAAAACTCGTTTATTTCATACAGAAGAACATACGAAATTTTCCAACTCTCGTCACCTTAGTCTTTGAGTATTCTTGTCCTTAAGCTACAAAACTCGCTCGTTTATAGGATAAAAAATCGGGGTTTCGACTCACCGTCACTCACAGACAGCTTAAAATGTATCCCCTGTTTTTGAAATTAAAATGTATATTCAAACTTATCGAATTAACTAAATCATTAAGGCTTTTGATAAGGAAACGCTCGAAATATTTTAGTTTCTTTTTCCTCATATTTCCGCGTACACTTTTAAATACATTCCGACGCATGTAACAGGTCACGTCTCCTGGTCCAGGTACAGCTTACAGATATCCTTAAAAAATAAATGTGTTTTTGTTGTTTATTTGTTTGTTTATTGGTTTCGATTTTTATTTTGCTCTAAACAATTGATTAAACTTGCTTGATCTCACTTCATTATTATTAGTTTAGAAACCTTTTTTTTTTTTGTGGCTTTTCCATGGGTAGAAACCAGTACTGGGCCGGGAGGGTTTATGATTTGTGTATTTATTATATGACGGGAACTCCCGAAGGCTCAACCGAAAGTGGTTTTATGGAGAAGCCGGGAATCGAGCCTGCGACCCCTGGTTTACAAGGCATAGCACCTAAATTTTTGCTATAATAATGAATTTCCGCAGAAGCATACTTGTACAAAATGTATACGGTAAATACCAAAAGCTCGTGTGCTGGCTCAAATATTAGAATAACTGGGCCTCGACGCGAGAAGATTACTCAAACCAGCCTGCAAAGCTACACAGACTAGATAGAAACTTTGAAAATTCGCTTGTAGCAAGTTTAGAATAAGCGAATAAACGCAACAGCCACAACTCTAGCATTTACACTTGAGTTATGTCCCTTTGATCTACGTAAGAAGCGGTTCCCAAGACGTATTTAAATCTCTTGTATCTATTTCAGAACTCTCTCTCTCTCTCTCTCTGCACGCACGTGCGAGCGAGGGAGAGAGAGAGAGAGATGGTACGAGGGTTGTCCCAGAAAGTCGTAGACTTTTGTTATAACATGAGACTGTGTATCAGGAATTCAATGAAATTCGTATGATATTTTCATATACATCACATAAACATTTTACACAAATATGGGTGGAATCACAGGTTAGATAACTACGTCATGAACTTGTTCTTGACTGTGTCTCGGCGTGTGCGGAGCACGTCGAAACTTTTGTAATAAAATTCATCTAGTCGAAATATAAGTCTACATTCAATTAAATTTGGCAGTTGTATTTCACACAATATATAGCCAACTCAATAAGGGACTATTCAAGGTATAGTTTTGAAAATTTGAAACATTTACAGCCATCGGTATTGGTTTTATTGGAGATTTATCATGCCTACTACATTTTTATTTTTCAAAAATACTAGCGTTATAAGAACTGTACGGAGCAAAAAATAGACTTTCAATATAGTGTGGCTAATTAAACTCACAAAATCACGTTCTTCTAATGTCAACTAACTGGCAGAGTGGCCACTAGTATTGTAAACTGTATTTCATGCAAAACTATTTTAGTAATACCGAAAAACACGCTCCTTTTAGTCATTTTAACTGAACACATGCTATTTTGCTGTCAATTATTTTGATAGAAAATATGTTGCCTCGTATGAAATCTAAACGATCGCGCTTGTTTGTTTGCTAAACATACCTAAACTAAATACTTAGTCATTACTTGAACTAGGAAGACTTACTTATCAAATAAATGGCAATATTTGATACCATTTAAGCTTATATAAAAGGAGCATAGACAAAACATTTGACCACCCCTCTCTGAAATTTTAGCAAAATAATTTGTGACGTGCTCCGCACACGCTGATACACAGTCAAGCAAAGGCTCATAACTATGTTATGTAAACTGTGATTCCACCCATATTTGTACAAAATGTTTATGAGATGTGTATTAAAATATCATACAAATTTCATAGAATTCCTGATACACAGTTCCGTGTTTTAGCATAAGTCTACGACTTACTGGGACAACCCTCGTAGTCATCCAGTCGATTGCAGCCACGTGATAAGAAGAATCTTTCACATGTGACTATATATTACAAATTCTGTCATTGACATTTGTGAAGATTGAGTACGAATTCTTCACATCTGTGATAATTTGGTACCAATTTTTCACATGTGTGAGCATTTGATACCAATTTTTCACATGTGTGAAGAATTGTTACCGATTCTTCACATTTGTGAAAATTGCGTACCAATTCTTCACATTTGCGAGGAATTGGTAGCTATTCTTCACATTTGTGAAAAATTGAGCACCAATTCTTCATATCTGAGAAAAATCGAATCAGTTCTTTACAGATAAGACGAATACATACCGATTAAAAATATAAAAATGTGAAATTTGAGCAAAGATTTTAGACCCCCAAAATTGTCGAAATTGACCATACGCAAATTTCACATTTTCCAAAAGTGACGTTTTGGTACCAATTCTTCACACGGTGTGAAATTTGCGAAGTGTGAAATTTGCAGTTCAACAAAGCATGCCAAAGCAGCCAGAAGCAGCAATAAATATGGAACATAAGCAAAACGTTGGTCCCCTACACAAATCCTGCCAATAAAGTCCCTGGGATTCAAATTGGCCCTGCCCCGGGGATCAAGAGTTTCCATAGACTTTTTAACAATCTTCTTCTCTAAAACCATAAGGCTCTCAGCTTATATACTGAACAGAAGTGAAAACGCTACACCTGAATTGTTTGCCATCTATATGCAAAATTATGCAAACCAAGAATGCAAATGAAAGTGTATCTTAATGTTCAACTACTGGGTAATGCAGAACAGTAAAAGTTTTACGGATGTTGTCACGAGCCATTTAAATGTGACAGGGGTCCAATTTTTCAGGTTGCCAATTTGAACAGAAGTCTCACACAGTTCAGGCCTTCAGAAATCCACTACCTACGAGTTCCAACTGCATGAAATGGTAGTCTAGACATGGGACAACCAGAAATGTGAAGGACTTATCTCAAGTGTGTTTTGAACGTTTAGAAAAGCAATCTTAAAAAGCGGGTTTTCCATCAAATTGCCAAGTTTGAAATTTTAACACTGAAATCTCTTTAGGAAAACAATGTGTTGTTGCATCTTAGTATGAGGACATTACAAGTCGAGAAATGGCAGAAACATTGTGCTGAGAGGTCCACCTGATTTGGCAAAAGAAAATTATCGAAAATCGTGATAAATCGAAGATCACCAAATATTAAACATTCCCTATTTGTTTTTGTCAAAGGGAGACAATTTTCATTTTTACAAATTTGATAAATTCGAAATTGATTTCTGAGCTTGTTTCAAGTGATAAATCAGTTTTCTTGTGTTTTTATGCAACACAATTATGACCAATTTTGATTAGCATAACAATTTTAATTTGCGCATGCGCAATAGCAAAATTCTGTGAATAAATCTTTATACCCTTAAATGAGCATAACTCAGATATCAAACGAGACAAATTGGTGGAGTTTCGACGAATCGTTTGCTGGATGTCTGGGAAACATTATTAAGCTTTAGTAAATACTTTTTGTCCAATACTTTCACACAAAATATAGATAACAGTAGTGTAGCGGTTTCACTTTTGTTCAGTATATATTCAGTATGTAACAGTGTCTGGTGGTCCCCTACACAAATCAAATAAACCATTACCCGAGTTCAAATTGACAACGCCCCAATGGTCTTTACCTCACATAGACTTATCATGGGAAAACTTTAAAAAAATCTTCTTTAAAGCAATGAGACTCTCAGCTTATATATTTAGTGTGTTGCAATGCTAATTGCTCTCCTAAACCCTGCCAACCATACCCCTGTGGTCCTAAGTAGCCTTACCATGGGGTCATTTGCTCCCATAGACTCATAATAAATAAAACTTTAAAAGATCCTCTCTGAAGCCATGATGCCAACAAAACAGGTAAGCTGTATAGACTCATTGAGCCTCTTGTTCATACATTTATCTTATCCAATTTTAATTTAGTCCACTAGCCTGGATCTTCTGATCAGAAGGTAACACAAAAATATGGAAAAAGTACAAGAACGAGTTCTTAGGTTTGTAGCAGCTCTTATGAAGATCTCTTACAAAAAAACGGTTTACGCAATCTGCATATTTGAAGAATAAGAATTACATGATGGCCATTGAGGTTTTTTTTAATTTTGAATAAAATGAGCCCACCAGCCATATCTAATCTTGTACAGAAAAGGTCAAGTTCATATATTTTTTAGATATTCTAATATTTTACAGGTCCCAACAGTGAAAACCAGCTCATTTGATAAGAGGTTATTCAAGTATGCGGCACAAGTTCTATGGAACTCACTAACAGACGGTATTAGAAAATGTCCAAATTTTAACCAATTTAAGCCCATGATCTTCTCAACTTCTTCGACCAAGACAGACAAGTCGACGTAGTAATCCTTGACTTGAGCAAAGCCTGATACACCGTGCCCCACAGGAAATTACTCCACAAGCTTGACGCATATGGTATCAGAGGGCCGTTACATACATGTATTGCCAATTTCCTCATCCAGCGAAAGGTACAGGCCGTCGTCGAAGCGGAGAAGTCACACCCTGTCCATATTGGTCCTGGTGTGCCTCAAGGCACAGTTCTTGGACCCCTACTTTACCTTTGCCACATCAATGATTTACCAGAACGTGTCAATTCCCAGATCCGATTATTCGCGAATGATTGCCTACTGTACAGGCCAATCAACTCCACGCAAGATCCCGAAAGCCTCCAACACTTACATGACCACAACAACCAACAGATTTGGGCCGATGACTGGGATATAAAGTTCAATACCAAAAATGCTACCTGCTTAGTATAAAAATCTTCAAAACAAGTCCAGGACAACTCATACCTAGGAATCACATTTTCTGAGGACCTGAATGGAAAACCCACATCAACAATACCCGTAAGAAGGCCAATTCCACCCTTGGCTTCCTCAGAAGAAACCGACGCCACTGCCCAATGCCTTGCAGGAAGAACACTTACCTGGCTCTTGTCCGTTCCAAGGTAGAGTATGGGAGTGTTGTTTGGGACCTCTACCTCAAGAATGACATCGACAGGCTAAAGAGAGTCCAGAGATCAGCAGCCCGATTCATCACAGGCGACTACAAGTCCAGACATGAGGGAAGCGTAACAAACATGCTCACTGACCTCGACCTGCCTTCCCTAGAAGAGAGACGTCGCCAACAGAGACTGACATTCCTGTACAAGGTGGTGAAAGGGCACGTTCCGGCTATCAATATAGAACACTATTTAAGGGCTCAAAGACCTAAACGCACCATCCGCGCAAAACAATTTGAAGACTTTGTAAAGAAAACGTAGAAAGATCGATATGCAACAATACCCAGTAATTTAGACCTATCACAGCTAAATCAGAACAATATAGCCTAGAAACTCTTCCTTCGTAAGAACAGCATATGACTGGAACTTTTTTAGTGACAATATAGTGAATTGTGATTCAGTGGAAACATTCAGGAAAGAGACTAAAAAACGCGCACTCCTCCCCGTTGAACAAAAACCCGGATTGGTTCTTCGTACTATACAGATACAGACAGAACCCCAATGACCGTGCGTGTCAACATTTTTAGACTGGATATCATATTAGTCATCTTCAGCTGTTTCTTTTATTTCAATATTTGTCTTCAGACGATCAAAAAGAAATGATGACTCTCTGATACTGCATCTGAGACTTAGAGTGGCACAATAAGTCAGAACAGGAGAAGGGAGCAGACGCTCATTGTAGCTCTGGCTGTTTTACCAGACAGGGACGCATGGATCGGGCAGTTTGGGTGAGGCTGTGGTTACTTAGACGTGTCACCCTAGGGCACTATGACACTCTAATGCAGGAGCTGATGTGAGAGTCTCGGGGAGACTTCAAGCCCTTCCACAGCATCGATCCGTCCATGTTCTGGGAGATTGTAGACAGACTGACCCCTATAATAGTTTAAAATCCTATTGAGCAAATACAAAAAATATTCATTATTTTCACATATCTACGTACTGATTGCCTTATAAGCACTGAACCATTTTAGCACCAATGTAGGCTAATGTTCCATAAAGTTTGATAAAGTTAAGTCATGATGGTTTATTGTATATAATAATCTTTTACAAATTGATTGCTATACCAAAGTTAATTGTGCTCAGCTGCGAAAGAATAGAAACAAGCTTATAATTAGTTCCGAACTTGTCATGGTGCAAAAATTTCTTGTTAAAAACTTTCGAAATAATTTGGCACAAATGGTCATTTGGTGACACTCTTATTAATTTGATCTATTGAAAAGCACTGTCGACAGATGGTAGGGCCAGTCAAGCTTAAAAGAATAATCTTGCACCAAAACTACTGCACTGGGCTGAATTGAAAATAGTTTGAAACAAATGTTCCTTGGATGACCATCTACCAAGGTTGCTTAAATTATTTGATGATGATCCCTTGAAAAACATGGCATCCAGGGGCGGAGCCAATTTTTTTCCTTTGTATATATAAAAACTCTTCTTATAAAGACTACTGGACTGATTGCCACGGGACAGGGTCCCAATATTTTTCATATATGCATAACCTAAACTTAACATAATCTTCTTCAGTTCTTGCATATATGCATAAGTAAAACTTGAAATAATCTTCTTGTCAAAAATACTGGATCGATTTCAAAATAATTTAGCACAAACAGTCCTGGTGTGACTATCTGTTAAGACTGTTCAAATTATTGAGACTCGATGAAAACGATGGCTGCCAGGTGGTCAGGCCAGTTTTCTTTCACATATATTGAAAGCTGCTGATCCATCAAAAATCATAGGCTTGAATATTGGGAGCGATAATGCTTATCCATGACCTTATAAACAACCATTCTGAGGTGAGTGACCCAGGGCCCGATGACCCTCTTGTTCATATTTGGACTAGCCCTCATATGATTATGGTACTTCCCCACCAGCATATCGTCTCGGGCCAATATCGGCCCGCCAGCGAAATGCCATTTAAATGGCATTCGCTGGCGGGTCGACATTGGTCGAGTATTTTCCCACTGGGTTGTCGCATTTATAAGCGTATTTTAGTCATTCTGACGCCAGTCTTCGCAGTTCGCCTGTGAGATTAGTACCTGATTATTTGTTTATTTTACCTGTGGAACCATCATAGTTTTGATGAAATGCGAATGTAGTATGCGGTGTTAATGCTTATCTGTCATGTTAATGTACATCTGCTATGTTGATGGTATTTCACATATGTCTTTCTTTTATGTACGCATAGTAGGCCTATATGTTACTATACGTTTGGGAATATTCGATTGTTTTGTTCACTTTCACTTGTCTTCACATTTCTCCTTTTAGAATAGATCGACTGTAAGACGAACCCATTAAATCCATGAGGCTTGTATAGGGGTTTTAAGGATACATTATATTTGCCATTTTACTTCCAGGGATATATAGGATACTATCCATTTTACTTCCAGGGATATGGGATACTGTGTTCAATATTTTGGTTACTTTCGGGGATATTGAATATTTAGGAAAATTAATTATGGGGATGTTTGCCAGTTTATAAGGGATACTTGCCTGTTTACTTCAAGGGATATGGGGTATTTGGTACCCCCTATACAAGTGTAGCGTTTCAGAAATTTGGCATGACACATTTCCACATCGGTTGTATTTTCCACCGATTATAACAGCTTCCAGAGGCTTACAAAATGATCACAAATAAGTCGTGAAAAACCCTATTATCAGGGTTTTCGATCTCGAAAGGTTCAATCTCAGCTGCAGAGACAGGATAGAATTTTGACAATCATAGTTATTATATATAGCAAGTGTATATTTAAAAAAAAAGCATTCTTATCATACTGCGCATATGCACAGTGTACACAAAAAAAGATTCTCATGGCGTGCTGCTCACTTTTTGATACTTAAATAATTCCAAATAATAATTCCTTGTGATGCTAATTGTTGCTAAACCCAGATCTCAGACCTAGATAACCATGAAAGTGCTGCTCTCCAAGATAGGCGATACTCCTGTTTATGCCAAACCTAATAAGCCTGCCTGTGTGGCTATCCATAAGAGCCAAATTCCAGCTTTCTGTCAACCCCAGATAAACCTGTCTGTGTGGCAATCCGGTGTTGCTATATGAGGGTCTAGATGGGGGGTCTGGTATTCACTATTCATTAAAAATTTAGCCCATTATTCATCTCATTAAAATTTTGGGTTATTCATTAAAATAAGACCAATTATTCATTAACAGTAAAAAAGGTGGCAAAGAAATCTGATTATTCACTATTCATTAATTTTTTCTTCAATTCATTAAAAAAAATAGGATTATTCATTATTTTTAGGCCCTCAATATTCACTATTCATTATTTGTTTGGCTCAATATTCACTATTCATTATAAAAAAGGGCCATTATTCACTAATCATTATACCCCATCTAGACCCTCCTATATTCATGTTTTCTGACAAAACCCAGGTAAGCCTGTCTGTGTGGCTATCGGGTGGAACCATATTCCTGCTATCTGCCAAACCCAGATAACCTAACTGTATGGCTATCCCGTGTATCCATATTCCTACTATGTGGCAATCCGGTGGAGCTATATTCCTGATTACTGCCATAAATAGTAAGAGAGTATGATCAGGAAATACCACAATCACAAACTGTAGACAAACCTGCTTTCTGTCAAACCCAGATAAATCTGTTTTTTTTGGCTATCTGGTGGAGCCATATTCCTGCTTTCTGTCAAACCCAGATAAACATGTCTGTGTGGCAATCCGGTGGAGCGATAACCCTGCTTTCTGCCAAACCAAGATAAACCTGCTTGTATGGCTATCAGGTGGAGCCATATTCATACCTTCTGTCAAATCCAGATAAACCTACCTGTGTGGCAATCCGGTGGCGTCATTCTCCTGCTTTCTGCATAACCCAGCTAAACCTGCCTGGCTATCCAGTGGAGCCACATTCCTGTTTAAGCCAAACTTGGATAAACCTGTCCATGTGGCTATCTGGTTGAGCCACATTTCTGCTTTTAGCCAAACCCGGATAAACCTGTCTGTTTGGCTATCTGGTGGAACCATATTTTGCTTTTTGTCAAACGTAGAAAAATCTACCTGTGTGACAATCCGGTGTATTTTCTGCCAACCCGCGATAAACCTGCCTGTATGGCTATCCGGTGGAGCCATTTTCTTGACTTTAGCAAAACCCGGATAAACCTACTAGTGTGGCTATCTGGTGGAGCCATATTCCTGCATTCTGTCAGAGCCAGATACATCTGCCTGTATGGCAATCTGGAGGAGCCATATTACCGTTTTTAGCCGAACCCAGATAAACCTGTCTGTATGGCTATCGGTTGGAGCCATATTTCTGCTTTCTGTCAAACCCAGATACATCTGCCTGTATAGCAATCCAGTGGAGCCATATTCCTGTTTTTAGCCAAACCCGGAAAAACCTGTCTGTGTGGCTATCTGGTGGAGCCATATTTCTGTTTTAGCCAGACCTGGATAAACCTGTCTGAGTAGTTATCTGGTTGAGCCATATTCCTGCTTTCTGCCAAACCCGGATAAACCTGTCTGTGTGGCAATCCAGTGGAGTCATATTCCTGTTTTAGCCAAACCCAGATAAATCTATCTGTGTGGCGGAGCCATATTTCGGCTTTCTGTCAAAGCCAGATTAGCCTACCTTGTGGCTATCCAGTGGAGCCAAATTTCTGATTTTCGTCATACCCAGATACACCTGCCTGTGTGGCACTTCATTGGAGCAATATGTCTGCTTTCTGTCAAACCCAGATAAACCTGCCTGTGTGGCTATCTGGTGGAGCCATATTTCTGTTTTCTGTCATGCCCAGATAAACGTACCTGTGTGGCAATCCGATGGAGCCATATTCCTGCTTTCAGCCATACCTGGATAAACCTGCCTGTGTGGCTACCCGGTGGAACTGTATTCCTGCTTTCTGTCAAACCCAGATAAACCTGCCTGTGTGGCTATCCAGTGGAACTGTATTCCTGCTTTATGTCAAACCCAGATAAACCTGCCTGTGTGGCTATCCAGTGGAACAGTATTCCTGCTTTATGTTAACCCCAGATAAACCTGCCTGTGTGGCTATCCAGTGGAACTGTATTCCTGCTTTATGTTAACCCCAGATAAACCTGCCTGTGTGGCTATCCGGTGGAACTGTATTCCTGCTTTATGTTAACCGCAGATAAACCTGCCTGTGTGGCTATTTCCGCTCTCTGTCATACCCATATTAAATTGCCTACGAGCAAACCAGAGGAGCGATATTTCTGCTTTCTGCCAAACTCAGATAAACCTGCCTGTATGGCTTTCAGGTGGAGCCATATTCCTGCTTTATACCAAACCCAGATAAGCCTGCCTGTGTGACTATCCATTGGAGCGATATTCCTGCTTTCTGTCCAAAAAGTAAGTGAGTATGACCATGATATACCACAGTCACACACTGCATACCAACCCATGGCACCATAAGGAAGAGCCACAGAACATTAACAGAAACAAGACATAAGAAAGATAACCAAAGCAAAGCAACCAGCTCTCTCTTCCTCGTCATGATTACTGCAAAACTAGAAGGGACACAACGTTATGCATACCAAAATAAAGACCAACACAGAACATCCACAAACAATGGGAGGTACATAAAACACTTAATCAACAACAACAGAACCATCGCCTTAGAACGAACGGCAGCCTAACTAATGTAATGCACCATCACTTAGAAACAATCTAATCAAATTAACACACTACGATGAAACAATAGAAAGGGCTCATGACTCCAAGATAGTCAGAGCTAAAGAAAACCTCAAGTTGAGCTACACTGGGCCCAGCTAAAATTAAGCATAGGGCACCAACCAGCATGTAAGAGGGTCTGGATGGGTGGTCTGGTATTCACTATTCATTAAAAATTTAGCCCATTATTCATCTCATTAGAATTTTGGGTTATTCATTAAAATAAGACCAATCATTCATTAAAAATAAGAAAGGTGGCAATCTGATTATTCACTATTCATTATTTTTCTCTTCAATTCATAAAAAAAATAGAATTATTCATTAATTTTTAGGCCCTAATTATTCTCTATTCATTATTTTTTTTGGCTCATTATTCACTTTTCATTATTAACCACTATACCCCAGCCAGACCCTCATGTAAAACTATTACTTTAGGGCCGTCATTGAGGCAGAGGTCTGGCCTACTGTCGTGCAACTAAAGAGGAAATCATAGCTATGAACCGTAATCCAGATAAACCTGCCTGCGTGGCTATCCAGTTGTGCAATATTCCTGCTTTCTGTCGAACCCACTGCATGTGTGTCTATTCGCTGGAGCCATATTCCTGCTGATAAACCTTACTGTGCGCCCATCCATTAGAGTCATTTTCCTGCTTTCTGTAAAAACCAGATAAATCTACCTGTGTTGCTATCAGGTGGAGCGATATTTCTGCTTTCTGTCGAACCCAGATAAACCTGCCTGTATGGCAATTCGTTGTAGTGATATTCTTGTTTTCTGTCAAACCCAGATAAACCTGCTTGTGCTGCTATCTTGGGGGAGCCATATTCCTACTTTCTGTCAAATTCAGCTAAAGTTGTCTGTGCTGCAATCCAGTGGAGCGATATTTCTGCTTTCTGTCAAACCCAGATAAACCTGCCTGTGCTGTTATCAGGTGGAGTCATATTCCTGCTTACTGTCAAGCCCAGATAAACCTGCCTGTATAGCTATCCAGTGGAGCGATATTTCTGCTTTCTGTCAAACCCAGATAAACCTGCCTGTGCTGTTATCAGGTGGAGTCATATTCCTGCTTACTGTCAAACCCAGATAAACCTGCCTGTGCTGTTATCAGGTGGAGTCATATTCCTGCTTACTGTCAAACCCAGATAAACCTGCCTGTGCTGTTATCAGGTGGAGTCATATTCCTGCTTACTGTCAAACCCAGATAAACCTGCCTGTGCTGTTATCAGGTGGAGTCATATTCCTGCTTACTGTCAAACCCAGATAAACCTGCCTGTGCTGTTATCAGGTGGAGTCATATTCCTGCTTACTGTCAAACCCAGATAAACCTGCCTGTGCTGTTATCAGGTGGAGTCATATTCCTGCTTACTGTCAAACTCTGACAAAATTGTCTGTGGCTATATCAGGTGGAGTCATATTTCTGCTTTCTGTCAAACCCAGATAAACCTGCCTGTGCCTATATCCGGTGGAGCCATATTCCTGCTTTCTGCCAAACCCAGATAAACTTGTCTGTGCTGCTATCTTGGGGAGCCATATTACTGCTTTCTGCCAAACCCAGATAAACCTGTCTGTATAGCTATCCGGTGGAGCCATACTCCTGCTTTCTGTCAAACCCAGATAAACTTGTCTGTGCTGCTATCTTGGGGAGCCATATTCCTGCTTTCTGTCAAACCCAGATAAGCCTGCCTGTGCTGCTATCAGGTGGAGTCATATTCCTGCTTACTGTCAAACTCAGATAAAACTGCTTGTGCTGCTATCCGGTGGAGTGATATTCCTGTTTTCTGTGGAACCCATATAAACGTGCATGTGTGGCTATTTGGTTGAGCCATATATTCCTGCTTTCCGCCAAACCCTGATAAAACTGCAGGTTTATACAGGTTTGACAAAAAAAATACACTGGATAATTGTACAGGCATAATTATTTGTTTAAATAATGAAGGAATACACCTCCACCAGAAGGTTTATCTGCGTTTGGCAGATCTTCACGGGGAAGTTACATAGGCATGATTATTGCCAGTGTAGCATTTGTAACTGTTCAATTGAGCGACATTTCCGCCTGTGCTACAATCCAGTAGAGTGGTATTCCTGCTTTCTGCCTGTGCAGTTATCAAGTAGAGCGGAAATCTATATTTTGCCAAAATCAATAAACCTGCTCGTGTTAGCTCTCCAGTGGACTCTGCCAAACCCAATAAACCTGGATGTGTTAGCTCTCCAGTGGAGCGGTTTTCTGCTTTCTGCCAAACCCAATAGTCATGCCTTTGTAATTGTTAAATAGAGCAACATTATTGCCTGTGCCACGATCCATTCCTGCTTTCTGCCAAACCCAATTAACCTGCCTGTCCAATTATCCAGTGGAGCGGTAATATATTTTTGCCAAAACCAAATAACCTGCCTGCGCCGCTTATCTAGTTGGGGTTTTTCTTGCTTTCTACCAAACCCAATTCACCTGCCTGTGCAGTTATCCTGAAAATTAAAAAAAAAATCAAACAAAATGGAGGCTTTTCCTTTAATGGGAGATCTTTTAAATTTAGTTTTTACACTTTGGCAGGGCTCCCTAAATCCCAAAAACTATGAGCTTGCTCCACAGCTCTTCTAAAATAATTACCAATGCTCCCCAGCTCTCTGAAAATAAATAGCCCTTCTCCCCAGCTCCCCAAAATCCCTTGGGGCCCCAATAATCTGTTTTCGGCCAAAACCAATAAACCTGCCTGCGCTGCTTATCACGTTGATGGGTTTTCCTGCTTTCCGCCAATCCCATGTCACCTGACTGTGCAGTTATCCAGTGGAGCGATTATTATTTTCTGCCAAAACCAATAAAAAATAGTGAGTATGATCAGGAAATACCACAATCACAAACTGCAGACAAACCCATGGCACCGCGAGGAAAACCTGCCTGCGCCGCTTATCCAGCTGAGGGGTGTCTCTGTTTCTGCCAAACCCAATTAACCTGCCTGTGGAGTTATCCAGTCGAGCGGTAATCTATTTTCTGTTGAAACCATTAAATCTGCCTGCGCCGCTTATCCAGTTGATGGGGTTTCCTGCTTTCTGCCAAACCCAATTAACTTGCCTGCGCAGTTATCCAGTGAAGTGGTTATCTATTTTCTGCCAAAACCAATAAACCTGCCTGCGCCGCTGATCCATTTGTCGGGGTTTTCCTGCTTTCTGCCAAACCCAATTAATCTGCCTGTACAGTAATCCAGTCGAGCCTGCTTGGGCTGCTTATCCAGTTGAGGGGTTTTCCTGCTTTTTGCCAAACCCAATTAACCTGCATGTCTATTGCCTGCGCCGTTTATCCAGTTGATGGGATTTCCTGCTCTCTGCCAAACCCAATTAACCTGCCTGCGCAGTTATCCAGTGAAGTCTGCCAATCCCAGATAAATTTGCCTATCCTGCTTTTCACTGCAGCGGCATTCATGTTTTCTGCTAATCCCAGATAAACCTGCCTAGTCCCATTGGGGTAGGGGTCCTGCTCGAACTCCACCTGACCGTTCCGAGCTTGTCGTGGATTATGTGTTTCCATAACATCATTATTTTAAGAATAAGATATGCGTGGGTGAATAATGCAGTGCTGAATGTAATATAAATACGCATGTTCTTTTATTACATACATGCAGTAAGTTGTCTCATAAATATAGTTGATAATATTGAAGTTATAATTTAAAATAATCGAACCATGAATTATGAATGTGAATATCAAAAGAGGGTCGATAAAAAAGGCAGAGTTATGTCCATCGCCAATAGAGCATACAGGCTATATATCATGCATATTGAATTCTACCAACTCAAAAGAAAAAAATTCACCGAGCATTAAGCTTTAAGTTGCAGATTTTATCGTGCAGCATGCGATGCATTGTAGGCTAGTAGCTTGGATGACTGTAAATCCATGTAGTAATTATTTAACTTGCTTTTTGAAAGAAAACTACTGACATTTAGTTAGCTAGCGAGTGCTAAATTGGTTCATTGGAGATCCTACTTTGATGTCTGCAATTATTACTTTTAAAACGACCCTCGTTCGTGCATCACATTCAGTAGTACTGTGTTTTTAACAATTAAGATAAAAGCCATGTTAAAGATGAGATAATAACGTGTACTATTTGAGGATTTTAAACAAAGATTTCGTCAAGTCGTTTTTAAAATGTTAAATAAATGTTACTTCATGAAATAAATAGTGCGCAACAGCTGAGGAATGTTTTCATCTTGTTCAATAGTGTTTTCTATAGTAAGTATATATATGCTTACACCTTTAGTTAGTATTTCAAAATTAACACACACACACACACACACACACACACACACACACACACACACACACACACACACACACACACACACACACACACACACACACACACACACACATACACACGCACGCACAGAGAGAGAGAGAGAGGGAGAGAGAGAGAGAGTGTGTGCATCCGTCTTCACTGCACCTACGCACAAAGAAGAGACATAGATGAAGGCATGTGCCAAAATCATGCATGTTTAATGAATTACTTAACGCATATGTGATAAGTACCAAAACAGGGGCGGATCTAGGATTTCTGGAAAGGGGGGTCATATGCATAAATCTGTGGGGTTCGCTTTGCTGATTTTATCTCATTTTTCTTAAATATCCCATTAAAATGAAATAATTTGGTCTCACTGAGACCAAATTATTTCATTTTCAGAGGATATTTAAAAACGGGGGGGGGGGGGGAGGAGGAGGTGCGGGGAGGTGTGTTCAAGCGAAGCCCGGGCCCTGACCCCCACGCCACTGCAAGTTGACTCAAAAGTAGCAGTAAAACCATAATTACTGCATTTGATACAGGATCAAGGTGGTTTAGCCCTCATGATTAACATGCAGTTTCAGTCTGTACGCGTACGTGCATTCATCAACGTCAAGTTAAGCTTAACGCACGTTTTAAGCTTGCCATGGGCTGATCAGTCATTTATGCTGAAAATAAATAGTCCAGTATCCAGTTTAACCCTTCAAGCGCCAATCACAACAAAAGCCGTCTGCTTTGTCGTCTGTTTAAATGTTTTAGAAGCCATCTTTATACTTACATTAGTCAATACCATTACTGAAAGAGACGGCTTAAGTAGGCGACATTTTCAAGTGCCATTTTTCAATTGGCTTGGTTGCTTGTAACTAATTTCCATTTCGACAAGCAGTACAGACCCTGATGCACTGTTTGCATACAATGATGCGGGCTGCTTATTTCGTTAGGCCTTATTCAAAACATTGCCCATTCAAAATGATGAAAGAGTTGTCGCCCCTAAAAATGGGGCTGCTACACAAATGGATGCCTTTTCTTTGGATGTGTTTATAAAATTAAAATGTCGCTCGAAATGCTTTATTCACATATGCATAGTTCATGTTGACAAGCAATATGCGTGTATGTGATGAGCATGCAGGAAAATGGTAAAAAAGTACTTTTTATATGATAACGTTCCAAATCTGATAAGGAAATAAGCAAACAAGCCATGCATGGAATAATGGTACTTTTCGCATTGGGGTTGATGGGTAAATTGTTATGATTTTAGTCGTCTGCTGTTTTGTTTTACAAAATCAACTTTTTCGAAAAATTATTTCAGGAATACCATCAGAGTGTCAAACAGTTTGGTTCCTAACTGTTTGCAAAGGGCAGCAGACGACACTAGTAGACAAAGAGTTAAACATGCAAACCAAGCTATCAAATGTTACACCTACAAATTATGCTTGTGCGAACAGTGGAGGCACACACAGACAGGCTTGTCTGAGCCTTCACTGATCACGGCTATCAGTTTCGCCGGTCCAAAACTTATTAGAGGATGTGCCAAGCTAGTGAGGAATAGTAGGGTAGAAAAAACAAGCCAGAATGGCCTGATGACAGCGAAAACAGAGGATGCTTTACTGTCCCTTAATCACAACGGATATGCGGCAATCTAAACTGACTAATTCCGTTAATGTATACCAACATCTGCTGCTTTAATCACAGCAAATTTATTGCGTTTACTATATTTAAGAAACAGATGGTTCATTACGTAAGCAACAAATACATTTTATATTTTAAACAGCAAAGAACAAATACAGATCTAGATGAACAGATTACCATATGATAGAAAGTTTTATCGGTCTGCAAATGGCGTCTGCGACTAGTTTGGACCCAGAACAGGTCCGACAAATTGTCAGAGCTGATCTGAACTCAAACTCTGATGGTATTCCTGAAAGAAGTTTAGAAAGCGTTATATATAATTTTGAACAAAAATCAGCAGACGAGTTCAGTTAACAAGTTAAAAAGCAGTGGTCTGAACAGGGAGGCTCCTTCGATCCCAAATTTTGCATGGAAAACTTTTATTCTTCAGAATTATTGGAAATTTTGATTCTTTCTCAGCTACCACATCTGTCGCCCTCCTCCTTTTCCTTGTCATCGTTTGGCTTTATTTATTGAAATATTGTTTCATCATCATCATCATCATCATCATCATCGTCATCGTCATCGTCGTCGTCGTCGTCGTCGTCGTCATCACCATCATCATCATCATCATATTCATCATCATCATCATCTCTTGACATATAAACTAGATACTTGAAGACCTTGTCTTCAGACTGAAGGCTGTAAATCCAGGAAGATAATGAGCATGCTTGATCTGGTAAAAAGGGAAGTAACGACCACTGACTTTCACAACCAGGGTTCTTTTCACGCCGACATAATCGATATGCATGGCATCATAAAATCTAGTGGTTTACAACGGGGTTATAGACCAGCCCGCGCATTCGTGCATGCTGGTCTGTGCCCGCCTTGTCAGTGTTTGTGATAACTAGGCCCAGTGCTTTTCTCGTGGTTATGTAGAATTATTGACAACCTTGTCAGAAGTTGTAATACCAGAGATATCCGAGACTCGCCTAGCGAAATAGTCCGTTTTGTAGATAACGATGACCCGGCTCAATCAGAGCTGATCGGGGCCTTCCCTGTATGCCAGCGTGAAGTAAACTCTTACTTTAATAGATAAGCGCACGAATGCAAACCTTTACCTGTCAATGAGCAACTGCGCAAGCATTCCAGCAAATCTAAAACGCAAAAAACGCAAGGATCATTTCAGCTGGAAGATCCCTCTGTTATGTTTACAAACAGTCTATTCCAATCAAGATGATATAATTACGTGATAATGATCGATATAATACTCAATGATTTTTCTAGACTTTCCTGGGACAGCAATGCAGTTGCAGAGTTTTCCAAAGTGTTATGTTTTCTGATGAGCCAATGTCATTGGCAATGATTGGAATATCGATGGAATATCCATTGCTGTGAGAGATTGAAAATACAATTGTGATTGGATATGTATTGTATGAAAACATAGCCTTGATAATGTGGATCGTTAAAGAATCTTGTTGCATTATCATAACTCAGACATTTAAAAATCTGCTCGGACGGATCAGTCTCTTTGATCAAAGTCATTAATGAAAGTATGAGCAGTTTATACTTATAGTAAGCATATAAAACTAGTGCCACTATTGGACCGCCAGTGAAACGCTCTTTGAATGAATGGCATTTCGGTGGTGGTCAAATAGAAGACCGAGATTGTACGCTGGCTTTGAATAAAGTAGAGTGCGTTTCTACCTCGCTCTTGCTTTACAGTAGCCGCATGATATAGGCGCAATTTGAGAGTGCGGTAAAGGTGCAGTCTGAGCATGTCTGTCTGTGCAGTGGTATTTGTGTATGCAAAAGGATGCCAAAGTCGAGTGTAACCTTTATTCGATTCACATTGCGTTAATCACATCGAAATGATCTATTGGCCTATATTAAAGGAAAATAGATAAAACTGAAACAATAAGACAAACTTTCCAAATCGGAGATGCCGTGTATATGTTGGATATGAATATGTTAAATTTTGACCATATAGTCCCTGAACGACACGTGCTTGTCAATCACGTCACAAAAATATTTTGTGATTTATTTATTTTGTGATATGACATTATTTCCTATTCATTTCGTTCTAACGTTCCAAGACGCCCGTGTTGCATCAAAACCCGTGGTATATTATGTTTTTGTTGTAAATGGGTTGTTTTGAAGGATCCTGAAGGGATACAATGGTCTATAGACAGAGCCACTGATTTGTGAATGCCTACTGGTATCACATTTTATGATTGTTATTTGTGATGTAATCAATTTCAGGTTTTCGAGTTAAAGTGATAAATTCTAAGTGACTTAGTGTGTACGCCGATCAATAGTTTCTGGAGTTATGTTACAATGGCAGGATCTGGCCTGTTCAGGATCCAGGGATTCATCAGAAATATCTCTACGAACGTCGCTGACACGTTGTGGAAATACTTTTATAAACACGAGGTAAGTCAGGGTCTGAGGTTATAAACTTCTTTTTAAGATCCTACCAACTGTTGCCACCCAAAAACAAATTTCATGCCCATATCAGTTGAGCATTAAAAACAGGGGCGGATCCAGGATTGCAGGAAAGGGGGTTCGTATGTATAAATGTGTGGGGGTTCGCTTTGCTGAGCCAAAACAGACTGTAGTGATTTATCTTGAGTTCAAAAACAATCTTCAAATAAATTCCTTAATGCTGTGTCTTCTATTATGTTAACATTGGTCAAGGCGATAAATTATTTTGAAATAGAGCTAGGATCATTGGCTGCTGTCAAACAACATTTGTTAAAATAAGTCATATATGTAGTTGTAGCGTTAAATACCGCTTGCCTTGCTTAAACACAAATAGATCTGTGAGTGCGCGTGTGTGTGTCTGTAGAATCGCCCCCTATGTCCTGCGATAAATACGCCCTCTCTCCGGGCAAACTCTCTCCGGCCGCCTCAGCGCCCTCCCCCCCCCCCCCCCCCCCCCCCAACTGATGAGCAGTGTCTACTACTGGGGAGTTTGTAATCCATGGTACTTCTCGTGTTCTTCCGGAAACTGTCGAATGCTGAGAAGTTCGCTGAGAAGATAAACATATTCCGTCTGTAAACCTAGAATTCACGTTTTTAAACCCTGTTATGTTTCCTGGCAGTCCTTAAGGCTTCTTAGAAGCGCTTCGAAATTGAATAAGTACAATGACCAAGCGGTAAACACTGTTAGATGTGCTCGCTTTTAACGTACGTCATTTTTTTTGACCAAAGGGAGGCAATTCATTAAATAATGTTTACATGCTTATTAAGGTGTTGTCTTTCTTTGATTAAATTTTCCCAGAATACCATAAAAGCTCTAATAGAGGCCCATCCCCAGTTTGGACGCCAAAAAAGTCATTTTTCCAATCAATTTCCCAAAAAGTTGAGCCTCTAGTAAAGGCCAACCTACAATTATTGAGAAAATTAATCATTCCTACCTTATACAAAAAAAGTCTCAATTTGTCATTAGCATTGAATTTCTAGTCCTCCGCCCCCAACGAAAAGCACTCTAAGGTACATTGTTTATGACCCTACTTTCATTTTGTCTGGATCTGGAAAAATATACTGACATCCCCCCCCCCCCCCCCCCCCCTGGTCTATTTTATATATATTAGCGATTTTTAGCCCCCCCCCCCAAAAAAAAAAAACACAAAAAAAAACAAAAAAAAAAACAAAAAAAAACAAAAAAACATTCAATAGCGATTTTTTTTATCTATTTCAGTCTACAAAAAAAAGTTGTACCGATTAAAAAATTCTTAATGGCAATTATTAGCTTCACTGTAAGAGGTGAAGGCTATCAATTTGGCAATATTTTATTGTAAGCTATTAAGTGGCCAAAATTTTAATAGTTGGCAATTTTCAGACCCCACCTGGTGGAGAGGGTACTGGGAAACATTTCGTATGACCTTGACCCCAAGGTCAAAGGTCAACATGTGCATCTCCTACTAAGATATATTAAAATTTTGAGGGCCTCGGGGAAGATTGGCTCGGGGAAGATTGGCCTAGCCAACCAAGCTACCCTCGTTAAATAAAGAAATTACTTACTTACTTAGATGTTGGACGAAGCAACTACAAACTTCACAGGTGCATATGCATAGGTCACATGATGTGGAGGGTACTGGTCAACATTTTGTGTGACCTTGACCTTGGTGTCATATACATGTAATGTATTTTCTTGTAAATGCATCTCCTAAACCGGTGGATGTAGCAACTTAAAACTTTGCAGGTGCATATGTGACATGATGTAGAGGGTGCTGGGCAACATTTTTTTAGTGTCCGTTGCCTTTTTGCAAATCTAACCATTGAAAACTTGTTAACAGGATATCATGAAAATTATTATAGATAGGAGATCAAATTTGGTCGGCTGATTCAGAATGATGAGTAGTATAGCTAGAAGAGCACCAGCCTTCTGGACAGGCAATGGTTGTGGGCACAGTGTATCATAAACACAATTTCTAGTTGTTTTCATTATCCATAGTTACATTACTACAGAGCTCTCTTTTTGAGGTTAACTATTGTCTGCTAGTGCTGTCTGTTGATAACTTTTTGCAAACAGTTTGGAAACAGATCGAGCCCGACAAAATGTTGGGCTTGATCTGGATCCAAACTGTTTGACACTCTGGTGTATTAGAAGAATTCAGAGAAAAAATCAGCAGATGACAAAAAGCATACAAAAGTACCCAGCATGCAAAGAGCTAAGGGCTCAATTTAATTTTCTTTATTAAAGGATGAACAACAGAACGCTGATATTAGGAAGAAGCTACAAGAACTGTATGGTAGTGCTTCTGGGGTGGTGTTTCACCAGGTCGTTGCTAAGCTACAGGACAGTTACCATGGAAATATGGAGACATTTCAAACTGAATTCTTCTATCCTGCCATCAACCTGTTGGTGAAGCTGAAGAAGGTGAGTGTCTCTCACGACTTTAGTTAAGATTTAATTTTCTTAGTTAAGATCAGCTAAGGGTGCATAACGAAAATTTAATTTTCTTATTTCTCAACCAAAACGTATGATGTGGGTACTCAAAAGAACCGTCTCAATGAGGCGGTTCTTTTGAGAACCCAAAACATATGTTAAAACTGATGGGTAAGAAACTATTAACAATTTTAGGCTGAAAAATTTTTGTTTATCTAAACCTGTGGTTTCTGTAAATTATGTATCAGCCAGTACAGTAGATTTTGGTACAATCTTCAGGATGTAGGAAATTCTAATCATATCTAAAATGTTCAATCCAAATTTTAACATGTTCAATTATTTTCAAACTGGATGGAAGATGTAGGGTAAAAAAGATTAACCCATTGTATACTAATGGATTCTTCTTTCTGGTTTGATACAATAAACATTGAATTGTCCATTGTACATATCTAGGGGGGTCAGGTTATAATTTTCAAAAAATACATTGTCTGAAGATCTTTTTTACCTTGACGACACTGATGAAATGCAGCATTATGGTCTTCACTGTTTGTAAAAGTACACATTTAGGGGTTTCCTGAATATAAATGGTTAAAATGTTCTCTAAATTGGCCTCAACATCATTTCACTATTTGGGCCAGCACATGAGATTGTACTTCGTTATCACATATGCGAACAGCAAAAGACTCAGACGAGCCTGCACATCCAGAGTCTTGACAGAGCTTCATAGCTCACACACACAAGATAGGGGTGTACATGACTAAGACTCAGATTGAAATTTTAGCCTCTAGGCAGTTTGTGCATGATGGACTTTAACCCTTTACTTTATAAAAGTGCATTTTGATGCCTTTGAAATATCATGTATTTGAAAATATTATGGAAATTTTTTTAATATTTTCAAAAGTATTAAAAAATTAACTTAATATTTATTTCTTTTTTTTCCAATTTTTCTAAAAATAGAAAATGATGTCATGATCTAAAAAATAGCCTATGGAGTAAAGGGTTAAGTCTATTCGTGTATGCACTATTTAAGTGCCAAATCTCATGTGCTGGGTTATTTAAAATCTGAACTGATAAATTGTACTTTAAACTCCTTTTAGTTATGCAAAATCACACATTAACACCTGTTTCAGTTGACCATTTACATGTCATACCATCTTGTTTAGCCATTTATATGTAAAGTTTATTTTGAAATAAACCACTTTAAAAGACAAACTTGACTTTCATAATTCACTCTTTCATAATTGAATCAAAGTATTTTTTTAATTCAAGAGGTTTTTCCCACAGTATTGTACTGCTCATATTTGTAGCATTTCGAATCCTGAAATGTAGACAGACATCAGACACCACACCATACAGGATAACAGAGGTACAGAATTGGTATCTAAACCTCTATTTTTCATATGTTTCAATAGAACATGTGTTATCTGTTATGGCAGGCCTCCAATAAAGGGTGCATAATTTAAAAAATAATTTTCTTATTTCCCAACCAAAACATATGTTGTGGGTACTCAATTGAGCACCCAAAACAGATGTTAAAATTGATGGGTAAGAAAATATTCACAATTTTTCTCAAATTTTTTGTTTATCTTGACTCGACCTATGGTTATGGGTACTCACTGGCACCCATCACACCAATCCAATCAGACTTCATTGAAAAAACAAAATGACAATAAAACTGTGAATGTGGCAATATAGGTGGAAGATAGAGTAAGCAATTGTTTATTCAAAAGGTATGCGCACGGCTTTGTAACCTGAATATTAACGGTGTAATTCACCCAGAAACAATTTGTGCAGCAGCGGAGTGACCGTCCTTCCCTTTAGTTTCTAAAGGGTATACAAGTATAGAAAAAAAGCAACGTTGAGCTCCTGTGCTCACTGGAAGCATCTCTGTCTGCAAGAAAAGTTTCCATGGAAAGATAAGAAAAATATAATATAATGAGATTTTGTCACTTATGGCATAGTCGTAAATTCACCAATCAAGCAAGCGTATACAGCTATACAGTGGGATAACATGTCTAAATTTTGGAGCCTTTATCATTTTCCATATTTTTATGCCCCCAAAGGAACTTTGGGAGGCATATAGTAATCGAACTGTCCGTCCGTCCGTCTGTGTGTCCGTCCCGCTTTCGTGTCCGGTCCATATCTCCTATATTCTTTGAGGTAGGAATTCCAAATTTGGTGTGTGGATACATCTTGGGATGGGGGAGTGTCGCGTACCATTTTCGGGTCACTGTGACCTTGACCTCTGACCTAGTTTTTTAGAATAATTGTGTCCGGAGCATATCTCTTATATTATTTGAGGTAGGAATCTCAAATTTGGTGCGTGGATGCATCTTGGGATGACGAAGTGTCGCGTACCATAATTGGGTCACTGCGACCTTGAACTTGACCTCTGACCTAGTTTCTAGAAAACTGCATTGAGTCTGGTGCTTATCTCCTATAATCTTTGAGATAGGAATTCCAAATTTGTTGTGTAAATGCATCTTGGGATGACGGGGTGTCACATGCCATTTTTGGGTCACTGTGACCTTGACCTCTGCCCTAGTTTTAAGAATTATTGTGTCCGGAGCACAACTCTTATATTCTTTGAGTTAGGAATTCCAAATTTGGTGTGTGGATGCATCTTGGGATAGCGGAGTGTCATGTACCATTTTCGGGTCACTGTGACCTTGACCTCTGACCTAGTTTTTCGAATAAACATGTCCAAAGCATATCTCTTATATTATTTGAGGTAGGAATCTCAAATTTGGTGTGTGGATGCATCTTGGGATGACGAAGTGTCGCATACCATAATTAAGTCACTGTGACCTTGACCTCTGACCTAGTTTCTTGAAACTGGTGCATATCTCAAATAATCTTTGAAATAGGAATTCCAAATTTGGTATGTAAATGCATCTTGGGATGCCTGAGTGTCACAAACCATTTTTGGGTCACTGTGAATATGACCTCTGACCTAGTTTTCAAGAATTATTGTGTCCAGAGCATATCTCCTATACTATTTGATGTAGGAATCCCAAATTCGGGGTGGTGATTCCTCTTGGGATGGCGGAGTAGTGCATACCATTTTGAGTCACTTTGACCTTGACATTGACTTCTAGCCTCATTTCTAGGTTTTTCGTGCTATATTACAGCTTACTTTCTTCAAATGTGTCTTATGCTAGACCAATTCCTTTGGGGGCATTCATCACGTGTTTGTGACATTTCTTGTTTATGTATGTAAACATCTGGTCAGAGCAGGCTCGCCTGAACCTTGGCTGCTAGCCGATGAGATAAGTACCAAAATCTCATCACTTTTGTCAATAAAACAGTATCATCTTAGCTACACCTAAGAATGTGGTCTGGTCTGGGTAAACACTGCAATACATAGCCATAAATTTTCTGCAAACTGCAAGTGGCATTTTTGAGCATTGGGACAAAAGGGGCATATATATAAAGACCCTTCGACAAGACAGCTACCTTTAAGTGGACATATTGATATTTGTTGTCAAACCGACCCAAAGTTCACTATGTTATCATTCTATAAACTGCATTCGGAAAGTGTTTTCCGCCAGGTTAGCTAAAGAGAAACATTTTATTAAATGTTTCAACCCAAAGTTAAATGCTCTATGAATGTACAATTAAGTAACATCAACTCTCGTCGCATTACGCGACTACTATATATATACCCCAAGCTTACTTGTTGACCAGTCAGTATATGATTGTTGATCACTGAAAATTTGCAGCCATTAACATTTTCAGATTTTAAGTGCGTGGCACTGACAACATTTTCAAGTTGTGTCTACCGAAACAGGGTTATGTTTTAGGATAAATCATAAGAACAAATATTTACATAATCAGGTGGGAGTAACTTCTTATAGTAGTTCAAAACTAATAATATTTTTAGAAATCTAACTGTAGCATTGTGATCAAGTGTCAATACCCCCTCCTTGCTGTTCTCCTACATAACATACAAAAATAATATTTATATATTTATGTCTAATATTACGAGGGTCATCCAATAAATAGAGAGAATTTCCTTATAATGCAAAAGTTTGTACCATTAGAACATGGCAAATTAAATCATTAGATGGCATAACCTGTTGGGCATGCAGCAACATATCCAAAAGGTTGTTGGAAAGTGAGGTCGCTTGTTGCCTAGCAACGAAAAGGTGATACTAAAGCTAGCCTGGCCAGATATTCTGCATACAAAAACCTAATGCTCAAAAAACAGAGTTTGACATTTAATTATTATCATTTATATGAACATAGATTGTCATTAAATCTGTTATAGTTTAATTGTTCTCAATGTTTCATATAAAATATGGTCATTGACATGTACCAGTTAGTCTTGGTTGCCTAGCAACCAGGCAATTGTTAAAAAATAGACTATTTGTTAAGTGTATATTTTACTGTTGCTAGGCAACAATAGACACATAGAATACATGTTTATTAACAATACTGTTTTAAAAAATAGAATATAATTAATACTTTTAGGGTAATTTAAAACTTATATACTAACCAACAATGATTTGAGGGCAAATTCATGACTCATACCCGCAGTTTTGATTCCACAGTTTTGCACTTTGTTCGCTTTTTTATGCTAAATGTACCTGTCAATTTGACATTTTTCATAAGAAGTTAATGAATTTTACAGAGTAATTACCTTATGCTGTGATTTATAGAATATATGCTTTTTGGAACTGATCTGCACATGCCAGTAACCATGGCAACCAATTCAAGGCATCCGGCCAGGTAAGCTTTAAGTACGTGTTTGCGTTGCTAAGCAACAAGGGACATCACATTCTGTCAAAATTTTAGATATGTTGTTGCATGCGCAACAAGTTATGTCACCTTATGGTTATATTTGTGATGTTAAAGTGGTACAAACTCTTAAATTATAAGGAAATTCTCTCTATTTATTGGATGACCCTCGTACATATAAAATATGTAAGATGAACTACCATTTAGTTTCATAAAACAATAAAGAAAATCTATGAATAGCCAGTGACCACTTGTCATCTGCTTGTACATTAGGTCTGACAAAATGTTTGATATTGTTTGCTTCCATGAAAATATCTAGTCTTAAATGCACTTGAATATATGCAGCAGACGTAAAAAGCTGAGGACATTTTCAGGACAAAAAATAATGGTGGGATAAGGGTTAGAATTAATCCAATAAGAAAATATTGCTAAAGATTTCCTTTCCATTGATAATCATAGGTGTAAATAATCACACTTCTGGTGTTAATATTTTCAAAAGCAGGTTTATGGTACCTGCTGGACTGCTAATGTCGTCTGCTGGTAGCCCCTGCAAACCAAGATCAGGCCCTGCAAAACTTCGGGACGGATCTGGATCCAAACTGTTTGACACAAATAGTATTCATAAAAGAATTTTTAAAAACATTACATAATTTTGAAAAAAAAAATTGTAGAATACAAAAAAGGAATTGGCCCCCTTTTCTATCAAATGGCTCTTTGCTAAAGCTAGAGTGGGCCATCTTTAACATTATGCGAATGGGGAAATATAGGCAGTGTTTAATTTTCATCTGAAATTACATGAAAATGATGAAAATGACCCCCTTTAAAATTTCCTTGATTGAACAAGTTATTTATGACCCCACCCCTACCTCCACCCCTACCCTCACCTCCCCTATAGAACAAAACATCACACATTGACTTGATTTGCCAGTAGTGACTTGCAGAAAGGATTTTTTCTTTTTATTATTAAACAATAAAATATCACTTATTTATGACCCCACCCCTACCCCCACCTCCCCTAAACATGCTAAAGAATAAAACATCACACACTGACTTGCTTTGCTAGTAAAGGACAGACACTCCTTTATTCTCCTTCAGGGCTTACCAGTAATCTGGGATCAGGTCAAATTCTTATAATATTACATGTAGGTCTGGCTATATCCCAGAAAAAACTGTACTTGGGTACTTCTTCTTTGCTCAAATCCCAGGATCAAGTATAATCCTAGCTGGTTTTGGTGCAAAATTTAAACACCACAGAATGCACTTGGCACTAGAAAATGTAGCCTTTTGCATGCTGGGTAACTTTGCATGCTTTATTTTTGTTGTCTGCTGATTTTTTCAAATTGAACTTTTGAAAATTTCTTTCAGGAATACCATCAGAGTGTCAAGCAGTTTAGATTTAGATCAGGCCCAAACTGTTTGCGAAATTAATGTTGAGTGTTGCAAACAGTATCTTGTACAGTATATGGCTTTTACTTGTATGTAAAATTCAAAGGGACCTGGTGGCAGTATGCTTATACATGGTCACTTTATCCGCTGCTTTAATAGTGCTGGTTCAACCCAAGAAGACCCGTCCCAACATGACTTAAAAATTGATGACTGGGGTGTAAAGAATCAAACCAAACAAACAAAGACTTATACATAACAAACTGTTCAGGGTTACTCTTATCGCCATCTTTCAAGAAAGATGGCATATATAATTGACTATGTTTGCAACCTGTATGGTAGCAGGAGATGTAGCATAAGATAGTTCTTTCTGTGAAATTACCTGTATGGACTCACAACATTATAATGACACACCCAGCTCATCTCCAACTCCACTAGCGGAGATGGCGATGAGCTGGGTGTGTCATTTGATATATTCATCACTTTCCTTTGATGGCGTCTGTTCTTTCAGTAAGTAGACAACAACCCACTTTAGCTAAGTGCTGGAAGATGGCAAGCTTTTTCGAAGAGCTTATACTTGTATTTTGGACTTTTTTGGTATTTTGTGGAAGCTGCAGTTAACAGGGTAATTTTGTTGCTTTTTTTGACTTTGCAGATTTTTTTTATGTCCCCCAACCGAAGGGGAGGAGGACATGTTGTTTTTGGTGCAGATTCTGTCGGTGTTGGCATGATACTTTCGTGTGTTCATCAAGTAATCTCATGAACTAGTGGGCAGATTCAAACCAAGACCAGGCTTGATTAGGTTTTGGTGACCTTGCCCAAATTTTCAAGGTCACAGTGGAGCTTAATTGGTCAAGTTTGAGAGTGTGTGGTCTGGGGACATCTGGGTTTTTTTCTGGAAACAATACTACCAGTAGTCTTTTATCAACTTTTTCAAAAAAGTAATTTGTCAAACAGTTTGGATCCACTACATCTAACCTGATGTTTTGTTGGCTTAAATCTTGTTCCAAGCTGTTTGCAAGGGGAAAGAGTTAAATTGATCTTTAATATTCATAGGTTTAGATAAACAAAAATTTTCAGCGTAAAATTGTAAATATTTTCTTACCTATCTGTCTTAACATATGTTTTGGGTGCTCAAAAGAACCGTCTCATTGAGACGGTTCTTTTGAGTACCCACAACATGTTTTGATTGAGAAATAAGAAAATTAAATTTTCGTTAAGCACTCTTAACTAAAGTCCTGCTTATTGTATATGTATTTTGAGAAAACAAACAAAAACACTTTTAGATTGAATTGTTTTTATCACTCTGGAATTTATTTAATCTCTGTGTAAACATATGGAACTTAGTTTTTTAATATGAAAAGGCCAATATTTACCTGAATTAAGACTATAACCTAATATAGTTATGATTTGTAGAGCTAAATAAATATTAGAAGATGTCTCTCCTAGGTGAGTCAGTGACATAATTAAGTATGAAACTAGGGCTTGTCACTTATATGTCATCCTTTCTTGTATCCATTCTTGTAAGTTAGCTGCTTATAATTGAGCCAGGGCGGACAGACACTGTACAGAACAGTATCAGCTAAAGCATACGCACTTTGTAAAGGACCACTTCTCCATTTTTGTAATGATCAATAATGATGTACATAAAACAATTATCAAAATAACTGAAAATTCGAAACTCAATTTATCATGGCAGGACAAATATTAAATATTAATATCTTATTAAAATGACATCTGAGAGTACTTGATTATATACAGATATGGCACTCTTAGGTGTACAGGAATTTATGAAATTTGAGGATTATGTTTCTTCTAATGTCATCTCAGTGATAGGCTCTCTGTTGGGGGTGGCTCAGCAGCTGTATGTCAAGTTTTTTTACGAAAGACCTGGTGCTCCCCAGCTGTAGGATGGGGTGGCTTATTAGTGTTGAGCTCAGTGCAGGCTGCATTGCCAAGTCAGGCAAGCTGGGGGTGATCGGACAGAAAGAGTCACAGTAGGTTTTAGAGAATGTTGGAGAAGCTGGTGAGAAATGACCAATGTATCTTATGGCTATCAGAAGGTGCACGTTTAGGAAGAGTACTTGAATACAATATGAAGATTTTTTTTTTCTGATACAGCAATGTTTCAGGACTGGATCCAGTCTATGGGAACCATTGTGTTTAACGTCTCACCAACAGCTAACTTTTTGTATACTAATGGATTCTTCCTTCTGGTTTGATACAATAAGCTTGGGATAGTCCATTGTACATATCTAGGGGTGTCCGGTTATATTTTTAAAAAAAATATTGTATTCTTTTGTCTGAAGATTTTTTTTACCTTTACAAACAGTGTCTTTGCTGTTTGTAAAAGTACCCATTTAGGGGTTTCGTTTATACATCTCACCAACAGCTAAAGTCATATATAGGAGATAAATCTCGTAAAATCTTATCTGATTGCCAGGAATCAAAACTGTGACCCATGGTTTACAAGGATTGTGGTTTATCTTCTAGAAGCAGAACAGCTTTTGGTGGTATAAACTCGATTTTTTATGTTTTTTACATTGATTTTCGGCGATAACTTTTTTATTATTGATTTTAGCCAACTGTGTTCGCGATGAAAGTTGTAGAGAAAATTTAGCGCCGATTTCTCCAAGAGGTCCGAATTTTCTGGCACAAACAGATTATTGTGTACATAGATGAAGATTTTGCAATAAATTGAATTCAGCCCAATTTTCTAAGTCTTTTATTGACAGGTAAATTTCATAGAGGCGTGACAGAAAAGGTTCGTCTCAAAAGAATATTCACAAGCGGTGTACATACAGTTATTCAACGGTTGTTTATAGCATAACCCTGCCGTATGTAGACTCAGAATGTACCGTGCATATTCAGAATCTACTATGAGCATGACTATTCGTAAGTACAGAAGCTGTGGTATCGCATGACGCGCCATTTTTCTCTTATGCACGTGCTCCTAAACGGACAGTTTCGAGATGACCCAACTAGCTTAACGCACGGGCGAATCAGGCGCGATTTCCAATATATTTGAACAAGCCAAACATCGCCTTTCTTATTAAATGGGGGCGGTGCAATGTAGCTTTTTGACTGACATATTTGACTTAGTTTATTTGCGCTTTGCTTAAAAAGCTCAAAGAGTGCATCTTTGCGCAGAGTTAATTGCAGCATCTATGATGTTAGAACCGCTTGGAGAAGTTGGCGCTAATTTTTCTCTACAACTTTCATCGCGAACACATTTTACTAAAATCAATAGTAAAAAAGTTATCGCCGAAAATCAATGTGAAAAACATAAAAAATCGAGTTTAGTATGAGCATCAGATGGAAACTTCTTAGTTAGGTGAAAATGGTAAAAACTGTGTTTGGTACAAGAATAATGGCTCTCAGAACTAGGCACTTTTATGGTTAATGGATTAACCCTTGTCATCCTGGATATTTTTACGTACTACACTCCTCCCAAAATTTTATCCAATTAAAATTGCATGATTCCAGTCATTAGCAGAGTGAAAAACAGTGTGGAAGCCAGCTGATCTGGAAGTATACTGTTTTCAAATGGGAGTACACATATATCCGTGTTTAGCATGCTAAAGTTTAATTTCTTTTAAGAACTGTGAAGTTTTAATGCAAGAACCTTGGATTACAATTTCGGCTTTTGTTGAACAAATTATTGCACCCTGTGACGTTGTTAATCTTGATCCTTGTTGGTAATAGGGGTTAATCTTTCTTATAATTGTAATAAGTTCTTCCTAATATGATTTAAGTGAGATTATTAAATGATTATTATTCCAGCCATTTCATGGGAAAAGAACGGAGTGATCATATACATGATTGCAGAAATAATGGAATCTCTTGACTTGAATTGTTGATGTTTACGATATGGAATTTACTTTCCTTGGTTGCTGCGACTTTTGACCTCTCCTGATAACATTAAATTTTGGACAGTTTGGCACTCGGATATTGTTCCTGAAAGATTTTTTTAAAATTTGATTTTTAAAAAAGTCACCAGCCAAAAGAATTTATTTTAAAGTCAATTTTTTAAAAAAAGTCATCAGAAAAATTACCCAGCATGCAAAGAGTTAAATATGAAATATCATGATAATAAAATGACTAAAATATTTGTAAGTCTAAATTGATTGAACAATTTTACATTGAAAACCATATCTCATGTACTGTTTGGAATAATCTCATATGTATAAGATTTCACTATACTTAGCACATATAAAATAGTTATTCTGAACAAGTCATGTTTTAATCAAGGGCAACAAAGGTTTGTGACACACAAACAGACAGACAGACACACATGCAAACAGGCAGATAGATAGATTTTGCTGCTGGAGCTCACAGTTATCAAAACACTAATATGGCACTCTTAACCACCTGAGCTACCCAGTTTCTGTCGGAACAAGTCCTGTGACAGACAGACAGGTAGGTAGGTTGGCACAGACAGGCCTGTAAGTCAATTTTGATAAGTGAAATCAGGCATATATACAAAACTTGCTGGTAAACAGAAGTATGTAACCAGCATGACAAAGGTATAATAGTTCTTTGGCTTCTGTAAATTGTCTATGACATATTGCCCATTCCTCTGATTCCTCTTCACTAGTAAATGCAATAACAATACAAGCCACCTGTTGTTCTTGGCTGTGTTACAACAAAAACCAAATTGAGCCGTGACACGTATTTTCCAACAATGTGGTATTTTGACAAGTGTAGACTCAGGCGAACCTGTACAGCCTTCTTTTAAGCTTAAAAACTTCAAATGATGTCCAGAAAGTAGCTTAACACTCATAGAATATTCAAGCGACTAGCAAAGGCTCTGATCAGACTGCGCGTATGCGCAGGCTGGTCTGAGCCTTGGCTGGTCGCACTTACCACATTGTTGGGAATCTCATGTCGCGGCTAAATTGTTTTTCCTATTGTTGATGCAAAAATCGCCTATTCAGTCGTCAAGTTTGAGATGCAGTAGAAGCATCACTGTCTATTTTGACTGACAAAAAAAGTCTTGCTACCTATAAGTTAAAGAAATTATGTGACGCACAGTATGGCAAAACTGAATACTGGCGAAATAACAGGTGGGCCCTGGGTATAGACTTTGGCTCTGACTATCTGTGAGTCGTGAGCCCTTTTCTTTGTTTCATCATAGTGTGTTAATTTGATTATAGTGTTTCTCCATGATGATACATTGCAATAGTAAGAAGGCTTCCATGCGAGCTGAACAATTTTTGTATTTCAACAACAGCAGAATCTAGGGCGAAGATTAGGTACCAGTAAAATGCAATTAAGCCTCCCAGTGGCTTAGGCTGCTGTCTATTCTAAGGCGGTGGTTCTGTTGTTGTTGACTTGTTTATTATTACTCCCATTGTGGGATTCTGTAATTGTTCTATGTTTTGTTGTACGTTTCTTTATGTCCCTTCTAGTTTTGCAATCATCTTGATGGGGAAGGGAAAGCTGGTTGCTTTGCTTAGTTTGTCTTCCTGGTGTCTCGTGATGGTTGTGTGGCTCTTCCTCGCTGTGCCATGGGTTAGTCTGCAGTTTGTGATTGTGGTATTTCCTGATCATACTCACTTACTATTTTTGGAATCGTTTTTGGGTCCGATCAGAATTTTAAATGTGCATCAAAAGCATAATACCTTCAGAACAAGTATAATAATAATTGTATTCTGAAACATTGTTAAAACTACATTGTATTCTGTTTTCCCCAAAGAATCTTGTATCCATCCCGTTTCGCCCTGAGTGCCACAACCAATCAAAAAGAACCCAACAAACTAGCTGCAAATCAGCCTGCTCCAGTAACAGCAGTCTAATCAGTTTGCTTTCTTCAGCCAATTATTTATAGATAATTTGTAGGTTGGATTTTTCCAGATCATCATTGGGGTTTAGAAATTCAGCAATCAAAAAGTTAACAGCAGACACCAGAAATTGCCGCTAGTTAGGAAAGAGTTAATTAAATGTACCATATAGGCCTCGTCGAGACAAAACCTGTCTTCGGAGTTTCCGTCAAAGCAAGTTTCAAACTGGTCTCCTAGCTAAAAAATTGAAATTTTACCTGTAGCAAGTTTACATATATTACTTTCCTAAAAGCGAATAACAAAGGCGCTGATTAGACTGCGCGGATGTGCAGGCTGGTCTGGGCCTGTGTTGTTCGCAACCCCTCAAAGACAGGTTTTCTCGCGTTTGGGCCATATGTATTCTTATAAACCCTTTAAAGGGCTTTAAAATAACCTATTTGACCTTTTCAAAATAATGTTTCCAGATTATGTATAGATCAGTAACCTTCTTAACCTTTCTGACATAATTAGTTGGGGATAAATCTTTTAAATGGGCCATGACGCGAGAAACCTTGTCTTCGGGGTTTCCGACAAACGGAGTTTCAAACCAGCCTGCTCAGCTACAGAGATTAGCTGCAAAATCGAAATTTAGCTTGTAATAAGTTGAAATATGAAACTTTCCAACAAGCGAACAAGAAAGGCGCTGATCAGACTGTGCCTTTGTTGCTCACAAATCCCTGAAGACAGGTTTACTTGGGTCGAGGTCCAAATAGATCTGATAAGAAGGTCTGGCATGTCTTTTGTAATAGTTTTGTAACATGATGAATATCTCAATACCTTGATTGGGTCATTAAGACCTTTTTTAAAATGTGGTCGGTTTCAATTTCTAGTGTGAATAAGGTTAAACCAATTTTCGGGATGGAAAATCATTATTCACTATGAATTGTGGCGCCCATGTGATTTTGTAAATAACATTTGCCCTTATTGTCATTTTATGACATTGTCTAACTGTGTGGGGGACATATACTACTTTTTCTATGGTCAGCTGTGTATTTCAGAACCTGTTAACTTCTAAAGTAACTAGAATTTCAATATAATTCGTAGTCGACAACACAGTCTAGTGATAGAACCAAATCACCCAGACATGAAAAGAATGTGACAACAATATTTAGCAGTCTGATCAGGATATGTTTATTTGCTTACTTCTGCATATTATTTAACTGTGATGGATTAGTTCAGAGCATCATTCAGAAGATTCTGCTTAAAAAGGTTTCCATGGAATATTGGCCAATCTGAATGTATAATCAGGGGTTTGGCCAATCTGAATTTACTCTGGTTTTGGCCAATCTGAATGTAATTGGTGATTTGGCTAATCCAAGTGTAATTATCTGAATGTAATTGGTGTTTTGGACAATCTGATTGTAATTGGTGTTTTGGACAATCTGAATGCAATTGTGATTTGGCCAATCTAAACGTAATTTGTGTTTCAGTCAATCTGAATGTAATTGGTGTTTTGGTCAATCTAAATGTAATTTGTGTTTCAGTCAATCTGAATGTAATTGGTGTTTTGGTCAATCTAAATGTAATTTGTGTTTCAGTCAATCTGAATGTAATTGGTGTTTTGGTCACTCTAAATGTAATTTGTGTTTCTGTCAATTTGAATGTTATTGGTGTTATGATCAATCTCATTGTAATTGGTGTTTTGGTCAATCTGTTTGTAATTGGTGTTTTGATCAATCTCATTGTAATTGGTGTTTTGATCAATCTCATTGTAATTGGTGTTTTGATCAATCTCATTGTAATTGGTGTTTTGGCCAATCTAAATGTAATTGGTGTTTTGATCAATATGTTTGTAATTGGTGTTTTTGTTAATCTCATTGTAATTGGTGTTTTGATCAATCTGATTCTAATTGGTGTTTTGATCAATCTAAATTTAAGTGGTGTTTTGATCGATCTTATTGTAATTGGTGGTGTGATCAATCTTATTGTAATTGGTGTTTTTGCCTATCTGTTTGTAATTGGTGTTTTGATCAATCTGTTTGTATTGGTGTTTTGATCAATCTCATTGTAATTGGTGTTTTGATCAATCTCATTGTAATTGGTGTTTTGATCAATCTCATTGTAATTTGTGTTTTGGTCAATCTAAATGTAATTGGTGTTTTGATCAATATGTTTGTAATTGGTGTTTTGGTCAATCTAAATGTAATTGGTGTTTTGATCAATCTGTTTGTAATTGGTGTTTTGGTCAATCTCATTGTAATTGGTGTTTTGGTCAATCTAAACGTAATTTGTTGACAGAAGAAGAGTGGCTAGGAAACTCCAATTTACTTAGAACATAGATCCTGACTGTCTGGGACATTTTTGAAGTAGTCTTGTATCAGTGACCAATTCATCAAGCTTACCTGTATCCTATTGGCTGTGTTAAAGGTGGTGATGGAATGAAAAAAGTTTAAATCCTGATCAGAATGCACCTTCAGCACACCGGATGGGCAGCAATCAAAAACGCTCTTAACAATCGACCAACGCGGATCAAAAATCATTAGAAACAGTGTTTTTGATATTGCCATTTGTTGCCAGTCAGGCAACAAATGGCAATCAAAAACTCTGTTTCTAACAAATTTTTATCTACATTTGTCGATAGTATTAACATTTTCGATTGCCATCTACCTGGTGTGTTCAGGAGCAATCTGATCTAGGTTTGAGCTGCCTGCTTTGACCTATCTGTCAGAAAACTTATGGTAATACTTAGGGTAAACAATCACTTGTCTGACTTTTATAGGTAAATATGTTTTCAAAAGAAATTGATACAGGTAACCAATGTTTTGAGTTATTTTAGTATGAGAGAATAACAGGAAGAATTATGACATGAATTTTGATATTTTTCGAAGTCATGATAATTTCTTTACTTTTGTTTGCTAATAGATTTAGATGAAAAGTTTTACCTTTATAGATCTTACTGATAACATTATGTGAAATTCAGTTTCAACTTTATAGAAAAATATTGAAATACAAAATTACAGTCTCAAAGCATTCCTTGGATATCTACATGAAAAAGAGGTCAATATAACATCTATCTTCTTTATTGTTAAATATTGCTTACAAGTGCTTACAAATAGCCTTTCATGTGAAAGAAGAGACTACCGTATTCAACCAAATTAATGCACAGTGCAGTTGATCACTATGAATAAATGGGCCAGGACTTGGAAAACCTGTCTTTGGTGGTTTGCGAACAACCAAGCCACAGACCAGCCTGCATATCAGTGCACTCTGATCAGCACCATTTGTTATTTGCTTATTGGAAAGTATCATCTAGACTTGATACGAGCGAAATTTGAATTTTCTAGCTAGTCTCTGTAGCTGAGCAGGGGGGTTAGGCAGATTTTCCGGGGTCACGGCCAGCCCAAAAGATATGTTCTGTTCTGGAAATTTTTGTTGGCTTGATAATATGGATCAGTCATTTGTAACCACTGCCCCCCCCCCCCCCCTACCCTCCCACGGGGATAGGCGGGTGAAAGTGAGGATAATGAGTAGGGCAATGACCTGAGGTCTGACCTCTTGAGTTCCCCTGGTAAGTGTGGAGCTAGTGCTATCATGCAAATATACCCACAAGAAATTTAATTGTTTGTTTGATTTGATTCTTTACGTCCCATCAACAATCTTTCAGTTGAACAGGGACGGGTCTTCCTGGGTTGAACCAGTACTAAGCTAGGATAAATGTGTCTTGCTCAAGGACCACAACACAGTGACACCGGTGAGACTCGAACCCGCAGCCTCTTGGTCTCAAGTCAAGCACACTACCACTGAGCCACTGCGCTCCCTCAATGACCATTGGATGGTCGGAACAGTGTAGGGCTTTTAGCAGGGCTGTGAATTATGTTTGTTTGTTTGCTTTTATTCTTTATGTCCCAGTCAACAATTTTTCAGTCATGTCATGATGGGCCTTCCTAGGTTGATTACCAGTACTAAGCAGAGTGTCTTGCTCAAGAAAACAACACAGTGCCTCCGGTGAGGCTTGAACCCGCAACCCCTCCACTCTACCAATGAGCCACCGATTATGAAAAAACATTGTCTGAGTGATTACTTGTGACTAGTACATTAGTGTTACATTGAAAGAATTAGAAAACAAGCAAGAATGACTTTGAATGTAATGGCTTTGACTGTTGAAACTACAAAATTTGAGCCGTGACATGTGATTTCCAACAATGTGGCATTTTGACATGAGTAGACTCAGACGAGCCTGTGCAGCCTCCATTTAAGCTTAGAAACTCCAAATGATGTTCAGTCAGTAGCTTAACACTCATAGAATATTCAATCGACCAGCAAAGACTCTGATCAGACTGCGCATATGCGCCGGCTGATCTGAGGCTTTGCTGGTCGCACATACCACATTGTTGGAAATCGCATGTTGCGGCTCAAATGTTGTCTGCTGTCTCATCTGTCAACTTACTTTGATGGCCTATATTGCAAACTCCTTCAGGATTTATTTTGTTTGCTTCCATGATGGAAGAATTCTGGAGTGCATTTAAATGTATGCAGCAGACATACTAAGCAGATAACATTTTCTGGACATAAAAAATTAGGCAGGATAAGGTAAATAAACTGGATGGAAGTTTCTGTCATATAAATTGGGTTAGTACAAACAAAGCGGCCATAACCGTAACTCATACCTGGGGTGTGAGGAAGTTGTTGGTAATAAATGTTTGACCTCTTGGGCGGGACAAGTAAATGGGGTCACATCCCGAAATGGTTTCGTAACTTGGCAGTTTTAATCTATAAAGGGTGTTAAAGTAGCCAGTGTTTATATATACTTTGTGACAAGCCTAAATAGGATATCACTTTAATTGAACAAAGTTGAAAGGCCGGAGAAAATAAAATTTTAGAATTTCTAATTTTATTACACTTCATCTGTTGCAGAATTCAAAGCTTTCCCTTAAAGCGCCACCTATAATTTGCAGCAGACGACAATTTCAAATTTTGTAGCTTTTTCAAAATAACAAATAAGGCATATTTCGTGAGAATCGTCTGCTAACAGACGATTCTCATGTAATATCATACCTTATTTTTGTCGAAAATTGGGAAAGATGACGCAAAATTTGTCGTCTACTGCAGTCGTGATTGGCGCTTTAAGGGTTAAACGAAATAAGCGATCTTGTAAGAAATCCTGTTTATACCATTTCAGATCATATCATTACGAACCAAAGTTAAGATCATTCAAATAAAAAGTATAATAAAAGCTTTTCTTTTTTAATCCAAATTTCAAGATTCTGTATAGTTACCAGCTGATCAGTCTGGTTTTAGTCCAATCCAGTCCCCAAATCAGAATGCTCCAGGCAACTTGATACTGTATGACTGGCATACTATGCAACATTACAAAATGTGCTATATCGACAGCATGTCAACAATTGCTATGTTATCAGTCTATCATGTCAAGCTGATTTTCTATTTTTACAGCCTTACATGTCAAGATGATTGCATCACTAGCAGCCTGGTGTCAAGATAAAGTGTTACTTTTTACAGCCTTTCATGTCAAGATGATGTTCGACATTGGCAAGGTTGCATGCAAAGATGATATGCTACACTGACAGTCTGACATGTCAAGATTACATCTACATCTACAACAGCCTAAAAGTCATCACTAGCCTGGCATGTCAAGATGATTTTTATCTTGTCAGTATGATTGCTAGCTACATCAACATTTTACTTGTCTCAACAAGTCAAGATGATTATTTATATTAATAGCCTGACATGCCAAGTTAATTTGCTTCACTGAAAGCCTGACATGTCAAGATTATATCAAAATTGACAGCCTGACATGTCAAGTTAATTTGCTTCACTGAAAGCCTGACATGTCAAGATTATATCAAAATTGACAGCTTGACATGTCAAGATGATTGCTAAATCAACTGCCTAATATGTCAAAGATTGCTACATTAACAGCCTGGCATGTCAAGAGTATTTGCTATATTGACATGTCAAGATGATTGATACAATAACAGTCTGACATGTCAAGATGATTTGCAACATGAACAACCTCACATGTCAAAATGATTTGCTGCATGAACTACCTGAGATGTCAAGATGATTTGCTGCATGGACAATCTGACATGTCAAGATGATTTGCAACATGAACAACCGGATATGTCAAGCTGTTTAGTTACTTGAAAAACCTGACATGTCATGATGATCTGTTACATGAACAAGCTGGCATGTCAAGATGATTTGCTGCATCACCAACTTGACATGTCAAGATGATTTGCTACATGAACAACCTGGCATGTCAAGATGATTTGCTGTAACTCTAACTTGACATTATATCAAGATTATTTACTACATGAACAACCTGGCATGTCAAGATGATTTGCTCCATGAACAACCTGGCATGTCAAGGTGATTTGCTGCATGAACAACCTGACATGTCATGATGATTTGCTTCATGAACAACCTGGCATGTCAAGATGATTTGCTACATGAACAACCTGACATGTCAACATGATTTGCTGCATGAACAATCTGGCATGTCACGATGATTTGCAACATGAATAACCTGACATGTCAAGATGATTTGCTACATGAATATCCTCACATGTCAAGATGATTTGCTGCATGAACATCCTCACATGTCAAGATAATTTCTTCAGCAATCTCACATATCAAGATGATTTTTGCCATTAGCCATATAGGACATCCGTAGTGTAGTTGATAAGCCACTTGTATTGTCAGTAAGGGTCATCTCTTTTAATCTTCGCCGTCACACTATGACCATAGTGGTTGGTGGTTGGTAGGACATTATTTAACATTTCAAAGAGCCTGGAATATCATGCAATTATATTTCATCATAGATATGTAGTAGAATTAGTAGTTTGCATCACTGATGTTTAAGTAGCTTTTCCATATTTTGATATTTGCCACTAAGTGGCAAATATTAAAATATTAAAATAAAGAAAAGCCACTAAAAGGTCAGAGAAACTCGGACTAATTCTTATCCAGATGAGGATAAAACCCAATGTTTTATTTTCTGTGGCCTGTGGGTAAATTTAAGTGAACAGGTGTCCATTAATATACCGTAAATGGATGGTTGGGGCTTTTGATCAGTGATGGTCAAATGATAGGTTCACTTCATTTATGTTGTGTTTATTTATGCCCAGAACTATAAAAGAAGTGTAAAATTGCTAAACCTTGGATACAGACTTGGTTTTAAAATGTTGATAGTCTTGGGTTTTGATTCACCTATTCATAGCAGTCAACTCTGGCATCAGCCTACAGCCGAACACCTAGATGAAGTGCCACATATTTATATGGCTTGACCATCAAGGCCCATACTGTTTTTGCTCTTTACAATGTGCATGGGCCGAGGTTATAAAACTTTTTTCGTGCTCAACTCAACTGAGCACAAAATTTATCCTGCTCATAAAAGTTAAAATGCCAACAATTGTTGGCATTTTAACATTTATAAGCATGAGGAATACAACATCTGAGAGGCAAGAAACTTGTTCATTTGTTGGTATTTTTATTGCACCTGCTTATAGCTGGGTGCGATATAGGAGTTCAACTTTCTGTCCATACGTCCGTCTGTCCGTTCGTCCATCCATCAACTTCTGTCACAATTAATTCTTCACTACCTATGATGGCTAGGATTATGAAACCATGCATAGTAATTATCTTTGACATACTCTACAAGCACACAGGTTGTCCCAGTACCCTTGACCTACATTTCACGCTCAATTGACTTTGTCAGAATTTAACATCACGACATCAAGTAAAATACTAAAGTGTGTTTCTCTGTAGCTATGATAGCTGGGATTATGAAACCTTGCATAGTAGTCATTCTTGACATACTCTACAAGCACGCACCTTGACCCGATACCCTTGACCTACATTTCACGCTCCATTGACTTTGTAGGAATTTTACGTAGAATAAAGTACTAAAGTGTGTTTCTCTGTAGCTATGATAGCTAGGATTATGAAACCTTGCATAGTAGTCATTCTTGACATTCTCTACAAGCATGCACCTTGACCCGGTACCTTTGACCCAGGTTTCATGCTCCAGTGACTATCAGAATTTTACGTTGAGTAAAATACTTAAGTGTGTTTCTCTCTACCTATGATAGCTAGGATTATAAAACCTAATTGTCCTTGACTTGCTATACAAGCACACACATTGTCCCAGTACGCTGGACCTAAATTTCACGCTCAATTGACTTTGTCAGAATTTTACGTCACGGCGTCAAGTAAAATACTAAAGTGTGTTTCTCTGTAGCTATGATAGCTAGGATTATGAAACCTTGCATAGTAGTCATTCTTGACATACTCTACAAGCACGCACCTTGACCCGGTACCCTTGACCTACATTTCATTCTCCATTGACTTTGTAGGAATTTTACGTAGAGTAAAATACTAAAGTGTGTTTCTCTGTAGCTATGATAGCTAGGATTATGAAACCTTGCATAGTAGTCATTCTTGACATACTCTACAAGCATGCACCTTGACCCGGTACCTTTGACCTAGGTTTCATGCTCCAGTGACTTTATCAGAATTTTACGTTGAGTAAAATACTTAAGTGTGTTTCTCTCTACCTATGATAGCTAGGATTATGAAACCTAATTGTCCTTGACTTGCTCTACAAACATGCACCTGGACCCGGTACCCTTGACCTAAATGTCACGCTCCATTAACTTTGTCAGAATTTTACATCGAGTAAATTACTTAAGTGTGTTTCTCTATACCTTTGATAGCTAGGATTATGAAACCTTGCATAGTAATCATTCGTGACATACTCTACAAGCGCACACCTTGACCCGGTACCTTTGACCTACATTTCACGCTCCATTGACTTTGTCAGAATTTATGGAGTTTTATTTCAGCATGTACTTAAATGGCACAGTGTCCTTGACCTCAAACGTGATTATTTTGCCCAATGCAGGTGTGATATCAATGTCCGCGGAGCTCTTGTAGTTTTTATGAGCAGTTGAAATTTCTTGCTCAGTTGGGTTGAGCATGAAAAAAGTTTTATAACCTCGGGCCGAGACTGCACAAAATGGGTTGTCTTGTGAGCAGATCTCTTCATTTTTGTGTGCTGAAATACTGTTAATTTCTTAGCATGCTGGCAAATTTTGGAAGTTTTTTTTTGCCATCTACAGTAAAACCTGTGTAAAACGGACACTCAAAAAAAGACAAAACAAAGATCTTAATGACAAATGGTAGCTTAATGAAGGTCGAAAGTATTGCAGAATGCTCCCCTTGGTGCATTCTGCAATACATGGGGAGCATTCTGCAATACTTTTGACCTGCATTAAGCCATAATTGGTCTTGAAAACCAATTTTCTGTCTTTTGGAGAGTGGCCGTTTTACACAGGTTTTACTGTGCTGAATTTTTTCAAAATAAACTTTTTAGAAAATGATTTTAGGAGTTCCATCAGTCTCAGTGTCAAGCAGGTTGAATTCCTTGTTTGTTTGTGTTGATGTTTTACATCCCAGTCAACATTTTTTTCAGTCATGTCAGGATGTTTTCCTGACCAGTTCTAATATAAGCAGGGGATAATGAGTCTTGCTCAAGGACGCAACACGGCTTGAACCAGTCTGCATGCTGTTTGATATGATTAATTATGTCCCACCGATCACTATTACACGACACAGTATCTCAGGTGAGTCTTGAACCAGTGATCCCTTGATCTCAAGTCTAACACTCCTCGCAAGTTGGACCAAGATCAAGGTGAGCTATTGTGATCATAGGATGCCTATTGTCGGTGGTCTGTCCGGGGCCAGTTCATCGAAACTATCAAGTTGGTACTTAAGTGGATAAAACTGTTTGCATAGGCTATCAGCAGACAACATAAGCAGGTAAAGATTCAGTTGGGAACAAGCTAATCAGGGTCTAAAGGTTCTTCTCAGGGATTTGCTGTGGGATATTCACCTTTGAATGGTTTGTCAAAATCACAACATGACAAAAAGTGATTCACTCTAGTGTCATCTGTTGATAGCTTGCCAGTCAGTACATCATACATCAGGCCTCACCTGGATACATCAGGCCTCACCTGGATACATCAGGCCTCACCTGGATCCAAACTGTTTGACACTTTGATCATATTTCTGAAGCAATTATTTGAAAATGTAAATTTTGAAAAATATTAGCAGAGGAAAAATAAATCAAAAAGTCAGCAGATAACAACAAAAGCATGAAAAATGATCCAGAATGGAAGTTTTCTATTGTTGCTTCAGTAGGAAAGTTAGGTCTACTGGAAGATTTACTTATAAGCTGTCAAAACTTTATTTCCCCTAAAATTAAGAAAGTTGTCATTAAATTTTGTCTCTACTGCACTTGTGATGGGTGCTTTAATTGTTAAATATCATTTTGCGAACCTTTAGTTGTCAAAGTTTAAATGATTCTCACCATGTGAATGTGGAGTTGTGTGTTGTCTCATGTGTGTCATTTTATTTTTTCAATCATACTGTTACTACAAATGGTTACTATGTATATAACTAAATTTTTCGCAAAATTGAAGATTCATCTTGTTCCGTTCAATATTTCAAAAAGTATTTTACCCAATAGAATTGGTAATTCAGGCCTCCAGATAAGAGTGTGTTTTTGAAAATTATTTTTCTTATTTCTCAACCAAAACATATGCTGTGGGTACTCAAAAGAACCGTCTCAATGAGACGGATCTTTTGGGCACCCAAAACACATTTTTAAATAAATGGGTAAGGAAATAAATGCAATTTTAGGTGCAAAAACGATCCTTATCTGGACCTAATTGTCAGGTGTATTACTTGCCATGTCAATTCTTTGCCGATCAGTGCTGTCTGCTGATAACCTTTGCAAACAGTTTGGACCCAGATCGGGCCTGACGATAACTCATACCTGATCAAGCTTTAAATTGTTTAATTGACACTCTGAAGGATTTTTTAACAAGCTGTTTTTGAAAATTCGGCAGAGGACAAAAATCATGTAAAATTTCCCAGCATGCAAAAGTGGAGTCATGTGATCTGTCATTTGGTCATTTATTTAGGTCCAGAGAGCATAACAAAAAAAAAAAAAAATATTGCGATTTTTCTTATCCAGTCTAAACATACTAACATAAAACCTTTTTAGGATTCGTTAGTTAAATTTAAGGACAAAGAAAATTTAATCTGGAAATAAAATATGAAAACACAAAGTGTGGTAAATGAAACATTTTAAAAGTTTTAATTAATTCTACCTGTAGAAAAGTGGATCAAACTATATGCCGAGATATGCATGTCTGGCGCAAAAAAAAATCATATCTGCTAATGTGCTAAGATTGCAGAATGGATTCGGTAGATTTAACGCGGCTTTTATTCACCTGTTATACTGTTACCCAGATTTTGACGATCAATGAATCACAAAGAATTAAAACTTAATACCGTTTACACAAACGTAATCGCCGATCAAAAGCGTTGGATTTTATACCTTTCCCTTAGACTGGACAGATACCCATAACTCTACATAAGGGGACAAAAAAGTTAAAATTGTTTAATTTCTGAACCCATGCATATGCATATTAATGGTACTGATTAGAATTGCCTCCTTGAGGCAATTCTAATCAGTACCAATAACATGTTTTTGTAAAACGATAAAGGAAAATATTGATATTATTTAGTCAAAATTAAAGATTTATCTGTGGTCGTTGGACCCACCCATTCATCTTTTGTGTCAACCATCCATTGAGCCGAATTGGGTTATGTGGTGTTTTACAACCTCATGTCGGGTTAAATTGGGTAGTGTTAACAATTACGGAATTTCTAGTTTACAGGTTAATTTTAGATGAAGTGGTTAATTGGACAGGGATATATTGAAAGGTGTTCTATGGATTAGTATTTGCTAATTATAAAAGAAAAATTGTAAGTAAAATATTTTTGCAAAATAATTTGGAGGATTAAGGTTTTCCACAGAAAACAGAGATGTATTAATATTCTTCAGAATTTAGGTCAGGTTGGTTCAAAGGGTGGCTACTGATCAGTGCCTACAACAAGTTACTATCATGTAACTTTGGATAGATTTCTTAATACTAAGATGTATCTGATTATAACCCTTACCCATGGATATTGTTAAGTACTATACCCCTCCTCAATTTTCATCCAGTCCATTTTAGCATGTATTTATAAGCATAGTGGAAAACAATTTGGATCTTCTCAGAGGCCAGCTGATCTGGATCTACTTTGTTTGCAAAACAATCTACATTCAGTTTCAGTATGGTAAGGTTTATTAAAATAAAAGATTAGATTGAACCAAATCAGCCCTTTGTTTATTATAGATTCTTCCATTTGATGCAATAAAGTTTAAATTGATCCATTAGGCTTAAATGAAATATATGTGTGGTTCCTGTTGCCTACCTACCCTATCTTTTTTAACCCTACCCTAAACATTAAAATGGTCTTTGGAGAAAAAAATACCTAAAATGGGCACTTTTTCAGATTTTGTCACTATTTTCTTTGTTAAATGTTACAACAAAATTTAATAATTTCCCTACCTACCCTAAATTTTGTTGGTATGCAACAGGAACCACACATATATTTCATTTAGGCCTTATAAATTTTGAGCAGTTTAATACAGGTTACAAGTTCAAATTATATTGTATTTTTGTCCATGAAATTATTCACCATCGCATCAGCGATGGTGATATACGTTAGTATGCTTCGCTGGATACCAGCTTGCTTCTGAAAACGAAAGGTGGTAAAGAGATCTACTCCTCTAAGCTGGAACCCAAATTCCCCACTTGAGCAAATTCGGATATTCTTTGCTTGACGAAATCATACTCCCCACAGCGGTGTACTTCCGGTTCTGCCTTCAATATGTGTGTACTTCAAAACGTCCCCAAGTCAAAGTACCCCCAAATCTAAATGTCTCCGAACTGGTCAAAATGTTTCCAATAAAGTACTGGTGAAATTGGCAGACACCTGATCATATTCTTTAAAGTACAAGTTAGAAAGAGGATGTGAGAAGGTGTTTTTGTGAACACTTGCACTTTTCAATGTGTCACGAATAGTCAATAAACCAAGCCTGGTAGATTCACATTTCCTGTTACATATGCTTCATCGATTCAGAACTTACTACATACAAAATAGTTAATTTTAAAAACTATAAATACTCAGATTTTGAAATGCATGAAAAAATGAAAAAGTGTGGTCTCAGCAAATGCAACTTTAAAACACTAAAAATGTTTTCTAGTAATTTTTATACGCTATGCGATGGTTCTAAGCTTTTTTAAAAGCTAACCTTGTTGTTTTATACTAGTGAATAGACAGACCCAGATGACTTAAGCTAAAATTTTGACAAGCTCATCTATGTAAAATGTAATTAAGATGGGAATAGCTCTTGATGAGACTGCTTCTTCAGAAACATTCGCTGCTTGATCAGGGCTATCTTCTATGAGTGAATGATTTGAGTAATTGCGCCTAATTATACTGGAAAACTAGCTATCTTTTGGGATGGATATATAACAACAGTCAACTCAGTTATCTGCCCTTAATTGATCAACTTATCAAGTTTTTATCATCAGTATCACCTCCCCCCCCCCCCCCCCCACCACCATCAAGATTGTTGGTGAACTTGACCTATTTTTAATGTTCATCAGGGTCATATAACTATGAAAAAGTGGTGCAGCGTTTTGTCTGTGCTCTATGACTCTTAAGATTTTGACCAAACTTGCAGAGATACTTATTTGGGACAGCCAAAAGGAATGATTAGAATTTGGTCACCTTGACCTAATTTTTAAGGTCACCAGGGTCATATACATGTACCTATGAAAAAGCCTGATCTGCGCTCTATCTTCTGAACTTTGACCAAACTGCCACAGATACATCATTGGCAAGACCTTAATAAATCATTAGATTTTGGTGACCTTGATCTTATTTGCAAGGTCACCGGGTCAAATAACTCCATGAAGTGGGTGGGGGGTGGGGGGGAGAGACATATGTTTTCTTCTGGAAACTCCATCCAGTTAAGTCATATACTAGACAGAGTCAGAATATTATTTATTTTTGCACTTCTTTGATCAAGATTCATTGATGTATGGTATCAAAAAGAAAAGTGAGTATGACCAGGAAATGCCACAATCAGAGACTGCAGACCAACCCATGGCACAGTGAGGAAGAGACACACACAGCCACAGCACAATCAAAGTAAAGCAACCAATTCTATCTTCCTCAGCAAGATGATTGCTAAAATAGAATGGACACCAATAAACAAACAATAAACAAAGAACCCAAAACAAATCCCCACACACAATGGGAGCAACAATAAACAATGGATAAACAACAACAGAATCACAGCATTAGAACGGACAGCAGCTTAGATATATTTTACGGGCCAAATCTTTGCCCTAGATTCTGCTGTTGCTATAACACAAATTGTTTTGCTTCCATGGAGGCTTCCTAAACTGAAATCCAGGCTAATTAAGGTCAGCAATGGATATTATGTATGCTGAATATATTTGTGACCTACTAGTGTTTTGCCCTAGTCTGGGAATCTGGTGCAGGTATCATGCCTGTTGTCTGTCGCATAAAAGTTTGCTTAATACTTTTATGTAACATGTCATCTTTCTGCAGGATTTAATTAACAGTTCTATTATAAACAGCATGTCTTCTTTATAATTTCCTTACATGATCTTTTGCAATTTCAAAATGAAAATTGATTAGAAATGCTTTGTTACATATATCAGGCATTAAATTTGAATATATAATTTAGCGGAAGTGTGACAAAATTAAAATGATCTTTATAATAGGTTCTACTTTATTTGTCAAAATAAAAGCTGAGACCTATTATGAAGGTGCAAAAGTGTGGCTTATATGACCATTTTAGGCACCAATTAACTTTTCCCCACCCTATATTTAAAGTAATGCTACATTAAGTATCTTGTGATGTATCCTAAAAGCACCACTGTCCATTTTAGGACAAATGAATTGACTTCAAACATTTTAAGATCAAAGAAAAGCAAAAAACTATATCTTGGTCTTTTAATCTGTTTTTGAGACAATGTTTTGATTTATTCTCCATCGTAGTCTTAGATTGGCGGACATGCCAAAGCTAGACACCGGCTCTGCTATAACAGTAAATACGGTAACATTGTTACAAGACCCATGTAAACTTGTTGAGGACCAATGATTCATATCTGATTCTCCCTGTAGACGGCAGGTAGACCTTTGTTCCTGGCCACTCAAGTACCATTGTCCCTGTTTCATGGCCACTTCATCTTCATAATTAGGGGTTGTCCGACCTCCCAGGTGTCAATAACAGCCCTTTGTTTGTCACTTTAATTCTTTTGTGTGGAAATAATCTATGGTTTGATCAGTGTAAATCGGATGACTTGACTTTCATATGATATAAACGTGGGCAGTGCAAGATTTTTCATGATTCAAAAAGATCCATTTATGCAAGAGTATGGATAATTTTCCAAAGGAAGCAGACAAATAGTTCCTATTTAGACAACTCCTTTAGTTAAAAAATATGTCATTTTTCAGAATTGGTACCTCCCCCCCCCCCAAAGAAGGCAAAAACAACAAACCAAAAAAATAGTTTTTATTCAGACAGCTCCTCCAGCAACCAAATAATCCCTGTACAGAATGCCCCTGCAGGAAAACGAATATTCCCTCCAACAAACACAACTAAATATTCCTCTAAAGTCTGCTTCTCCAACAAGCGAATATTCCCTCTTTAGTCTGTTTCTCCATCAAGCAAATATTCAATCTTTAGTCTGCTCCCCCATCAAGGAAATATTCCACTTTTAGTCTGCTTCTCCAACAAGCAAATATTCCATCTTAAGTCTGCTTCCCCAATAAGCAAATATTCCAACTTGAGTCTGCTTCTCCAACAAGCAAATATACCCTCTTTAGTCTGCTTCCCCAATAAGCAAATATTCCGTCTTTAGTCTGCTTCCCCAATAAGCAAATATTCCCTCTTTAGTCTGCTTGCCCAATAAGCAAATATTCCCTCTTTACTCTGCTTCCCCAATAAGCAAATATTCCCTCTTTAGTCTGCTTCCCCAATAAGCAAATATTCCCTCTTAAGTCTGCTTTCCCAACAAGCAAGTATACCCTCTTTAATCTGCTTCCCCAACAAGCAAATATTCCGTCTTTAGTCTGCTTCCCCAACAATCAAATATTCCCTCTTTGGTCTGCTTCCCCAACAATCAAATATTCCCTCTTTGGTCTGCTTCCCCAACAAGCAAATATTCCATCTTTAGTCTGCTTCCCCAATAAGCAAATATTCCAACTTGAGTCTGCTTCCCCAATAAGCAAATATTCCCTCTTTAGTCTGCTTCTCCAACAATCAAATATTCCCTCTTTGGTCTGCTTCTCCAACAAGCAAGAATTCCCTCTTTAGTCTGGTTCCCTAACAAGCAAGAATTCCTTCTTTAGTCTGCTTCCCTGATAAGCAAATATTCCCTCTTTAGTCTGCTTCCCCAATAAGAAAAATTCCCTCTTTAGTCTGCTTCTCCAACAAGCAAATTTTCCCTCTTTAGTCTGCTTCCCCAACAAGCAAATATTCCCTCTTTAGTCTGCTTCTCAAACAAGCAAATATTCTCTCTTTAGTCTGCTTCTCCAACAAGCGAATATTCCCTCTTTAGTCTGCTCCCCCATCAAGCAAATATTCCAACTTGAGTCTGCTTCCCCAACAAGCAAATATTCCCTCTTTAGTCTGCTTCTCCAACAAGCAATTTTTCCCTCTTTAGTCTGCTTCCCCAACAATCAAATATTCCCTCTTTAGTCTGACTCTCCAACAAGCAAATATTTTCTCTTTAGTCTGCTCCCCCAATAAGCAAATATTCCCTCTTAAGTCTGCTCCCCAAATAGGCAAATATTCTTAAGTCTGCTTCTCCAACAAGCAAATATTCCCTCTTTAGTCTGCTTCTCAAACAAGCAAATATTCCCTCTTTAGTCTGCTTCCCCAACAAGCAAATATTCCCTCTTTAGTCTGCTTCCTCAATAAGCAAATATTCCATATTTAGTCTGCTTCTCCGACAAGCAAATATTCCCTCTTTAGTCTGCTTCCCAGACAAGCAAATATTCCCTCTTTAGTCTGCTCCCCCAAAAAGCAAATATTCCCTCTTTAGTCTGCTTCTCCAACAAGCAAATATTCCCTCTTTAGTCTGCTTCCCCAACAAGCAAATATTCCGTCTTTAGTATGCTTCCCCAACAAGCAAATGTTCTGTCTTTAGTCTGCTTTCCCAATAAGCAAATATTCCGTCTTAAGTCTGCTTCCCCAACAAGCAAATATTCTGTCTTTAGTCTGCTTCCCCAACAAGCAAATATTCCCTCTTTAGTCTGCTCCCCTAATAAGCAAATATTCCCTCTTAAGTCTGCTTCCCCAATAAGCAAATATTCCATCTTTAATCTGCTTCCCCAACAAGCAAATATTTCCTCTTTAGTCTGCTTCCCCAACAAGCAAATATTCCGTCTTTAGTCTGCTTCTCCAACAAGCAAATATTCCGTCTTTAGTCTGCTTCCCCAACAAGCAAATATTCCGTCTTTGGTCTGCTTCCCCAATAAGCAAATATTCCCTCTTAAGTCTGCTTCTTCAACAAGCAAATATACCCTCTTTAGTCTGCTTCTCCGACAAGCAAATATACCCTCTTTAGTCTGCTTCCCAACAAGCAAATTTTCCCTCTTTAGTCTGCTTCCCCAATAAGCAAATATTCCCTCTTTAGTCTGCTTCTTCAACAAGCAAATATACCCTCCTTAGTCTGCTTCTCCGACAAGCAAATATACCCTCTTTAGTCTGCTTCCCAACAAGCAAATATTCCCTCTTTAGTCTGCTTCCCCAATAAGCAAATATTCCCTCTTTAGTCTGCTTCTCCAACAAGCAAATATACCCTTTTTAGTCTGCTTCCCCAATAAGCAAATATTCCCTCTTTAGTCTGTTTCCCCAATAAGCAAATATACCCTCTTTAGTCTGCTTCTCCAACAAGCAAATATACCCTCTTTAGTCTGCTTCCCCAATAAGCAAATATTTACTCTTTAGTCTGCTTCTCCAACAAGCATATATACCCTCTTTAGTCTGCTTCTCTTACAAGCAAATATACTCTCTTTAGTCTGCTTCTCCAACAAGCAAATATTCCCTCTTTAGTCTGCTTCCCCAATAAGCAAATATTCCCTCTTTAGTCTGCTTCTTCAACAAGCAAATATACCCTCTTTAGTCTGCTTCTCCGACAAGCAAATATACCCTCTTTAGTCTGCTTCCCAACAAGCAAATATTCCCTCTTTAGTCTGCTTCCCCAATAAGCAAATATTCCCTCTTTAGTCTGCTTCTCCAACAAGCAAATATACCCTCTTTAGTCTGCTTCCCCAATAAGCAAATATTCCCTCTTTAGTCTGCTTCCCCAATAAGCAAATATACCCTCTTTAGTCTGCTTCTCCGACAAGCAAATATACCCTCTTTAGTCTGCTTCCCAACAAGTAAATATTCCCTCTTTAGTCTGCTTCCCCAATAAGCAATTATACCCTCTTTAGTCTGCTTCTCCAACAAGCAAATATATCCTCTTTAGTCTGCTTCTCCAACAAGCAAATATTCCCTTTTTAGTCTGCTTCCCCAATAAGCAAATATTCTCTCTTTAGTCTGCTTCTCCAACAAGCAAATATACCCTCTTTAGTCTGCTTCCCCAATAAGCAAATATTTCCTCTTTAGTCTGCTTCTCCAACAAGCATATATACCCTCTTTAGTCTGCTTCTCTGACAAGCAAATATACTCTCTTTAGTCTGCTTCTCCAACAAGCAAATATTCCCTCTTTAGTCTGCTCCCCCAATAAGCAAATATTCTCTCTTAAGTCTGCTCCCCCAATAAGCAAATATTCCCTCTTTAGTCTGCTTCCCCAATAAGCAAATATTCTCTTTTTGGAGGTTCCCAAAAAGGCAATATTCCTCTTTAGTCTGCTTCTCCAACAAGCAAATATTCCCTCTTTAGTCTGCTTCCCCAACAAGCAAATATACCCTCTTTAATCTGCTTCCCCAACAAGCAAATATTCCCTCTTTAATCTGCTTCCCCAACAAGCAAATATTCCGTCTTTAGTCTGCTTCCCCAACAAGCAAATATTCCCTCTAGTCTGCTTCCCCAACAAGCAAATATTCCATCTTTAGTCTGCTTCCCCAATAAGCAAATATTCCATCTTTAGTCTGCTTCCCCAATAAGCAAAAATTCCGTCTTTAGTCTGCTTCCCCAATAAGCAAATATTCCCTCTTTAGTCTGCTTCCCCAATAAGCAAATATTCCCTCTTAAGTCTGCTCCCCCAATAAGCAAAGATTCCCTCTTAAGTCTGCTTCCCCAACAAGCAAATATTCTGTCTTTAGTCTGCTTCCCCAAAAAGCAAAGATTCCGTCTTTAGTCTGCTTCCCCAATAAGCAAATATTCCGTCTTTAGTCTGCTTCAACAATAAGCAAATATTCCCTCTTTAGTCTGCTTCTCCAACAAGCAAATATACCCTCTTAAGTCTGCTTCCCCAACAAGCAAATATACCCTCTTTAATCTGCATCCCCAACAAGCAAATATTCCCTCTTTAGTCTGCTTCCCCAACAAGCAAATATTCCCATTTTAGTCTGCTTCCCCAACAAGCAAATATTCCCTCTAGTCTGCTTCCCCAACAAGCAAATATTCCATCTTTAGTCTGCTTCCCCAATAAGCAAATATTCCGTCTTTAGTCTGCTTCCCCAATAAGCAAATATTCCGTCTTTAGTCTGCTTCCCAAATAAGCACATATTCCCTCTTTAGTCTGCTTCCCCAATAAGCAAATATTCCCTATTGAGTCTGCTCCCCCAATAAGCAAAGATTCCCTCTTAAGTCTGCTTCCCCAACAAGCAAATATTCCGTCTTTAGTCTGCTTCCCCAATAAGCAAAGATTCCGTCTTTAGTCTGCTTCCCCAATAAGCAAATATTCCGTCTTTAGTCTGCTTCCACAATAAGCAAATATTCCCATCCTGCTTCTCCAACAAGCAAATATACCCTCTTTAGTCTGCTTCCCCAATAAGCAAATATTCCCTCTTTAGTCTGGCTCCCCAACAAGCAAATATTCCCTCTTTAGTCTGCTTCTCCAACAAGCAAATATTCCATCTTTAGTCTGCTTCTCCAACAAGCAAATATTCCCTCTTTAGTCTGCTTCCCCAACAAGCAAATATCCCCTCTTTAGTCTGCTTCCCCAATAAGCAAATATTCAGTCTTAAGTCTGCTTCCCCAATAAGCAAATATTCCCTCTTTAGTCAGCTTCCCCAACAAGCAAATATTCCATCCTTAGTCTGCTTCTCCAACAAGCAAATATTCCCTCTTTAGTCTGCTTCCCCAACAAGCAAATATTCCCTCTTTAGTCTGCTTCCCCAATAAGCAAATATTCAGTCTTAAGTCTGCTTCCCCAATAAGCAAATATTCCCTCTTTAGTCAGCTTCCCCAACAAGCAAATATTCCATTATTAGTCTGCTTCCCCAATAAGCAAATATTCCCTCTTTAGTCTGCTTCCCCAACAAGCAAATATTCCCTCTTTAGTCTGCTTCTCCAACAAACAAATATTCCCTCTTTAGTCTGCTTCTCCAACAAGCAAATATTCCATCTTTAGTCTGCTTCTCCAATAAGCAAATATTCCATCTTTAGTCTGCTTCCCCAATAAGCAAATATACCCTCTGTAGTCTGCTTCCCCAATAAGCAAATATTCCCTCTTAAGTCTGCTTCCCCAACAAGCAAATATTCCCTTTTTAGTCTGTTTCTCCAACAAGCAAATTTTCAGCCTTTAGTCTGCTTCTCCAACAAGCAAATATTCCATCTTTAGTCTGCTTCACCAACAAACAAATATTCCATCTTTAGTCTGCTTCCCCAATAAGCAAATATTCCGTATTTAGTCTGGTTCTCCAACAAGCATATATTCCCTCTTTAGTCTGCTTCCCCAACAAGCAAATATTCCCTCTTTAGTCTGCTTCCCCAATAAGCAAATATTCTCTCTTAAGTCTGCCTCCATAAGCAAATATTCCGTCTTTAGTCTGCTCCCCCAACAAGCAAATATTCCATCTTTAGTCTGCTTCCCCAATAAGCAAATATTCCCTTTTAGTCTGCTCCTCTAACAAGCTTTCCAACAAACTTAATGGCTCCTTTTTGTTTGCTTGTATTTAATGTCCCACTAACAGCTAAGGTCATATGGGGACAGGGCCATTGCTTAAGTAAGTAAGGCTGCAAAGATCAGGAATCGACACAATCAAGTACCACACCTGACCCAGGATACCAATGGGAAAGTGACAAACTCACAGTAGACACCACAAACGAGAGCCAAGAGGTCAGCCCTTTCCCAGCAGGTGACCACAAAGCACATATAAACAGACGCGCACAAAGACATAGCAAACACAAGACAGAACAAAAACGTAAAAGATCCACAAAAGGAGTACCGCCTTGGAACGGTCAGTAAAATATTTTACTGGAGGGCTTAAACCAGTTTTACGGCGCCAAACTCACCCTTAATTCTGATGTGGACCAGCACACATTTGGGAAAGTGACAAAACTCAACAAACAGGACAGCCAAGAGGTCAGCCCTTTCCCAGCAGGTGACCACAAGGCTACAAGGAACAGACACAACAGCATAACACACACAAACATGAAGCATAACTACCAAAAAGGATCCACAAAAGAACCACCGCCTTGGAACGGTCAGTAAAAATACTTCTACTGGAGGGCTTAAACCGGTTTAACGGCGCCAACCTCACCCTTAATTCAGATGACAGATTGTAGAATCCCCAGATCAAACCTGGGTGATCATAAAAATGGATTAATTTTTGCCTCATTATTCAGACCCCAATGAGAGCATCTCATATTTAAACTGTTTGCCATATTGCTTTGTATATTTACACTTGAGTTAACAGGGTAGATATCTATTCCCTGACTTCTTAGTCACTTTTCTGAGTCTTCAATTACATTGAATATTTGCATATTGTGGCATGTCATATCTTCATATCTAGAGGCGTATTTTTTCCATGTCTTCTTTGTGAGTACCTAGTTTTACAGCAATAAAAAGGTCTGAAGTATTTTTTATATCCTCTTGTCACACAATAATGACCTGCTTCTGGGTGGTAACCTTACCAACAAAACATCATCCTTACCCATACTCCAAACAGATGAGCGCAGTGGCTCAGTGGTAGAGTGCTTGACTCGAGATCAAGGGGTTGTGAGTTCGAGCCTCACCAGAGGCACTGCGTTGTGTCCTTGAGCAAAACACTTTATCTCGGGAAGACCTGCCCCGACATGAGCAAAAACATTGTTGACTGAGATGTAAAGAATCAAAACAAACAAACACCATACACCCACAACACTTTAGAGCAAGGTTATCTTCCTCTTTCTGCCAGATGTAGGGTCAGGCCCCGAGGTTATAAAACATTTTTCATGCTCAACTGATCCGAGTACAAAATTTCAACTGCTCATAAAAACTCAAATATCGACAAATAAAGAAGTTTCTTGCTTGTATTTATCATGCTATAAATGTTAAAATGCCAACAATTGTTGGCATTTCAACATTTATGAGCATGATAAATTTCATGCTCAGCTGAGTTGAGCACGAGAAATGTTTTATAACCTTAGGGCCAGGTTTGCAATAGGAAACCAAACACAGTCATTTAAAACATAATATGTTTCAAAAATGTATCGATTTGATTTTTTTCTGATCTTTAGCTTTAAAACCAGGAAATATGGAGCAAGATGCTTTAAAGATAACTGATGACTAATAGAAAGTCATGTCTCTTAAAATATTTTTGAAGCTAATATAGCCTAAAGTTGGGAATGTTATTATCACTGGGTTTATTAGCCATTTGATATCAAAAGAGGTCATAGTGTAAACAGATTTTCTTCACTAAACACCAGTTTTTATTTCTGTCATTTTAACTTCACTTTGTGTCATTTTAATGGAGTAACTGGATAAAAGGATACAATAAAATATTTCTGGTGACTGATTTACATGTAGCGGGTGAGTAAAGTGTATTTCTTATAGCCTGGCAGTATGCTTTTCATATGTGAAAACGTTTTAGTAGCTGATGGAGGTCACAAATGCTTTGATTTGGCTTACAGTTTTCAGAATAGTGCTGCAATGATACAATTAATGCCTTCATGCCTTTTCAAAGATTGATTGCTCTATGGATACCAGAGCCTTCAAAACAAAACAAAAATAAAATTGAGCACTTACAGATTATTTAAATTTTTTCCATATAAAGTCAGGATGGTTCATGGGTTCACAGGTTATAATTTCAAAAAAACTTGTATTTCTTTGTCTATTATAGTTTCAAAGATGCATAGTAATGAGGCTATTCTATTTTTCTTATAAACAGGTAAAGAATGACTTTTCATTGCTACGCGCATATGCAATAATCTGTGGTAGGTTCAATATAACTGTAAACTGAGACTACCTGCACGCCCAAAATCAAGGTAAACTTGTCAGTGTTTGTTTACAACAATTCTCATCTATCTTTAAATCTACAGTAAAGGTGATTTTGTCTTTTGCAAACAGTGCAGAGCTTGGATCTTCACTACATGATTGCTAAAGTACTCGGCTAGGCATGTTCAGATCCAGAGGGGAGGGACAGGGGGTCGGGAACCCCCTTAAAAATCACAAAAATATAGGGTTTCTTAGCAAAATTGGTCCGGATCCCCTGTAAAACCACAAAGCTGACAAGCCAGCATTCAGTGTTGGGCCACCATCGGCCCACCAGCGAAACATCATGTCAACTAAAAAAAAAAAAGTTGGACCCCCTCTGAAAAAACTTTCTGGATCGGCGCATGCCAGGGGTTTCTGTTCTACAAAGAGTAGGGGCATACATATTTCAGGTTGCCTTTTCTGCATAAACTTATTCAGCTTGTATATTGTTATTTTGCATGTTATAGCCCTTGTATTTTATATGTTAACCTATAGTTTGCCCAAATTGACATGAGACTGATTAATTTTCGCCAAAATCTTCGTGATATTCGTGCGTTTTCGTGAAGTACTCCGACCTTGGTCATGCTTTTAACAGGAATATGAAGAAAATATCGATTCGTTAATACAAATGGTCTGATAGCCTAGTGGTTAAGTGGCAACTTACAGATCAAGCCTACCTGGATCTAAACTTGGAAAAGCCATTTTTATATAATTGTCAAATTGCACCCTTTTTAAATTTTATGATTGTTCTTATAATTTACGTCATCTCGTGGTGGGCTTACATCTTTCATTTATATTTAGTCGCTTTTATTTTCATTATTTCCTAGGTTTCCTCACTCTTTTCTTGTCAGCGGCAATGTCATCCAGCATGCAAAGAGTTATTACATTTCGGCTTATTGAAATTATTCATGTTTCTTCGTGTGTATTTGTTGAATAAACGTATGCCAGATTGAAATAAATCTATCCATGTCTACATAAATCAAAGATAAAGACGAACAAACTAACAAATTAAAAAGAAAGAAGAAAAAAAGCTATCGAGGAATTGTGTAATTTTTTCAACAAATTAAAAAGAAAGAAGAAAAAAATGAAATGCTACTGGACTCGAACCCATATCTTTTGAGTGCAAAAGACAGCCTCTTATCCATTAGGCTATCAAGGAATTGTGAAATTTTTTCATTCATGAAAGTTATTGTGTCACAATCTAAAGCACACATTTTACGAAGATTGCCGAAGATTGGAAGAAAGGTCATTGAATATGCATATGTCTCAGGTCAATGTAGACAAACAATACCAGTTGACTTTTTAATTATAAATGGTCCATTTAAATTGCACAGGTATATTTTGTGTTTATTTAAATTAACTGTTCTGTATGAGTCAGTTCAAAACCAAATTTTCTGTAGATGAATTGTACAAATAAAAATTGAATGAATATAAATCCGCATGATTGGGACCTCTCCTCTTAAAGATATTATTTAAAATTTAAATGTTTATATGTCCAGTTCCAGGCGTGCTCTTATGCTGTGGCCTGTTGTCCGACTAATCTGTCATCCCTACGTCTATTGTTGGATTTTCTCACTTTTGACATCTCCTCCTGAACCATGTGTCAGATTGAGCTGACACTTCCTGTGAGGCATAGGGCAAGATGGAGATTCAGAACTGCTAAAATCATTCTGTTATGATATTCAAGATGGCTGTCATGAAGAAATACTTTAAACCAGGTTTCCCACAAGCTCTGGAAATCATGGAAAATCTGGAAAATCAGGAAAAAAAGTTCCATGCATGGAAAATCATGGAATTTGAAAAAAACCCAGAATAATCATGGAAAAATCATGGAATTTTGTGAAATAATTTGACAAGACAACCAGTAGCCAGAAAACTAGCTGTCAGACACACAAAAGTTGTGTGTCTGACAGCTATTTTTCTGGCTACTGGTCGTTTCAAGTTTTGATCATTTCAAAATGCATGCATGGCCTACAAGCATACTTATTTAAATACATTACTGTTGCTGCACTCCACATTTATGCTCAGTGTGGTAAAGATGTCGCTAAAAGGGCGGTTGGAGGCCATGCATTAAATAGTCATAGAATTATTGTTGATCATGGAAAATCATGGAAAAATCATGGAATTGTGTTTTTGAATTTCTGTGGGAACCTTGTTAAACGACATCTCCCGAGAATCATATGTCGGATTTAACCGAAAGTTGGCTGAAAGGCTTCAAAGCAACATGGAGATTACGAATTGCTCAGATTGTTCTGTTCGGATATCAAAGATGGTTGCCTTCAAACAACATCTCCCCCCCCCCCCCCCCCCCCCCCTTCCCAAACCAGTAGGTTGGATTAAACCCAAACTTGATAGAAGTCAGCAGGGCAACATGGAAATTCAGAATCCCTAAAATTTTTCTTTTCTGATATCCAAGGTGGTTCACCTGAGGATACGCCTCACAAAAATGAAGGTCTTATTTTTATGACGCCATATCCATTTTGATCTTCACCAAAAAAAAGGATAGATATGATAGATCTTCTAAAATTCAACACTAGATGCCTGCAAAATAAGCAAAGACAAACAGCGCAGAGCCAGACCCAGACTGCTTCTAAAGTCTGATTATGGTCTTCTCTGTTTGCTATTGTGACTAAATTACAGCTCTGCAGACCTACCTTTTATTTCTCACACCGGGTAGGTGGCAATCGAAAATACCAATACTATCGAGGAACATAGATAAAAAATCAATAGAAACAGTGTTTGTTTGTTTGTTTGTTTGATTTGATTCGGCAATCTTTCAGTTAAACAGGGACGGGTCTTCCTGGGTTGAACCAGAACAAAGCTAGGATAAATTTGTCTTGCTCAAGGACCACAGCACAGTGACCCCGGTGAGGCTGGAACTCGCGGCCCTTCAGTCTCAGGTCAAGCACTCTACCACTGAGCCACTGAGCTCCCATTTTTTGATCTGCATTTGTCGATTGTTGATGACGTTTTCGATTGCCGCCTATCTAGTGTGTTTCTGAAACAGAACAAGAAAAATGTTCAAAATTTTGTAAAAGGAAGACAGCTAAACCTTGACCTCCCTTTTCAGCCTAGACCTGATGATCCTTTTTGCTGATAACTCATCGGCCCAGATCTATTTTTGCCCTTATCGATGTTCATCGGTTAACACTTTCATTCAACTTTTTCAAAGATATTGAATAAAATTAACAGCCAAAAACCTTGATGAGTTTAAACATTTAAATACCTGCTGAATTCATTTTACATGAAATTTTAAATTCTGAATTTCAACCAATAAAATCATGTTATATAATTTGCTGACTTATGCTAATGAATTTGAATCGTAAACAGTGTATATTTAGATCAGGGGATTTCTTCTCCAAGTCGGCTGATCTGGCTATACACCTGTCTTTGATAACCTGATATATTTTAGTTCAGTTGGGTAATGGTAAAGATTTTCTTTTTGATAACTCTTTCTTTGCTAGCGGCGACTTCTTTCGTCTGCTGATAACCTTTGCAAACAGTTTGTACCCAGATCAGGACCGACATTTTGTCGGTCCTGATCTGGGTCCAAACTGTTTGACAGATCCGATAGTGTTCCTGAAAGAATTTTTTGAAAAAGTTGATTTTTAAACAATTCAGCAGACGACAATAAAAGCATGAAAAATTACCCAGCATGCAAAGAGATAAGGTAGATTAGGCTCAGCTAGATCTTTCAAACAGAAGTGATTGGATTGATAAAGTAAACTTAATTAGTAATGCACCTCACATCATGTTGTGATTGATCAGTTAAAATGCATTTAAATGCAAGTTGAAAAAATAAATGCACATAAAATAAAGCTTTAGGCTGTCGACTTTATTTCACTTGAAATTTCACACGTACCCTCTTCTATGCCCCCTTCCTAGGTGGGATGGCTGGATTACCTCTGGAAATAAAAAAATAAGAAAATTGGGGTTCTTCCTGAGAGCTAATTTGTCTAATCCCCTCTATGTTCCTAAGGTCCCACTGATGATCCAACTTGAATGAATGGATGGATTTGAGCCAGACTTGTACAGATATATCACTTGTATTGGAAAAGAAGTGATCAGATTTTGGTGACCTTGACCTCATTTTCAAGGTCACAAAAGTGTTGAAAAATGTCTTGTCTGCACCACATGTCCTGAATGAGCCATATCACTTGGAAAAGAACTGATATATTTGGTGACCTTGATCTCATACCCCCCCCCCCCCCTCTTTTTCATCTTTGACCTTTCTGAGCATCCTGAAAAATGAGATCAACTCAAGAGATTAATTAATAAGAAAACAAAATGGGATAAATACAGAAGTCAAAACTTATGAGTCTGTATTTGGACATGAATCATCACAGACCCTTGCATGGTATCATTCAACTATTACAGCCATTTTTAGGGCCTTATATGGGCCTCGACGCGAGAAAACCTGTCTTCGAGGCTTTACGAACAACAAAGGCGCAGACCAGACTGCACATCCGCGCAGACTGATCAGCGCTTTTGTAGTTCGCTTTTTAAAAAGCACCATATATAAACTTGCTACAGGTGAAATTTCAATTTTCTAGCTAGTCTCTGTACCTGAGGAGACTGGTTTGAGTCTCGCTTTTTTCAGAAACCCTGAAGACAGGTTTTGTCGCGTCGAGGCCCATATGGGAGTCATTCCCAATCCAAAAATGGCCTTTTTTTTCCAAATTTTATGTATTTTAGCACTTATCTTCCCAATTTTAATAAAATATCTTCCCAAATGTGAAGGAAAAGGTAGCTTCCTAAAATCCCAAATAAAATTACTATCAATGTCTAGCCATGCCCCAACTAGTTCCTATCTCTGTTCAAGAGACCGGGACACTGCATACCATGTGGCGATACAGTGATTCAATAGTTGAATAATAGGTAATTTTGCATACTTTTTGTTTGTCTGTGGATTCTTTAGAATTATCTTTTTCAAAATAATTTTCAGTGATACCCTTAGAGTCAAGCTGTTTGGATCAGACCCGACAAACTGCTGTTTGCAGCCGAGAACAGAAGTCATTACTAGCCGGGAAAGAGATAATGCTGCTGCAGGTGCACAATTATTGAGAACGGCTGACCATTTTATACTTATTTACCTTTAATTGTCATATACATTGTATTAATTACATTTTAGGAAATTGCTTTTCATGATTCATAGTAATTGAGATGGTTTAGGTTAATTTTGATACTGTTTTGAATGGTGCCGCCTAGCAAACAGGAGACTACCCGGCAATTATAAATACCTTATTTACCATTATACAAGTACATCATGGTTTTCAGGTTATATTTTAATATTTACATTTTCAAAGCCTTCCTTTAATGAATGGTTAGATTTTTGCAACCGTTCATAGCCTCATGCATTACACAAAGTTTGACTGACAGCTGCCAACCTCACTTGCCCGTGCAAATTCCGCTTCAAGCATCGAACTCATTCGCCAGAAGTGACACTGGTGTTGTAATTGACATTTAGCCACACTCAAGTCGCATGTGCAAAACAACGAAGCCTCTTGGTTGCTCCATTGATTGTCCATGTTCAAGCTGGCTGTTCCGCTTTTCTATTTTACACTCTGACTAAGCCATTAATATTATTATAATTTAAATACAAATCTGTTTTAATTCCTAAATCAAAAATATTTTTTATATTTTAGATATTTATAATAAAATGTAAATATAAGCAATAAATTCAATTTTTGGAATGTTCATGAAATCATGAATACTTCGGATCTCTTGCAAAATTAATGTGAAGCCCTTTGATTCCATGAACATTCCAAAAGCTGAATTCATTTCTTAAATAACTCTTTATCTGCAAGAGTCACCTGCTGATAACCTTTGTAAGAAAAATTTCTGGCCGCAACCCTGATCTGGATCCAAACTGTTTGACACTATGATGAAATTCCTGATAGAATCTTTCAAAAAATTTAATTTAAACTAGAGCGGGCAGTCGATGGCCCGCCATCGCAAATCCCCACGCTAAAGTTTTTTACTCCCCCAGCACCCCGCAGTCCCAACCCGGGGCATGACCTTGGCAACAGAATGAAAATTCTGTTCAGTATGTTTTCTATCTTTTATTTGTGAGAACACACACAAAGTTTGGTATAAAAATCTTTGAAATTGACATGTAAATGATATTTGACCTTATGACCGTGCCCCAAGGTCATCAGTTTGACCCTAGGATGAAAATGTTACTTGCATTTTGTTCTGCTCGTCATCTCCGTTGATTTGATATGCTACATGACCATGTTTGAAAAAAAAATTGTTTGACCCCCTGGGTACCCCCAGTGCTCCAAAGTCCAACCCCTGGGGCATGACCCAAGCGACAGAATAAAAATCCTGTCAGATATGTTTTGTATCTTTCATTTATGAGAACACACACAAAATTTGGTATAAAAATTTTTGAGATTGACATGGTAAGCAAAATTTAATGATATTTGACCTTTGACCTCACCCCGAAGTCACCAGTTTGACCCTAGGATGAAAATTTTACTTGCATTCTGTTCTGCTCGTCATCCCCGTCGATTTGATATACCACATGACCATGTTCGATTTTTTTTTTGACCCCCTGGGCACCCCCAGCGCCCCAAAGTCCCACCTCTGGGGCATGACCAGGGGACAGAATGAAAATCCTGTCTGATATGTTTTGTATCTTTCATTTGTGAGAAAACACACAAAGTTTGGTATAAAAATCTTTGAAATTGACTGTAATTGAAATTAAATGATATTTGACCTTTTTACCCCTCCCCAGGGCCCCAGGGGGCGGGGCCAAAAAAAGTTTGACGTTGCACGCCCCATTCATGTCAGTAACTCACACACCAAATTTGGTTGAATTTTGTCCAATGGTTTAGGAGGAGATAGCATAACGGACGGAAGGACAGAGGTGATTACAATATCCCCTTTGCTTTTTTAAAAAAGCGTGGGGATAAAAAAATCAGCAGACAACAAAAATGCCACCAAATTACCCAACTTGGAAATTGTTTATGATTTTTTGTTGTCAATAATCAAGATAAAATCCTTTCGAATAGTAAATTAGGTACAGTAGTAAAGGTGATGACAATAATTTGTAGTTTCATTCTGAATCATATTTACAATCAATCATGTTTAGATTGGGGCCTTCACATCAGGGAAAACAAAACACTGTACAGCAAGTCAGACATGAACAAACTTCCTTCTGCGCAATTTAAGTTACAGCAGCTGCAGCAATTATTTTGAACAGGTATGGTACATATTGGATGACCTTGTAATAAAACACATGCAAGATTAAAGCATTAATAATCAGTGTACCGCAATGTAAGAAAAGCTCATTTTAACATATAGGGGACAACGAGAACCAGATAAGCCAGTGCAGTTGCGAGGCTGATCTGGACAGTCCTCCGCCTTCTAGTTTTAAGTCAAGATCCAATGTTCTTTAAGGGAAAGGCAAAGACCTTAACTAGAATGATAGTAATTCACAGACCTGCGCATGACAGACCCTTGTCCCATGTTTGGAGATCATAATAATCTGATAGACAAGAACTATGTTGTTTGTAATTCAAGTTTGCCCATAAAATATGCATAAAACCCTCATAAAATATGAACACACATTAAATTAAGGCAAAATAATATTAGGTTTATTTCGGCAAAAGCTAAATGAAGACTTAATTACAACCATTACAAGCTGAAATCTTTACATCAACATAATCCTGGCGTTTGGTTGTGCATGTTTAAAATTCTCTTTGTGTCTGTTTTCACTTTGTTTTTTCTTTGATGTATTAGTTTACTTTCAAATGCATTTACAAAAAAAGCAAATTAAAATAAGTTTACTAAAAGGATTACTCCTGTCCTTGGAGGAGCCCCCATGGTGTACTTGGATAAACCACTCGCCTTTTACACGAGAGACAAGTTCAACTATTCGAATTGTAGCGCTTGTCAGTGTGATCATTACTTTGTTGAACGATAGCGAGCGTTCGCTCAAATAAAAAATGGCTGCGCCAAGTAACAAACAACCCATTGGTTGGAAATCAAAGCGAAACACCTTCCTACCTAGTTTAAGTTGTTTCATTTTATATATCCACACAAAGAAGCATACATCGTCATTCCGAAAATCGAATCTGAAAATATTGCGTGCATAGTCCCTCACGAAAACACATTATTGTTTTGGTAGCCATCTTGGATTCTCTAGCGATACACCTATCGACTTGAATCGTGAGCGCTTGCAAGCACCTTGGGGAGCGCTTGCATTCAGAGAGAAAGCACTCGATAGCACTCCGAGCGCTTGCATTATTGAACACGCCTCAGGTGTCTGTGTGATGAATCATACTAGCCCCCTCACCAAAACAGCATATATAAAATTGTTGTTTGGAACAAATCAAATTTTAACTAAAAGGGAATGTAGGTTTGTGACAGACAGGGCAGGGAGGGGCAGACAGATAGAAAGATTTGCCGCTTAAACTTACAGCCCCTTGGTGGTCCAAATCATCACCACCTAGACCAATTTTGGGGCAATTTGACTTTGGTACATCTCTGTTTCAGACCATAGAGGGTTTCCAACAATGGCAGAACTTTACAAGTCACATCAAAATCGAAAGTACAATTTCGGTCTGATTATATTACTGTCGGCTCATTTTAACTCACATGTAGACTGGCTCCAGTCTTTAAAACAATTTTTCATCAATGTTTCTTTTCATATACTTGTTTAAAACAGAGCCATCAGAGATAGACTGACTACAAATATATGAAATAAAACATTGATGAAAAATTGTTTTAAGGACTGGAGCCAGTCTTACTTACATGCTATTCTAAAATGGTGGATTTACCCGGGTAGGCAATAATATATTTAGGGTCAAAATGTTCCATAGAAAAATGAGTCAATATCAATAAATGTGACAGAAATACAAATTTAAATTTAAATTCCCTTTCTGTTTGGACACACTAATTCTTGAAAGGTCAGACGGACAAGTCAATGGTCCATAAATTTATTTTGCCTTATTAAAACCCCCTGTACATACTGGATAAATCTTCTAAGTAATCAAATAAAGCACTTCATATTTGTTTGCACATTTTAAAAATATTGACTTTTCTTATTTATTTGTCCAGCAAAATATTGACTTCTGACACTTGCACAGAAAGTTTTCATATATTGCCAGTAAAATCTTCACAGGTTCAAGAAGTTGGTTGAGGAGCGCTATGACTCAGTGGTAGAGTGTTAGGCTTGAGATTGAGGGGTTACTGGTTCAAGACTCACTGAAGGCTTGCAAAGGTAATCAGCAGATGTCAAAAGTCATGAGAACTTGCAAAGAGATTTTTTTTGATTGAGTTAAGGTTCAAAGTCTCATTCAACAATATTTCAGTCATATCAGGACTACTCCAAAAGAGAGGGAGAGAGAAACGAAGAATGGGATAGACTTAAAAGACTCCAACCCCCACCAAAATTTTCCTCAAGTGAAGCAAATTTCATCCTGCCAACAGGCCAAATATGATAGAGCCATTTCTCTGAAAACTGCAGCAGAGCTAGAGCGCACACCCTTACTACTCACAAAAGGCATAGAGTAACAGAATGAATTTTCGAGGGTGACCATAGATAATGCTTAGTTGAGCAAGTACGGTAGACGCATTTCATGGTGACGTTAATCAAATTATGGAAGTGACTAATAAAGAAATCAAATATTATTAAGTTTGTCTCATTGTTGGTCAATCAAATATTGGTCAGATTTTATCTAACACTATTTGAAGACACTCAGTGACCATCCTTTCATATAATTTTGTTCAAATACTTCTGTTTCTCATCATTTTAGTTCAAATATAGCCATATGCCACCATTTTGACATTTATTAAAAGTATGTTTGTCAGGACTCAAGAAGCACTGTTGTTACAAAGATGATTTTAACCCTGAAACCCGGCAGGCACACAACCTTAAAACAACGTCGTATCAACGTCGATGGGAGGTCGATGTTGATATGACGTTGTTTGGAAGTCATGTGCCTGCCAGGATTTTTAGTCTTTTTGTTATCTTTTCTTGTTACCTTAAACAATAGGTTCTTTTTAGTTCAACTTTAGAAAAAAAATCTGGAAAAACAGATCTTTTAGAGAGAACTTAAGAGTTTTGACAATTGCAGACTTGATTTCATCGAGTCTGTTAAAAGTTCAACAACTCTGTAACGTGTCTGGCTACAGATGCGTGTCTGACTGCAATTCCAGGGGTCGCGAGTTCGATCCCGGCCCGGTCCCATACTTTCGTGGAGATTGATCATGAAATAATTTCTACGGTCATTCTCCTCCCTTTCGCTGATTCATTCGAGAAGGGTTGTTGTCAGTTACAAGCGAGAGTATGTGCACGAATTACTGGTTATCCGCTTGTTCAAGCCTGCCCAGGAAAAAGTGTGGTTAGGTGAACTGACCGTTCCGCAATGACCATAGCTGTTGACTTGGGACGTAAAGTAACAAAACCAACCAACCAAGATCAACAACTCTCATGCCCCCCAAGCACTGGCTTAAGAGGTATTCTTCCTGAAGGCCAGATTTGGGGGGAAATATCAACACTATTAACCCCTTTTACCCTTGATATTGTGACAGACAGGACCAAGCAAGCAGTAAGGGAAGCCAGATATCTGAATGCAAAACAGTATGTCAGAACAGCCATAATGCACTTGATCCATTGCCTTGCTTCCTTGCAAACTCAGGTGAGCAATCATGGACCATATTCATTCTTTGCCTATGGGAGCGCAGTGGCTCAATGGTATAGTGCTTGACTCGAGACCGAGGGGCCGCGGGTTCGAGCCTCACCGGCGTCACTGCGTTGTGGTCCTTGAGCAAGACACATTTATCCTAGATTAGTACTGGTTCAACCCAGGAAGACCAGTCCCTGTTTGACTGAAAGATTGTTGATGGGACGTAAAGAATCAAAACAAATCATTCTTTGCCCTTTTGTTGGTTGTGAGTGAAAAAAATCTAGTTCAGTAAATGCTTGCTGTAAAACAGATACATCACCAAGACTACTAAATCTGTTTACCAAATGAGCATACAGTGTCTATTTAAGACGTACTGTTGCAGAACACCTTACTGCCTGACAAATGCTGCTGTCAACACATTATGACATTGTAAGGCACACCTGTGCCATACTGGTGGCACCACCTGTCCAGGTTTAGTAACCATGACAGCTTTAAAATATGGTATGCATTTAGGAGCATTATTACTTTGCCCTTTTTCTTACTTAGACAACTTCCAACATGTTTCTGCATATCTGTAAAGTCTGGGCAGAAATTTAAATGCAGTTAAACCTGTCTTAAGCAGACACTCAAAATAGACAAAACAGAGATCTTAATGACAAATGGAAGTTAAATACAGGTCAAAAGTAGTGCAGAATGCTCCTCTTGGAGCATTCTGCAATACTTTTGACCTGCATTAAGCGATAATTGGTCTTGAAAACCAATTTATGGTCTTTTTGAGAGTGGCCGCTATAGACAGGTTTTACTGTGGTTAATTAGCACTTTAGCACATACTGAGGTGGCTAATGGTATAAGGGTGATCAGGAAAGATCAGGAAAAGGGTCAAGATCAGAAAAAGGGTCTGCTGTGCTTGCAGCAAGTGCAGTAGTGTTGTTGTGTTTGTGTTTTAACATTCCACCAATGGCTAAGGACATACTGAGAAGGGGCCTCAGCCTAGTATCCTCCGACATACTGGAGGAAGGTGCAGTAGTTGTGGAGTGGGCCTGCTTTGGTAGCAACAGAGATGGACAGGATAGTCTCTTCTTGTTTCCGTACATGTACTATTACTATCTTTTGTTTCTTTCTCTCGATATTGGAGACAGCCCAGACTGAACCCGGAGTAAAAAATAAGGGAAAATTTAAACATTTTTTCATATGACAATACTTGCTTTATCTTTTACATCAGTCACAACAAAGTGTTTTTGTTTGTAGAGCCTTTGTTGGTCAGCCAACATAACCTACTTCCTCAAAGGAAGTTGTCCTACATTTTTTTCATTTTGTTTTACATGCATGTGGCCAGTTTGAAACCTAAAGTAGAGGGCTGCTTATTTTTTTAAAAAGGAGTTTTTTCATCACTATGATTGTGGCATTTTCTTGTTATTTTCACTTGTTCTGCGATACATTGGCTGTTTGTCAGGCCCACCAGGGTTTACCTGTTTTCTTTTGCTCCGGTATTCAGTTTTATGTACTGTTGAGTCCTTATCTTTGCTTCATCTCCTTTTTATAGCTTGATTTATATGTTCTAGGAGATGATGCATCGATAAGTTAGGGGTCTTTCATGCAAACCAAACATCTATGTGTCTTGATCCACATTTGAACTAAGGTCGGGGTTGGCGCCGTTAAACCGGTTTAAGCCCTCCAGTAAAATATTTTTTTTTACTGACTGTTTCAAGGCAGTACTTCTTTTGTAAATCATTTGTTTAATTTATGTCTTGTGTTTGTTATGCTTTCGCGTCCGTTCATTGCTGCCTTGTGGTCATCTTCTGGGAAAGGGCTGACCTCTTGGCTCTCGTTTGTGATTAGTTTATGAGTTTATGTCACTTTCCCATGTGGTATCCTGGGACAGGTGTGGTACTTGATTGTATCGATTCTTGATCTTTGCCACCTTTCTTACTTTTTTTTATATATTATTTCCTGGATCCAAAATGTTTGATACTCTTATGGTATACCTGAAATAATTTTTTGGACACGTTAACTCTGAAAAGAAAATCAGCGGACAATGAAAAGCATGCAAAAATTATCCAGCATGCAAAGAGTTTTAACCCAACAATTTTAACATTTTATTTCAGATTATTTAATGCCATGTTCATAGGGTGCTTATTTGGCACCATTTCTGTGTCAGTTATAGGAGAAATATGGACCTCAACACTCCAGAAAACCAGTCCTCCGCGTTTGCAAATAACAAAGGCACAGACCAGCCTGCGTATCCACGAAAATCAGTCTGATCAGTGCCTTTGTTGTTCGCTTATTGGAAAGTATCATATCTTAACTTGCTACAGGTGAAATTTCAATTTTCTAGCTAGTCTCTGTAGCTGAGGAGACAGGTTTGAGTCTCACTTTGTCGGAAACCCCCAAGACAGGTTTTGTCGCGTTGAGGCCCATATGAGAGGAGAAAGCTATTCGATATTGCATAGGTTTAAGTAAAGCTTAACCTTAATAGAAGGTTTAACAGTTTTACATTTTGATAGTCTTGTGCCAAAACTTGTTTATCTGGTATAGATTTAAATCATTTGTCTTCATTTGATTCAGACATTAGTTTTTCTTCACTTATAATGAGACACAACATAGATAAAACTTAAAATATTACAAACTGTAGGTCTGGATTGGTTTATATTTTAGGGAAAAAATCACAGTGCACAAATTATGTAATATTATAAGAGGAATTGGATAATTAAAGTAAGTATAAGAGCCATTTTTTTAATTGAGAAATTGAGAGTGTTGATCCATATAAAATGCAAGGTTTTAAAATGTTGGATGTACTACCAGCTGAATACACATTCAGATTTGTGTGTGTCCATGAACTGACAGCCTGCCTGGCAAATAATTATCAGTCATATGTCATGATAAACCTCCAAGATAGAATCTTCATTATCCACTTCCATATAAGTCAGCTTTCGTGGTAGGATCTCCACTATCAGCCTCAATGTAATGATCTTCTTGCTCAGTTTTTTCTGTAGGATCTTCACTTTCAGCTTCAATATGGGGATTTTCTTGGTCAGCTTTGATGGTATGATCATGTATCAGCTTCCATATTGGGATCTTCTAGGGCAGCTTTCACTGTAAGATCTTCAATATCAGCTTTCGTATTGGGATCTTCTAGGGCAGCTTTCACTGTAAGATCTTCAATATCAGCTTTCGTATTGGGATCTTCTAGGACAGCTTTCACTGTAAGAATTTCAATATCAGCTTTCGTATTGGGATCTTCTAGGGCAGCTTTCACTGTAAGATCTTCAATATCAGCTTTCGTATTGGGATCTTCTAGGACAGCTTTCACTGTAGGATCTTCACTATCAGCTTTCTTTAAGGGTTTTCTTTCAGCTTTCGGTCCAAGATCATCACAATCAGCTTTCATAGTTAGATCGTCTTGCTCACCTTACATGGTAGGATCTTCATTATTAGCTCCCATATTGGGATTTACTGCTCACCTTTCATGGTAGGATCTTCATTATTAGCTTCAATATTGGGATTTACTGCTCACCTTACATGGTAGGATCTACATTATTAGCTCCCATATTGGGATTTTCTTGTTTTTCAGTAGGATCTTCACTATCAGCTTCCATAATGGGATTTACTGCTCACCTACTATGGTAGGATGGGGTGTAGTGTTTCTAGTTTTAGTTAACCTTTATGCTTGGGCCTCCCATGCTTGATCTTTATCAGCTTTGTATGACTCTTTGTGTCGGCAACATTTGTAATTGTTGTCTATTGTTAATTCTAGGTGGCTCTTTCAGGCTTGAATTTGCTCACATTTCTATTTCAGCCTATAGTATGCTCTCAGTAATTGTACCCATGTATTTTATGTATATTATGTGTATACATTGTTTCTGTACCTTATGCGCTTACGCTTCCGGTGAGTGGCCTGAGTTATAATATATGTTCTGTTCTGTTTTAAGGACCGTGTTTATGTTTAGAGTAGTACATGTAGTTGGTACATGATGCTCTATGTCTAGTGCACAAGATATTGGCACTTATTGCATTAGCTAGCAGTGAATGCTATGCTGCTGGCATAAATATAAGTATGGATGTAGGTGAAAGCTCAGACCAAAATTTAGTAAATAGCGGACTTGATGTTACATGATACGTCAGCATGGGTGTTTGTTAGAGGCATTTATGCTAAGCACCGAAATCAGGACTGAAATCTCCTGTGCTGGCCCCTATGGGCCTCATTGCGACAAAACCTGTCTTTGGGGTTTCTGTCCAAGCAAGACTCAAACCAGTCTCCCCAGCTACAGAGACTTTCTAGAACATTGAAATTTCGCTTGTAGTGGGCTTAGATATGATGCTTTCCAAAAAACAAATAACAAAGGCGCTGATCAGACTGCGCATCCATGCAGGCTGGTCTGCGCCTTTGTTGTTTGGCAACCCCCGAAGACAGGTTTTCTCGTGTCAAGGCCCATATATTCCTGGGACTGCGCTATTGTGGTTTAGAAAAAGGAGTGCACTGGAATAATTTAATAAAGGAATGCATCTGAATGATTTGATAAAGAAATGTACCAGAATAATTTGATTGCTATTTGAAGTATTTTTCAATTAGTTTTCTTTACTCCAGTATTCAAACTATTTCTTTAACCTGTTTTTGTATTAATGTTATTTCATGATGTAATGTATTGATACAAGCTTGCAAAAGGTACGCTAACAACTAGCTTCATTAGTGGACTGGTCTGAATCTACAGTTTACCTTTTTGTGGTCAATCCATGGCCAGGGAAGATATTTTTATGATTCATGTCTGAGATATGATAATGTTTTTGTAAGCTGTGAACACAGAAAGATGTTCAGAAACATTTGTCCACCTTTGGTACATGAAGGCCAGGTATTAAAGTTAGTTTGGAGGTGTAAAGGTTAAAGTTGTAGCGGGCGACCTGTTGGGGAAAATCAAGCCTTATAGGTATGCAAAATTTGAAAATATCTTCTGTTGTGATTGAGAGCATGTGGCTCAGATTTCTTCAAGCCCAAAACATTTTACCAATTTAAGGTTCAAATTGTCGTCAATGTTGATTTTTGTGATACTTTATTCATCATTACAAAGTTGACTTTATAGGGATACCTTAAAAGGATAATCAAGGGAAAATCAAGGTTAGTATGAACCTTATCCCCCACCAAGGCCCAGGGATGTCATTTTGGCGCTGTCCATCCATCAATCCTTCTGCCAGTCTTTTCTTCTGGAACCCTATCTCTGTAGCCATCGGTCAGATTTGGTGTATTGTAAATGAGCAGTGGCACGTGATTTCAAACAATGTGGTATTTTGACAAGTGTAGTTTCAGACGAGCATGTGCAGCCTCCTTTTAAGCTTAGAAACTCCAAATGGTGTTCAGTCAGTAGCTTAACACTCAGAGAATGCTTATTCAAGCGACTAGCAAAGGCTCTGATCAGTCTGCGCGTATGCGCAGGCTGGTCTGAGCCTTTGCTGGTTGCACATACCAGATTGTTGGAAATCTCAAACCGTGGCTCATATGCTTGTAAACCTAATGTTTAGCCCTTTAAATAGAAAATCAACAGCCTACATTTGAGTACATTACCAAACTTAGCATTTTGAAAAGTGGGCTCTGGGCAACCAGCTTTTCAGACCACATTTCTTGATTATATTGTGGCACATATTCAATTGACACCAGTCATGTAGCATATCATTTTTTGATGTATCACTCTGATCTATTATCATTGTCATTATTAACGAAGTTTCTCTCATTATGACAGCTATGTCATTAATTTTCACACCTGTCTGTCAAACATAAGGTTCTGTCTTCTTGACAGTGTTCTGTGGATGTTGTAGTTCACAACTGGAATTCAATGTAGTTCACAACTGGAATATCTTTTAGGGTCATTCTTGTGTTTTGTTTCTCATTTACCCTTTTAATGGGAAGTGCTGTTTAATTTGATTCTTTACGTCCAATCAACAATCTTTCAGTTATAAAGGGATGGGTCTTCCTGGGTTGAACCAGTACTAAGCTAGGATTAATGTTCTTGCTCAAGGACACAACACAGTGACGCTGGTGAGGCTCGAACCCGCGGCCCCTCGGTCTCGAGTCAAGCACTCTACCACTGAGCCACTGCGCTCCCATGGGAAGTGCTGTGGCTCGGTGGTAGAGTCTTGAGGGTAGAGTGATAGGCTTGAGATTGAAGGGTTGCTAGTTCGAGACTCACTGGAGGCACTGCGTTGTCACTTAATCCTCTGCATATTAATCTGAAGAAAGGAAATCATCCTGACATGACTGAAGAATTCTTAACTAGGCCGTAAAGTATCAACACAAACAAATATTGATGGAGATTCCGAATGAACGGTTGGAATTAAAATACTCTATAGAGGAAGCAGAAAGTAAAAGAACAAACAGTTGTGATGTTTGTGTTTTTCTGGGAAAATAAAGCATGTTATTTGATGTCATTTTACCAATAGATTATTCACATGAAATATCTAGCTTTATGGGGGCAACAACAGTTTCATTAATAAGTGCCCAAATCATTTCACTTCAACTGAAAACAGAAGTATCATTTCAGAGGAGTTTGTTTTCTTGCTAACTGCATCATTTGTAAAGAAATTCATGATGCTGGTGTCAAGCATCAACAAAAAATGAAAAGAAGAAAAAAAACAAAAATGTGAGCTTAATTTAAGATGTTACAAGTTAGGCCTGAGGATATGAACTGTCTCAGAATAATTGTCAGCGGATGAAATATGGTCATAGAATATTAGGTCAGTGAAACAATTTGTGTCCTGAAGGAGCGAACTGTGTGTTATAGTGAACATTTTGTCAGGCTAAATGAAGGTTGTTTAACTTTGATATATTAAGACACAGTGTCTAAAATTTAAACAATATACTTTGAACAATCTCAAATGACATTTAAACTGTATTTTGCCTGGAGAGTGTTTAAATTCAAAGATGTTATTGTCTAGGAGCCATATCTAGTGAAAATCTGTCGTCTAATTATATGACAAGATTTAAACCAGTCTAGTTCTGCTCAGGTACAAAGACTAATAAGAATATAAAAATTTTGAATGTACAGTAACCCATAGATTTATTAACTCTGTATGTAGGCTTTGGTTGTGGTTGTCATCTGCTGAATTTTTTCACAAAACTAACCTCTTCAGGAACACTATCAGAGTGTCAAACAGTTTGGATCCAGCTCAGGACCGACAATTTGTCGGTCCTGATCTGGGTCCAAACTTTGTGCAAAGGTTATCAATAGAATCTGATGACAAATTTGCCGTGAGCATGGAAAGAGTAAAGCAAGTTTAAGCATAGACTGGTTCCAGTCCTTAAAACAAATTTTCATCAATGTTTCATATATACTTGTAGCCAGTCTAACTCTGATGGCTCTGTTTTAACCATCAGAGTTAGACTGGCTACAAGTATATGATATGGCTCATTGATGAAAATTTGTTTTAAGGACTGGAGCCAGTCTAGTTTAGTCAGTGAGGGACAACTGCGCCTATTTCTTGTGTCATGACTAGAATATGCATTGTTATGGTAACTGAATAGATAATTACAACATTAAATACTCAGGATGATACTGAAATGTGCCTAAAGCGGAACTTAAAGTTAAATTGTATATCATCAAAGTGAATATTTTCAGTTGATGCAGCTACGTGGACACTAGGATGCAAATTGAAAATTGAAATGTGATTACTTAGTTTCAAGTTAATTTTCCCAGGATTTGTGTATCTTATTTTCATTTTTTAAAAACTTGTAAATGGTTAAATTTTCATATATTTTTGTGTGAATGTGATCAATTTTTTTTCGTTCAGTAACTTTTCTTTTACCATTTTTGTGTGAAAAGCAGATAAAGATCTGCATATTTTGTTTGAGCAGTCTGAGCAGATCGTGAGGCTTTCAGCGCATATTATGTTTCAGCTATTTATTAATTGTTTAGTTTTTGAAATGGAAGACTACATCTTTAAAAATGAGGAATCTTAAAAGTATATGAAGTTCTTTCCAAAAGAGAAAAAAAGAAAGTTTACATGTACCTTTGGGATGTACTATCATGTTATATACATATACAAAAAGTCTTCTCAGCTACTAAGACTAGCTGGAGTCTTAGAAATTTAGACAAAGCAGGTTAAGTGGAGTTATTACATATATCTAACAAGTTAATAATACTGACCCTTATCAGACTGCTCAGATGTGCAGCTGATCTGTCTAGTTTTTAGCATACGACAATAACAGGTTTTCTCAAAATGTGACTCATATATGGGCCTTGACGCAAGAAAACCTGTCTTCGGGGTTGGTAAACAGCAAAGGCCCAGACCAGCCTGCACATTCGCACAGTCTGATCAGCACCTTTGTTATTCGTTATTTGGAAGGTATCATATCTAGACTTGCAACAAGCAAAATTTCAATTTCTAGCTAGTCTCTGTAGCTCAGGAGACTGGTTTGGGTATGACCAGTCCCAAGGCTATAAAACTTTTTCATGTTCAACTCGACTGAGCATGAAATTTCAATTGCTCATAAAAACTAAAATACCGACAAACGAAGAAGTTTCTTGCTTTAAGTCTCTCAGATGTTGTATTCATCATGCTAATAAATGTAAAATGCCAACAATTGTTGGCATTTAACTTTTATAAGCAGGATAAATTTTGTGCTCAGCTGAGTTGAGCATGTAAAAAAGTTTTATAACCTCAGGGCCTGGTCAGAAACCCCCGAAGACAGGTTTTCACGCTATGAGGCCCATAATCTTGAGATAACTAATGTTTAATAAGTGTACTTGCACATGCATATTCATTTTTGAATTGCATGTTTTCGTTTTATCGCTTGCCAAGACTAATTTAAAATTCAAATTAAGTGGTTGGATTGACAGTTTGATGAGAGCCATTCTGTTACACTTTTATGAGTTTGCAAACTCACACTTTGAATACCTTTAAAAGAAAAATATATAATGATGTGTTCATATTTAAAACGAAAAGATTCGTAAACGACCTTATAATTGAAATGACCTCCGAATTTGGGATAGATTGACAGTTGACTTGGTTCGTTTAGAAAATAAAATCGGTTACTATCTGTTGTTAGATCATGTTTGGGACAAGATCTTTTTTTTATGAATATTGTAAGAAATAGAGCAGGTAGATTGAGGTCACACAAAAAAGGAAACTATTTAAATGAGAGGAAACAAGATGTTAGAACATAAGGAGAGATCGTGAGTTTACATATCTTAAACTTGAGAAAATTCTAACGTAAATATGTGACAGCTAAAAATATCAAGATATAACACTGGTGCTTTAAATTATTTTTTCTATCCAAACTTATCTTATAGGCATTATGGTTAGGGGTAGGGTTAGTGTCCAAACAGTTTGGACCTAGATCAGGCCCAACAAAATGTTGGGCATGATCTGGATCTAAACTGTTTGCCACTGATTGTCTGAATGTCCCCGAAATAATTTTATGGAAAAGTTATTTTTGAAATAAATCAGCACGGAGGACAAAATGCTTGATAAATTTCCCAGCTATAACACAGCTAGGTGTCTTATAGTTTTTTGTTCAACACTTTCATCTACTACCATACTTTGAATGGGACTAGACTAACTGTAAGTGCCCATGATGAGACAGTATGTTCATATTCAGAAAGGTCATGCGCAGGCTTTTCTGAGCCTTTTCTTGGTGCACTGCATTAAGTTAAAAATCGCATGAGTTGGATTAATATTCGTACCATTTTGAGAATGTGGGATTTATCATTTTCCTCATTTTCACAGCTGGTTTAAAATTATTGTATAAAATCTTTGCTTTCTGATGTAGCAAACTATGTTTTTTACGGTAGATAAAATTTTTCAGTTCATTTATATTTGGCTACTAGAACCTTATGAGGTGTGTGAAAAGAAAGTAATTCATTTTTACGGTGAATTAAACAGTGATACTTCAGTATGACACCTTACAGATTGTACTCGGTCATATCTAGTAAAAATTTGGAGAGGTTTTTTTCGATGTATGATGCGGCTGTTGGATTACCTCCATAGATTGGGGGAAATATTCATTATTTACTTATATCTTGTGATTGAACTGATTGGATTATATGTCAGGAGACTCAGAGAAAAGGTTTGTATTCAAATTGACCATTTCTTATTATTTTATTGTGTACAACTTCATGAATTTGGACTGACCCAAAATCACTATTGGAGCCCAGTGGCTCAGTGGTAGAATGTTTGACTCGAGACCTAGGAGTTGCGGGTTTGAGTCTAACTGGCATCTCTGCCTTGTGTCCTTGAGCAAGACACATTAATCTTTGCTTTGTACTGGTTCAACCCAGGAAGACCAGTCCTGACATAGCTGAAAAATTGTTGACTTGGACGTAAAGAATCAAATCAAACAACAACAAAAAATCACTATTGATTATTGGAGTGAAAATATGCTTAGTGCTATATTTCCAAACCTGCAAGTCATGACTTTTGTCGTCTGCTCCTCCTGTCTGCTCATATTCTTAGGTAGCCTTTATTGAAAACAATATGAACCTTTGGAACAGATTTCATTTTGTTTACTAGCTTCGAAATAGAGTTTGTCAAAGATCAATGATGTAGGGATAACTCAGTCAACTAGATACAATAAACTATAGTTGCAACTGCAGTATACTGATATAATAATCATTATAATAGTACAATAGAGTTTGTCAAAGATCAATGATGTAGGGATAACTCAGTCAACTAGACACAATAAAATATAGTTGCAACTGCAGTATACTGATATAATAGTCATTATAATAGAGTTTGTCAAAGATCAATGATGTAGGGATAACTCTGTCAACTAGACACAATAAACTATAGTTGCAACTGCAGTGTACTTTTATATTCATTATAATAGTACAATTGTACTACATTTTACAACAGCTAATACGTTAATCACTCTTATATTATGATTGGCCCTGGAAGGTGGATAATGACTAAAAGTGTCTGAGCCACGTGTTGACTGTGAAATGGTGACAAAATATAGTCCCATATTTTTCACAAATTTTGATGAATATTTTGTTTATGCAATTATAGCAATCAGTCATGATTTTTCAATACCCATACATAAACGCTTGCCAGGTCCCTCCGTAAAAGTAAAAATCCTCGGGCTCTGCCCTCAGTTTTTAACATCCCTCACAAACGTTAAAGAATGTAAAAACATGTTTGAACCCTATATTGAGATTGGCAATATTTTCTTCCTTTTTCATTCAAACATATCTTGTGGGTTCTCATTGGAAGTGTCTGAATGATCATGAGATGCTTCCTAAGTAACCCACAACATATGAGCCGCGACATGTGATTTCCAACAATGTGGCATTTTGACAAGTGTAGACTCAGACCAGCCTGTGCAGCCTCCTTCAAAGCTTAGAAACGCCAACTGCTGCTTGGTCAGTAGCTTAACAGTCATAGACTTATCAAACGACTAGCTAAGGCTCTGATCAGACTGCGCGTATGCGCAGGCTGGTCTGAGGCTTGGCTGGTCGTATGGGCTTTCCAGCGTTCCTAGTTTTTCCTAGTTTTCCTACTTTTTCCTAGTTTTTTAAATGTGCTCCTAGTTTTTCCTAGTTTTGTCAAAAGCCTCCTAGTATTCCTAGTTTTTCATAATTTTTCGATAAGCTGAAATAATCTTTTAATGTGTTTTGGAGATTTTGTTTCAGAATAAGACCTTAAGGGTGTTGAGCTGACAGTCTTTGGTGTTCTTTGTGTGGTCTGATGTCACTGATGCATAGTCTTGCCTTCTCAGGTGATACCTGAAGGTTGGACTATGCTCTATGATCACTAAAATTGACCCTAGTGGAATCTTTGATTTTGCAAGATCAGTTTAAAGATAAGAAATATAATTATGGCCACATGTAATGTTGGTGACATCTTGCATTTTTTTTAGAATACTGTATCCATCCACAGACCATTGTAAGTGTCTACCTAACTCTTGCATCAGTGAAATAGACTCTATTGCAGTCTGATGGTCAGTTTTTTTTTTCTGAGGTTTCATATAAGGCAGTATTTATAACGAATGAGGTAAGGAAAATGATTTTTGGTCGATTTCTTGCTTTATATCATGTAGGAATGACTAGTTGATCCTAGCCACACTTTTCTTAGGCAGGAGTACTCAGTGCATTTCTTTTCACCAGTAACTGACAACTATAGTGAAAGAATGTGTCGTATCTGGGAATCAAACCTGCAAAACTCCCAAACATGAAGCTGGAAATGCTGCAAAAAACTGGGCTGTTAAATGTTAATGGGTTTATATACGTATGATGCCTTGTGGTCACCTGCTAGAAAAGGGCTGACCTCTTGGCTCTCGTTTGTGAAGTCTAATTGTGAAGTTGTCACTTTCCCATTGGTATCCTGGGTCAGGTGTGGTGCTTGATTGTGTTGATTCCTGACCTTACTTTTCTGAATAAAGTCCTGATATTCTAATGTCACTGTACAAGGTTGTCAACAAGTCAAAGTCTAATACAAGATATATGCCTCTATATGTCTATTTCTTATATTTAAAAAAGAGTATATACTGTCCTTTAAAAATCTTCATTTTTTGAAGGTAAAATTACCCCTGCCAAATGACCAGAGATGGCTTCTCCTGCTTTCTTGGTTTTCAAAATTTTCCGGGGGAGGACCCCTGCACCCCCTTTCAGACCAGTCAACACTGCTCAACACAAGACTAGTTGAAAAGTGAGATGTGCAACCAAAGGAGTGAAAAACAAGGTGGGGGTCTCCTTCTTTAATTTGTGATTTGCTAGCTAAGGATTTACTGTACCCTCTATTGATGATAGAAAGAGCTGGAAAGGTCCAGGAGTCTGTAGAAATGCTAGAAAATTTAATTTTAATTTGCTCTTTATTTTTATAAGAAGATTTCAGTGGAACAACCTTTATTGTGCCTAAAATAGTCTATATAAAAAAACTTTAATTTCAAATAAGAGTCCGCTAGAGAGCATGTTGACTGCAGAAGGAAACTTAGTCAGCTTAACAGTCTTATAGTATGAGTGTGTTCAATTAGTAGGAGAAAGTAAAAAATACTGTAACCAAATAACTCCTAGTTTTTGCCTCAAACTTCCTAGATTTTCCTAGTTTTTTCCTAGTATTTTGTAAATAATCTTCCTAGTTTTCTCCTAGTTTTTTCAAAGATGCTGCTGGAAAGCCTGTGACATACCACATTGTTGGAAATCTCATGTCATGGCTCATATGCTTTTGGTAAAATGGGGGTGGGGCATAATTAACATTTCTTTGGAGAATCCCATTATTTACCCTCTCTGTCTCTCATTTCTCAGACCTTGCCTCTCATCCCTATCGCTGGAATGACTGTTGCAATCTTATTCTCTGTAAATGAATGAGGTATTATATAGCAATTTTGGTTCCCACCTATGACAAAATCTTCAACAAAATTCAAATTTGTCCTCAAGAATTTAAGTGCACAGGTATTATATTATTAAGTTGTGACCTCATTATCTAATGAGATAAAATATTTCAATAACCCATTGATATTATCAAATGTTTGGCAAATATTTTGCTCTGTTATGATGTAAGAAAGAAATATTTAGATATCTTCAGGGTAAGAGGTTCATAATGTTGATACATACGTAATTTAAGGACTGTACTTCTCGGGTAAGTTGGTAAAATTAATTCTTTCCCCACCATTCACTACAGTGTTGTCTGCTCTCTCATCTGCTTATGTACTTTGATAGCCAGTATATTTTAGTTGCATAGTCTGTAACTTTTGATCTTCTAATTTTAAAAATAATGTTTTTATTTTTCAAGAACACAGTAAAAATACTCAAATTCAGGTTAACATTTTACCATTTTCGTAAATCTTAACAAGGTATCACTATCAAAACAACTGCATTTATGTTAAAATTCAACAGTCTAAAATTATTGGAGGGAGGCAAATAATTACCAACATGAGAAAAACACACCTATTTGATGAGATAATTCACTTTTCCATGCAGTTTCCAGCTGTACTGAACATTTTTATTGTGAAAACATAGCTTAATTCTACTTTTACAAATGATTTAAAAAGAAAGGAAAATTTTTCGAAAAATGTTCATAGTTACAGAGTATGCAGCTTTAATGTACAAGACTGTGAGTGTATTAAGCTATTGTATGGCCATAGTTTCCGCTTCTTGACAGTCCCGAAGATAATCAACAGTGTTAATAAGTTGATTATCACATGTACAAATGCACAAACCATTCGTCTTGCTTGTAGCATATATCATGCATTTTTTGTAATTTTCTGATGTTAATTAACTCTTTATTGGCTAGTGACAACTTTTGTCATCTGCTGCAGTACTTTGCAAAATGTTTGCCTCATTCTGGATCCAATTGTTTGAATTTCTGATTGTTTTCCTGAAAGACTTTATTCTAAAAAAAAGTATTTTTTGAAGAAATCAGCAGCCAAAAAAAAGAACACACCTGAAAAGTTAAACAAAACTGCCATAAGAAGTTTGCTGACCTAGGGGGTTTATTCATAAGGACAGGTTAGACTGTAAAGTTAAACCCTCATAAAAGTATGGATATAAATCTCTGTTTGTCCAGTAAATTAACCTTGCAAATATTGTTATTTTTGACAGCCTTGATATTTTCTTTAAAAATAATACATTTACACCTAAAATAGTTAAGAGTTAGATATGTCTGGGTAAGCAATGTATACTAACACTTTTCCCATAGAAAGAAAGATCTTAGAGGGAGCAATTTAAATTATAGTATCTTTGAATGAAAAGTTTTTTCATGATAAATTATATTCCTTGTTAATCACCTTCAAACTAAGTGCATATCTGATGATACGTTTCAAATATAAGGACAAAAAAGTCTTTATAGATGGATGTTATGGCAAAGCTGAATAGCTTAAGATTGACTGATTGTTGGATGAAATTATCAGTATCACATTCTGTGCTATCTGATCCAGGTCTACAGCCTCCACACAAGCTTTTTGGGACACTAGACATCAGTGACATTTCAGCGAGTTAACTTTCACATATTGCAGTTTATTTCCGCAGTTGATTATAATATGTATTAAATTATTTGGGTTATCATTTAGTCTAAGGCCTAAAATGATTTTAGTCCGAGTTCCATTTCAAGAAAACTTAGGTCTGAAAGATTTGATAATACTAATCAAGATTCAAGATTCACTATATTCATAAATCAATAATAATCAATTGAATTGCAAATTTTGTCACTTAGTGTTTTATTTGCAGTGTGTTGGTAGAGGGTCTGTGTCATATTTCATTTATAGATCAATGTTAATACTATAAATGATAAAACTGGGAAGTCTTTAGAGAGAAATTACTCCAAGGAATTATACCACCAAAGATTATTACAGATTTTAAATGGTAAAAATTGGCTGTATTGCACTTAAAATGGTCAATACTAATGGTTTGTTCTGTTGAGGTGGTTCTGTTGTTGTTGACTTTTTGTTTGTTTTTACTCCCATTGTGGGAGTCTGTAACTGTTCTATGTTTTGTTGTACATTATGTCCATTCTAGTATTGCAATCATCTTGATGGGGAAGAGAGAGCTGGTTGCTTTGCTTAATTTGTCTTCATGATGTCTCATGGGGTGGTTGAGTGGCTGTTCCTCACGGTGCCGTGGGGTTGTCTGCAGTTTATGATTGTGGTATTTCCTGATCATACTCACTTACTTTTTTTTTTCCTGTGTGCGAGAAAACCTGTCTTCGGGGTGTGCGAACAACAAAGGTGCAGACCAGCCTGCGCTTCTGCGCAGTCTGATCAGTGCCTTTGTTATTTACTTATTGGAATGTATCATATCTAAACTTGCTACAAGCGAAATTTCAATTTTCCAGGCAGTTGCTGTAGCTGAGCAAGGTGGTTTGGATATGACATTCTCGGAAACTCCGTAGACAGGTTTTCTCGTGACAGGGCCCAAATACACAATGTACATGTATTTTGTTGTTTATTTCAGGAAGAAATATCACGAATTCTTCTCCAAGATAGAGATGATTCTGATGAATATGTAGAGGACCAAGCATCTGCTGATGAGCCAGTCAAGGAAGCTAATACTGATAACAAGGGTTCTGATTTAGCTAACAAGGACAGTTCTTTAGATCATGAAGTTAAATCTGAAGATCAGGTGAAAGACCATTGCAACTTCACATCAGCTCTGTCAGACACCTCTGAAGATGAGGCCCAACATCCAGATGGTAATATAGAAACAAACCATTCTGAACTATCACCACAAGAACTGTTGACAAACCAGTCTAAGCTTGTACTGCCACACTCAGAATCTCTTGATAGTGAAATTACTAGAAATGATACTATAGATTTAGAGAGCAAGTCTGAAGTATCTAATCAAGAAAAGCAAGTAGACCAGTCTGGAACAATTAAAAGTGAAACTGAACCTTCAGCAAATAATGAAGATACATGTGATAAAGAGCTTGAAGCAGTTAGTAAGTTAGTAGACGAATCAGACCATTCCAAAAAATTACCAGAAAGTGTTGAAACTAATACAGCAGAGACTGACTACCACAATATCTGTTCTAGTCAAGAATCCAAAGAGGAAGAATCAGCTTTTAGTGAAAATTCCAGTGAATTAGAGGAGCCTGTAATCTCTCAGAGTTGCAATAATTATTGGCCTCTTTCAAACGATAGTGGTGCTGTTGTGAATTTCGTTGCAATAGAGGATAAATATTTTGAAAACGGAGATTTTTGTTTCTTTTTGAATGAGTCAGATACAGGACAAGTTAGACTGTACCTGAAGTATGCTTTAGATGATAGTACAAATGAAATAGTGATTCCTGAAAGTGAGTTTGGAAAAGTATTCACAATGGAGTGGAAGGAGGATAATGTACTTGAATCTAGTGAAGAACTAGGAAGCTTGCTTCAAAATTGCTTAGTGAATCTAGAAGATAGTGTTGATAAATTGCGATGGGAGGACGTTGTTGCTAGTACGGGTCCTTTCCATCACGGGAACGTAAGATTAAAACAGTCTTTCATGTCAAGAACCAAAGTGACTAGTGATTTTGGAAATAAAACCAGTATAAATAGTGAAAGTGCTTTACCCAAAAATGTGTTCAATTCTCAGTCTGGATATAATGGGAACTCTGTAGCAGCAAACTGTGATAGAAGTAGCGAAGAAGCTACACCAAGATCTTATCGACAGAATATGTCCTATCATGCAGAAGGTAAGAAATAAATTCCCAACAATCGAATACATTGAGATATGTACCCTTTGTATACTAATGGATTCTTCCATTAGGTTTGATACAATAAACTTTGGATAGTCCATTGTACCTATCTACACTGTAGTCATACCACTACGGCAATTTGGGTCTCGTCACTTATTCCGGTGTTATGGTAACTTTCTCATCATGTTCAATTTCTTCATTTAATCACAGATAAACGCCCCAAAATGCTTGGGTCCCGATTGATTTTTGTTCATCAAAATCACATTGTATCTTTTAGCTTTAAAATTATATGAAAACTTTACATTTGATGTCTAGGCATGAAATAACTATGACGGTTTCGTCATCGTGGACAATTTATCAGTGACAAAACCGTACAATTATGACTAAACCGTAATTGACATTTTTTAATATAACTGTAAAAAACACGCATTTAAAATCTGATTTTTATCTCCGTATTGGCAAAACAACACAGAGGTTGTTAACTAGACGATGCAATCTCGAAGCACACATATTCAAAAGTTCTCATTTTTGTCAGTCTTTATTTGAAGGTAATTTTACTATAACATCGGAGTGGGTGACGAGACCCTAATTGCCGTAGTGGAATGACTACAGTGATCTAGGGGTATCAGGTCATAGTTTTCAAAAAATATTGCATTCTTTTTTCGAAAGTTCTTTTAACCTTTACAAACAGTGTAAACCCTGATGAAATACAGCATTATGCTGTATTTCATCTGGGTCTTCACTGTTTTAAGGGGTTTCCCAAATACAAAGGGTTAAAATGTGTCTGGTTACAGCATTATAGCAATGTCAAGGAGGTTCGGGATGGATTTTTTCTCCACTTCTCCGCCTAACCAGTCATTTCCCAATTGTTTTTGTATTTGTATCCAGTGAGTCAAGTTTTGGTCAGAACCTTCATCTTTTCCCATTCATTGTTGTGTGAATAGTGAAGGCTTTGTTAAACAGAACAAGTGAATATGACCAGAGAATGCCACAATCACAGGTAACAGACCAACCCATGGCACCGTGAAAAAGAGACATCAGAACACAAACAAACCAGGTCATGCATAGACAAGCAAAAACACAAACTAAACTAAAGCATCCAGACCTTTTCTCTGACAGCAAGATGATTGCAAAACTGAGGACACAAAGAAACCATGTCACAAAATCAGCACAATACCCATCACATAATGAGAGAAACAAAAAACAATGAACGGACATCAACAGAATCACTACAATATTAGATTGAAACAGAAGGGCTTAAATATACAGTGCAGTCCCTTTATAAAACACCTTGTTATAACATAGATTTGGATATAAGGTAGCAGTCATTTTGTGGCTCCAAAATTTTTTACCATGGAATTTTACAAAGGAATCATAGGATAAAATGACCATAATTTACAAAGGAATTAATTAATGGTCATTTTCCTATAATTCCTTTGTATTTTAATGGCCATTTTCCTTTATTTCTTTTTAAAATTGTTCCTTTATAATACATTTCACTCATAACACGGTCCATTCCTTATAATGGACCCAAACATAGCGTTATAAAGGGCTGTACTGTATTTTACTGGAACAAACTCTCTAGAACTGCCCCATATTTATTGCCAACTGCTCCCCTGCAAATTGCTGCATTTGCTTCAATGCGTCGAGATTATATTGTTGGCTTGGGACCATCATTCTGATTGGCTTCATTTAGCTCTGTAATTGTTTCTTCTAGCCTCGGATTATCAATGTAATCATTACAGCTATCACTATAATGGCCTTGACATGAGAAAATCTGACTTTGTTGCTTGCGAACACCAAAAGGGCAGATCAGCCTATGGCAGTCTTTAATTTTAAACAGCCCCCTTTTTATTCGCTTTGTAGAAAGTATAATGAACCCACTAGATATACACAAAAATTCAATAGTATAGCTAGTCTCTGTAGCTGAGCAAGCTGGTTGGAGTCCTACCTGGTGTCTAATCTAGGGAAATTAGCAATCACATTTTAATGATAATTTTCAAATGTATATGTATGCGGTCTGAGTAATGAATTCTGTATAAGTTTACTATAGAGTATAAGTATAGGGCTTTTTCAGAAAACTATATTATAATTATGTTAATTAGAAGTGGACTCTTTTATATTGATGAAAACTCCCTTTTTGCTCGGCCTACACTCCGATTGTTAGCAGCCTATCATCAGAAATAAATAATTGTGCCTTGTCCTGTTTCTCTATAGATTTATTAATGAAAATATTTTCTTAGGGTTAAGGCACTTAACCTGCTGGTCATGGATTTATCAGATTTTGCAAACAATGTTGATTCAGATCAGCTGGCTTAGAGAAGCCAGCTGATTTGAATCTACAATGTTTGCCACTCAGCAGAAAGTGTTACATGAAGCTCAGTCTCTGGTGGAATGAAGATTAATGTGTTCTTATAGAGGAAGGGCAGTCATAAGGATTTTCCTGGTTGCAAATGATTGATTTCCATCTGTTAATATGAATGGATCCCTAATTAGGCAACCCTTGGTTGACCTTAATACATTTGTCTTTCTAATCTGTCTTTTCTTAGCTTGACCATATCTGGATGTGGTTTAGTGCCAATGTTTTACAGCTATACCCTTCAGCTGAGGTTGATCATATTGGGCATAAACTAATAGGATTCAGTTTGTACCATGCATTTACAATCAGAGTGGAAAACATTGAAGATCCTGATCATAATTCAGGTTCAGCATGATGAGGATTAAAATCTCTAATGTAGCCTTTTTTCCCCGATTTTCTTTACAGGGATTTTCATACCTTTCTGAAGTCGGAGCTAGGGGCCTGTTGAATTTTGGGGAAAAACATTTGGACCATCAAAATTGGGAAAATTTGATGCAGTCTAAAAGAACTGGACTGCCTTTTTAAATGAATTTAAAACCATATAAGAAATTAGCTGTGTAAAGCTGTTAAATATTTGTTGATTTAATTGCCCATCATGAAAACTCATGAATATTTGCATAAAAATGTGAATGAGAACATGTGTTCATTCACATTTTTCCGCAAATTTTCATGCATCTGTAACTTTGCTATTTTTGTTCGTATTTTCATGAAATTTTCACCAAACTGTAGACATAAGAAATTGGGAATGATATATACATTATTTTGGGAAGTTTTTGCTCAAGGCGCCGATATTCGCCCCCAAATCAGGCCTAGGAAAATCCCTGCTTTATTTTCACCTGCAATTAACTTCACATTACTACATTCTTGATGGGATATCATTGGTTTAATGTTTGATGGTTGCGGATGAAGCAGTACTCTTGAAGTTAAGCTCTCTTTGTATATTGTTTACGGAGAGGTAGACACATGCTGACAAATGTCATTTCCATATAAATTAGGACAACCAACCTATAATTACTCTACACTGGGCAATAGTTCAGTATGACCATGATGCAGGGGTCATTCATTATACGGGTATTAATGTAATTATTGACAATAATTGAAACTGACCATCGGACTGATGTCTCTAATTTTCTGCCGTCAAGTTTCTATTTTGGTATTATTTTGCCCAAACTGTGATTTAACGCAGCAAGCTTTAATTGTTATAGGAATGAAATTTAATTTTTTGGTTTTTATCGATGTGTAAACTCCGGCGAATCACTCACAAATTTAACATAAAGCCGGAGGGCTTTATGTTAAATTTGTGAGTGATTCGCCGGAGTTTACACATCGATAAAAACCAAAAAATTAAATTTCATTCCTTATAATTCCAACTTTGGAACAAAACAGCATATTTGTAAAAGGTTGTTGACAAAATTTCATGTTTAAAAGCCCACTGAAGAAAAATAGTTCATAACCGCTGTCTATGAACGATCGGGCAGCCATCTTGAAAATTCTGTCAGTTCAAACTTTGTTTTGCTAAATAATGATTGAAATTGCACCCTATTTGGGGCGAATATGTGAGTATGGGCTGATTGGGCTCAAAACAACTCCATTTAGTTAGGGAAATGTTTTCCTATGTCAAATATACGCACAGCTTGCTGGGCTCATTGAAAGGTCCTACCACGGCACGGGTCGAGGCACTTACCTTCACAAGTCCTGCCTTAAATCTCCGAAGTAGATCTAGATCTAAGATCTTAGCGTCAATTTTAAAAGTGCAATTTAACAAGTTCAAACTGCGTTGACACATTTCGTTGTTGATGTGAGCCTTGACATTTTTTTGATGACGATTCTCTTTAATGACGTGACCGTTTGTTAAGTGACGTCACATAACTCCCCATCCTGTTCATTTCTTAGAGTTCCCCCGTTGCTTTGAAGATGTACCACCATGTACAGCGTAAGGGCTTTTAAATAAGCTTTAGAACACACTTGACTATATTTAAACTGGTGAAAGTATTATAGTTTCTGTACAGTTCGTTATTATTAACACAGTCTACCACCTTGATATCAAGGCAGTTATCAAATATTCCTACGCATGGGCTTTTATCAAAGTGTAAAAACAATTTAATTTTGCCAACGGACCAATCAAAATCTCCGAAAAAACGATAAAAGCATTGAGTTGGAATTATTCCCATATAAAAAAGAGCACATTCAATCAATTGCTCTGAGTTTTCTCTCAGTTCTCTTGTTACATTCATCTTTGATTGTTGCTCCCATTGTTTGTGGAGGTTCTGTGTTTGGTCATTGTTTTGTTATGCAGTACTTAGTGTCCATTCTAGTTTTGCAATCACCTTGATGTGGAAGAGAGAGCTGGTTGACAAACATTGAATTGAAGAGCCAGATAAAATGCTTCACAGATTGCAGCATTTTATTAAGGGCGGCATTGTTTGTTCAAAGTTTGATGTTCCAGGGCAAATTAAAATATATTTGCTGTGTTACTAACCTCAAAAAGTCTTTTTAAGGTTTTATTGTATATGAAGCAATTAAATGTAAATTAAGAATTGAAAAATTGTAACCATGAAATTGCTAGAGGGATTGAATATTTTACTTGATAAATGATTCACTGAAGCAGTTAATAGTTACAGACCTCCATATATACAGATAAAGTGAGTACTTGGGCAATCTTCTTCGCAAGTTTTCCATGAATAACATATCTTTTGGGTGCCAGAGGAGTTGCCTTGACGAGGTAACTCTAGTGTGTACTTTCAAGCATTATTACAATGTTTTATAGTCACCCTTTCCTCACTTGATAACGTGATTGATCACCCTGTCTGGTTGTGTGAATGTGTTTTAATAGATCATTAAAGAACAATTGGGGTGAAATCATATCTCTTAAAATGCTGTATTTTGTTTTAAATCAAATGTTCAATAAGTCAGAGGGCACAGTGATCAGTTTACAATTGTGAATAGATATTCTGTCAAATGAAAGGGTTTCTATATCTTTTCTACTGGTCTCTTTCTCAATTGGGAAATGCAATACTTTCATTTAGATTTCGCTTTGTAAGCTTGATTTTCAATTATTTTTTTATTTATTTGAATACTAGGATCGGTACAATATATGTGATTCAGTATGGATTCCTTGTGAAAATTATATAATAGTATAAATAGTGAATTGGGCAAAGGTACAGTAGTATTTTAAACCTATTTTGCTAACATCTCTTAAACAGTCAGGGGACTTAAGGTTAACCATAACACTCCTTTTGTTCTCCAAATTTAATTTAACATCTGATAGTTATGGTTAACCATTAACAGGCTTACTTAATTTTATGAATATAGTTTAAAACTTAGATATTATGGACATGCTTATACAGCCTGACCCATGTAAGGTCCAACGCGTACAATCTAGATATTTATATGGTCTGGGCATATACATTTTATGTATTGGCAACAAACGATTGTCTGAAATTATGCTTCTTTTACATTTAAGTTATTTAAGTTTGATACAAATACTTTGGTGATGTAACAAGCTGCGTAGATTCTGACCAAGTTGCATCTCTAAAAACCAGAGCTGTTCTCAGAATCAGCATTGATTCAGATCGTCGAACAATGAGAATAACAAGAACTGACTTTTAGTGTATGCAAATAGAGAGCTAAACTGATAATAAAATAATGATTAACTTCACTAATAAAAAGTATTCTGTCTGTGGCACATGTTGGGACACTGTCCTGTCAATTAAGTTTGTTGATGTTTGTAATTATGGGCAGAAATAGAATATGGATGAGAGACAGGACAATGTCAGATTCCAGATGAAAAAACAACAACTCTGATTCTATATTGGGATGCAACTGAGAAAAAGTACCTTGTGATATAACAGTTGATTCATTATTTGTTGTTGCTCACATTGTGTGTGTGTGTGTGTTGGTGGGGGGGGGGGGGGGGGGGGGGGTCTTTGGTTCTTGTTTTGTGATGTATTGCAATCATCTTGCTGAAGGAGATATGCTGTCCAGATGTCTGTGCTCTGTGTCTACACTGCGTTGCCATGGGTTGGTCTTTGTTCTGTAATTGTGTCATTTCCAGATCATACTCGCTTGTTTTGTTGTTTTAAAACAAAATCTGGTTCTGATTTTTGCAAATTTCTTTTTTGTCCCTTTGGTTGTGTTTGGTTGTGTTAAACCTTTTATAAGGCTCCTTTTCTCTATAAAATAGAGTTCATCAGCTGATTGTCAATATCCAGTGAAAAAACACAATTGACCGTCTTAGTCTTAATTTAGTGCTGAAATTGGTTGCCATAGAAATAAATTTGGTTTGCTGAATTCTTATGGTTGCCCAGAAGCTAACTGTCTTCTATGAGTTTTAAAATTTATGACAAACCATATCATTGGAACTGAGCTAAACTCTAAATGTATATATACAGTGAAAACTCTTATTACTGACACTCTTATAACAGCAAAATTCTTCATAATGTCATTAGTATTTGCTCAGACCTACCAGTTTAGCTTGAATTTGAGTTCATTACAACAGAAATTCAGTTTAACATCAAATTATTTGGGGACAAGCAGTTTCGTTGTAAAGAGGGTTGACTGTACTGAAGAATTATTCCATCGGGTACCAGAGAATAAAAATATTTAAATATTTACAATTTTCACTCATCCTGCAAACACATGCACTTGCCCTTTGAAAGTATATGCAATAAAGAACATAAGGGAGCAATATGTATTATGACTGCTTCGAGTAATTCTTTACAAAGCACTCGTCCTACAAGACAAGTGCTTTTGGAAGAATTACTTGTCCTTTCTAGATTTCACTCGTAATTATGAGCGGACGAGAGGAATTTTTGTCCCTTGGGTATGATACAAGGAGCCTGAGATGGTTTATGGTATATATAAAGGGGCCACTGGGTAGAATTTCTTAATTAACATGTTTCAGGCCATATACATAAAGGATTTTACATGAGGGCTCATGTTTTATTGAATTTATTAAACGAGTAGGGGAAAAGTGATAAAATACGAGGCTTGCTGAGCATTTTATCACTTTTTCTCAACGAGTTTAATAAATTCAATGATACAGGAGCACGAATGTTAGATGCTATTTATCACATGACATTAAAATTACTTAAAACTTAAAACCACATTTTTGGCCTGAAAATGTCAAGATTTTGCCATCTTTTACGCAACGTTATAATGGACGTCATAACATTTCCCGAAAATCTGTAAACCACTAGTGGTTTATCGATTTTATTGCATGGCGTTATTTCACTCCCAGATGCGATGTCATAATGATAAATTAAGGAAAGGGATGTTTGACAATTTCAATAAATACAGGACTATTTTTCTAAGAATTGTAAATTAGCATTTTTGGTGGCCGGAATCTACTCCAATCTTGGGACAAATTGCAAATTTACCGCCTGATTTGCCGTCTGATAAACTCTGATAACGTGACTCTGGGCTAATATTTCATCCTTAAAAGTGTTTTAATTTACAGCATTATCAGTAAGTGCTGGCTCTTTGTTATTCCCGCAATTCCTTTCATAAAGTGTGAATCAATATTGAGATCGCTGGGGACTGCAGTGAAGTGACCAGGGCAATAAGGTTAGATGGAGCAAATTGCTTGCCTGTCCATTGCATGCAAGTGTTAATTAAAATGGCTTAAATAGGATCTTGAACATGCCCGATGTTGATTAAATGAATTGAATGTGTTAATGGAGAAATTGGAGACAGCTTATAATACAGATGCCAGAATTGGATTTACTATGAAAAGTTCTTTCTATGAGGAGGTTTGCTGCGCCAACAGTTGTAGTAGTGGAGAATCTTGTAGGTGGCATGAAAATGCTACTATACTTTTGTAGAACAAGGGCCAATTCAGCTTGAATATAAACTACCATCACTTTGGGGTTTGTCAGGCCAACAGACTCGTTAGAACATATAGAATTTTGTTGTAGCATAGTATAGGTATTATATTATGTACAAAATGATAAAGATACTTTTTGTTATCAAATTTTAAAAATGCAAGATAGCAAATGTATGTGGATGCATGAACTATTGATATTTGTCATTTGATAGGTTTTTATGCTGGCAAAAGTCCAGCCTGATGAGCTCTGTATAAACAAGTTTGTTGAAATTGATGAATGAGAGAAAAATAACAATTTTATGCTAAAATTTTTTGTTAATGTTTCTAGCCTAAGGAGACAGCTCAGTGCCGCGGGTGAGGCTCAAACCTGCAACCCCTCGATCTCGAGTCAAGCACTCTACCACTGAACTTTTTCTCTGACATTCACAACTAAATCATTGTCACCTGCTCATGAATTGGGAAGCCAAAAGGAAACTATGGAACATCCATGCTGTTTGCATGCAAGTTAGAATAAAGCAAAAAAAAATCCGCAGACAATCTCAGTAGATGACAATTTTAGCCTTTAATAAGTATTAGTACAGTAAAACCTGTGTAAAACGACTGCTCAAAAATAGACAAAACAAAGGTCTTGATGACAACTGGTAGCTTAATGAAGGTCAGAAGTATTGCAGAATGCTCCCTTTGGAGGGAGCATTCTGCAATACTTTGGACCTGCATTAAGAGATAATCAGTCTTTCAAACCATTTTTTGGTCTTTTTGAGAGTGGCCGTTTTACACAGGTTTTACTGTATCTCTTCTTCACGGTGCCATTGGTTGGAATGTGATCTGTGATTGTGGTGTTTCATGGTTATATTTCGCTGGTTTATTGGTCTGTGTGTGTGTGTGGAATCGCACGACAATTGAATAAAAAAGGCGCTGATCAGACTGCGTGGATGCGCAGGCTGGTCTGCGCCTTTGTTGTTCGCAACCCCCCGAAGCCTGGGTGTACTCGCGTCAAGGCCCATTTCATGGTCAACTTGTTTATTGGTCAGTGTGTTTTGAATTGCTGCTTATCATTGCAGATCCTGGGCCCAGGGTCAGCTATCATGCACATTGCAGGGAGAGTTAAGCTTCTTATGAAATGCTTAATATTTAAAGAGCTCAAAAGAGCTAACTGACATGAAACATTCTTTGGTGTACAAGCTGTACGAGAACCATACATGGAGTTTAGCTGAGCATAAAACTTAAGGTAGAATGCAGGCCCTTTTCCCAAATTGCTGATTTTATAAAATGTTATTTAATGACAGCTTCAAAATGTGATAAAGTACTTGTTGTTCTGTTTTATGAATATTTCTAATATCATAAGTTTATTTTGGGATTTTTATGATGGAATAAACAAAGATTCATGTAAGTTTTTAAATGACTTGCCATAGTTATCAAACATTCCTCTTCTTTCTTTATGATTTATATTTTTTCATTAGTTTTTATCAATAGATGGAGGAACAATATGTTTGTTCTGTTTATTTAACTCTTTGTATGCTGGGAGACTTTGCAAGTCTTTTTTATTGTCTGTAAATTCTGCCAAATACTGATTCTAGTCTGGTACTCACATGTGAGAGTCAATAAACCTTTGAAAAAGCCTTTTAGACTGTCTGTTAAAAGTCCTAGAAAAATAGGCAATTTTTTAGCCTTAAGAACAGAGCCTTTAGGATTGCCAATCAATGAGCCTTAGAAAAAGGGCCTTTTAAAGATTGTCATTCAATTAGCCTTAGAAAAGGGACACTTTAAGATCGTCAGTCAATCAACTGTAGAAAAGAGGCCTTTCAGATTGTCAGCCAATTAGCCTTTGAAAAGGGGCCTTTAAGATTGTCAATCAATAAGCCTTATTAGAAACAGGGCCTTTCAGATTGTCAATCAATAAACCTTATAAAAAATGGTCTTTCAGATTGTCAATCAAGAAGCCTTAGTAAAGGGGCCTTTAAGATTATCAGTCAATAAACCTTAGAAAAAAGGGCCTTTTAGATTATCAGTCAACAAGCATTAGAAAAAGGTTCCTTCAAGAGTGTCAATTGATAATTAAACCCTTTTTTTTTAAATAATAAGCCTTAGAAGAAATGTCATTTAGTATTGCCATCAATAATTAAGCCTTGAGGTCTTTTATTATAGATTGTCAATCAATAAGCCTTAGAAAAAAGTTCCTTTAAGATTGTCAATCAATAAGCCTTAGAAGAAATGTCATTTAGTATTGCCGTCAATGATTAAGCCTTAGAAAAAAAGATCTTTTTTTTCTGTGTCTTTGTGAGCATCTATTTATGTACCTTGTGGTCACCTGCTGGGAAAGGGCTGACCTCTGGGCTCTCTTGTGTGGTGTCTAACTGTGAGTCTGTCACTTTCCCATTGGTATCCTGGGTCAGGTGTGGTACTTCATTGTATCGATTCCTGATCTTTGCGCTCTTATTTACTTTTATTATAGATTGCCAATCAATAAGCCTTAGAAAAAAAGTTCCTTTGAGATTGTCAATAAATGGGCCTTTAATATTGTCAATCAATAAGCCTTAGAAAAACAACCTTTAATAATGTCAATCAATAAGCCTTTGAAGAAATATAATTTAATACTGCCATCTATAAGCCTTAGAAAAAGGGACCTTTTTAAATTGTAAATCAATAAGCCTTGCATGAGAAAGGACATTTTATATTGTCAATCAATAAGCCTTGAAAAATGACCTTTTAGATTGTCATCTATAAGCCTTAGAAAAGGGGCCTTTGAGTTTGCCATCACTAAGCCTTAGAAGAAAGGGCCTTTGAGATGTGCAATCAATAAGCCTTAAAAGAATATTAGAAACAGAGCCTTTTTTATTGCCAATCTGAATCAATAAAAAGGGTCTTTTAGATTGTCAATCCATAAGCCTTGGAAGAACTGTCATTTAAGATTGCCATCAATAAGCCTTAGAAAAAGGGCCTTTAAGATTGTCAACCAATAAACATTAGAAAAAGGCCTTTTAAGTTCAATCAATAATTCTAGAAAAAAGAAAGCTTTTAAGATTGTCAATCAATAAGCCCTAGAAAAAGGGCCATTGAGAATGTCAACCAATAAGCCTAAGAAGAAATGTCATTTTAGATTGCCTTAGAAAATGTCAATCAGCATTGGAAAAAAGACCTTTTTAGATTGCCAATCAGTAAGCCTTAGAAAAAGGGACTTTTAAGATTGACAATCAGTAAGCCTTGGAAAATGGCCACCTAGATTATCATCTTTAAGCCTTAGAAAAGGGGCCTTTGAAATTGCCACCTATAGGCTTAGAAGAAAAGGTCTTTAAAATGTTCAATAAAAAACCTTTACACATCCATCCAACCATATCCCACTCAGACTGGCTAAGGCTCTATGGAGCTTTAGCCACTCTGAGTGCAATATGACTCCAACTGACTCCCATACTCCTAAATATATTAGTTTATTTTGTTTTACATTGAAAGATTGTTGGACATAGTACCTTAACACATCCATCCAACCATATCCCTCTCAGACTGGCTAAGGCCCTATGGAGTTTTGGCCACTCTGAGTGCAATATGACTCCAACTGACTCTCATACTCCTAAATATATACGTTTATTTTGTTTTACATTGAAAGACTGTTTGGACATAGTACCTTAACATATTCATCCAATCATATCCCACTCAGACTGGCTAAGGCTCTATGGAGTTTTGGCCACTCTGAGTGCAATATGACTCCAACTGACTCTCATACTCCTAAATATATACGTTTATTTTGTTTTACATTGAAAGATTGTTCGGACACGGTGCCTTAACACATTCGTTTAATCTATCCCACTCAGACTGGCTAGGGCTCTATGGAGCTTTGGCCACTCTGAGTGCAAAGGACTCCAACTGACTCTCATACTCCTAAATATATACGTTTATTTTGTTTTACATTGAAAGATCAAATGTTTCGACATGATACCTTATCTCATCCATCCAACCATATCCCACTCAGACTGGCTAGGGCTCTATGGAGTTTTGGCCACCCTGGCCACTCTGAGTGCAATATAAAGTGTTGGATATCGAAACATAGGGTCTTGACCAATTTACCCGACCAGTATCTAAACATTGTGTCTTGAGGCATACATCCTACCATATCCCACTCAGACTGACTAAGGCTTTATGGAGCTCTGGCCATTCTGAGTGCAATATGTTTTTCAATGTAAAAAAAACCTCTCTTTTCTCAATATAAATTTTTTTCCTGATTTATAACTGAAGAGTTAAGTGTTTGAGTATATGGTGTCGTAAAGCATTCACCCAAACATATCCCAATCAGACTGGCTAAAGCTCTATAAAGTTTTGGCCATTCTGAGTGCAATATGATTTTAAGTGTTGAAAGCACTCGTTTATCTCAATACATACGTTTATTCTGTATTCCAATGAATGGGTTTAGTATTTGAGCATAGTATAGTCCGTCCAGATAAGAGACGTTGGGCGGTTCTTAGCTAAGTTCAACCCCTGGACAAATACATTTGGAAATCGGCTAGTCAGGTTGCATTGTTCGCGTATTCATCCATCTGTGAAACCCTCCACACCAAAAGTGTATACCTGTAGTCTTATAGTTGCCGTATCGTAGAAAATAAGCGTTTCGATTAAGATGAATCTGATCAGCCGAGATACCTTGTTTGAAATATGTACATACATGTATCTTAAACACGTACGTGAATCTTAAACTAAGCAACCACAACATCAATCTTCGACAATAAAATCTACAATCACACACGTTTTATTTTATTGTTTTATGAATGTGTGTACCCTTCCCCTGTGATCCATTTATTGAACCCTTAGCATGCTGAATTTTAGTGTGTGTGTGTGTGGGGGGGGGGGGGGGGGGGGGGGAGGGGGCAGGGGGCTATTTTTATGTTGTTGTTTTTAATGCTATTTTTTTTCGAATTCAGAGCCAATAAGTCATTTTCTTGCCAATCAGACAGAATTTGGAAGAAAATTTTCATCGACAACATTTTAACGCGAATATTTTCATAAAGCATACTAAAGGGAAACCTGTGTACCAGTAGACGCACACAACTGCAGCAAAAATTAGAGATGAGTGTCTCTTTTATTATTTTGAGTTCATTTTGTTTGTTACGCTGCCAACATTTTTGCAGCCATGACGCGACGTTTCCTGTCCACCTAGGTTGAACCAGTACCTAGCAGAGAATAAAGTATCATCCTTAGGACATTTCGAAGTGCTTTCATTGAACCTTCCTTTAATCACAGGTCTAACACACTAGCACTGAGCAACTGTGGACCTCGATTTTTTCAGTTGATACTTTATATCCCAGTCATGCGCGGATCCAGAGACTTTTGTCAGAGGGGGTCCAACTTTTACAACTTTTTTTTGTTGTTGTTATTTTAGTTGATGAGAGGAGAGATGATCAAAATACCACTAAAAGGCCACTAAATGGCGTTTCGCTGGCGTCCAGATGATGGCCTATCATTGAATTCTGGCCTAGTATCTTTGCAATTTTTCAGGGGATCCTGACCAGTACTGCTAAGAAAACCTATTTTTAATGATCTTTCATGGGGGACTGGACCCCCTGCCCCCCCCCCCCCCTCTGAATCCGCCCATGCCAGTCGAGATATTTTCAGCCATGTCGGGACGTTTCCTAGGTTGAACCAGTACTAAATAGAGTATAACGTGTCTTGCACAAGGAAACAATATGGTGCCTCCATAGAGACTCAAATCAACGGCTCCTTTATCTCAAGTCGAGCAATCTACCACAGGTTGACTCTACAGTTATAATACAGCTATTTGGTCACTGTATCGCTACTTGGTATGCCATGTCCCGGTTTCATTTAAAGCTAATGGAGATTGGAACCAGTTGTGGACGTGGCTAGACAGTGACCCAAAAGCCGATTAATAACTACAGTTTTTGAAGGCGCCATTCATACCAGCCTGTTTGTTGTGTTAGTTCAATAATGTGATATCACTAAACCTATATAACATATATGCCATTTATATCCATATATCATGTGTAAAACATTTCGACCTCCGTACCAGTGTATGCACCTTTGCGTTTTAAATGGTTTCTTGGGACATGGCTGTATAGCAAACACAATACAAAAGGAAATTACAGATAAAAGCACGCTACATGCAATCAGATCTTCATTACGCTGTGTAGCCTGACTCTATATCTTTATACATGTAGCAGCAACAGCCCATCTGACAAAGACCAGTCTGCCTTGCTGATCTTAACTTAAATCCACATAGGTTCTTGGAGGCCCTGACCAGTGAGCAATATTATATAACCAATGTGTCTGTAAACAAGTAAGATTTAAGTTTTCTGCGAACGTTTACCGGACATACTAACCATTTAAAGCTGGTCGCCTTTGTCGTCTGCGGTTCAGTTGTTTTGCACGATTAACCCTTAAAGCGCCAATCACAACAAAATTCGACTGCTTGTGTCGTCTGCTGAAATGTTTAGAAGCCTTTCCAACAAACAGTGTAGACTCAGATCAGACTGCTCCTATACGAGCAGTCTGATCTTGGTCTACACTGTTTGTCTCTATACTTAGCTTTGTTAAATAATGTTAGCAAATAATTACAGCAGACGACAAATGCAGACGGAATTTTCAGATGATTTTTTTGCTAGCGTTTTAAGGGTTAAAGCGTACCTATGCTGTTTTACCCAATTTACTGTAGACCAGTCTAAATTGACAGTGAATGGCAGTGTTCTGTCTGACACGCCCAACGTCCGTTACCTGGTCGCACTATACCTTAACATATTTAGCCGACCATATCTAAGGCTCTATGGAATTTTGATCACTCTGAGTAAACTGTATTATAATACATGCTAGCTAGTAAATATGGTAGCGCACGTGCCTGATATGCAGCGAAGCATACAAACAATTGCCTATGTACTTAATACTCGCCTCCCTTGAAATAGTGTTTAACAGTTCCAGCTCCCTACGAGGGCATTTGGTGCCCGCCCCAATCTAAACGCCGCAGCTTCAGCGACACTGCGACTTCAAGTTTCCACTTGATGTCGCACTGGCGCTGACGCGGCGGCACCAGACCAAAAGTCCTCAAGCTACCAATGCTTCACTCCATGTCTCGTTCGTTTGTTTATTTAATGTAGTGTGATATTGTAATTAGCTCTTATGTCTATGTTTTGACCTGAGCCTAAATAAAAGTATTTGTCTGTCTGTCTGTCTGTCAAAGGCCTTAAGATTGGCATTTATTAGCCTTAGAATCATTTATAAGCCTTAATAACACAGCCTTTTTGATTGCCAATTAATAAGCCTTAATGAAAATGGCCTTTTAGATTGTCAATCAGTAAGCCTTAGAAAAGGTGCATTTTTAGATTGTCAATCAATGAGCCTTAGAAAAAGAGCCTTTTTAGATTGTCAATCAATAAGCCTTAGAAAAGGGGCAATTTAGAGTGTCAATCAAAAAGCCTTAGAGAAATTACCTTTAGATTATCATCTTTTAGCATTAGAAAAAGGGCATTTTAGATTGTCAATCATAAAGCCTTAGAGAAAAAACCTTAAGAATGTCATCTACAAGCATTAGAAAATGGGCATTTTAGATTGTCAATCAATAAGCCTTAGAAAAAGGACATTTTAGATTGTCAATCAAAAAGCCTTAGAAAAAGGGGCTTTAGATTCTCATCTTTATGCCTAAGAAACAGAGCCTTTTTGATAATCAATCAATAAGCACAATTTCCATGTTAAAAAATCAAACCAACTCAGTGAGAGTGGGTGTGGGTCTCATGTATAACTTATGGTTCTCATATTTGTGTGATATATTTGGAACAAGATTATCAGACAACAATTGCTGGGAATGCATGATTATAGCAGAGAAGTAAGTGATCATGGATAATTATTACATAATACCACCAAGCATAAACCTCCAGAGACTCATAATTTTGGCAGTAAGAGGAGAAAACATCCCTTAAGTAGTTTTCTTAATAGAGCTTTTTTATGCTATCCAGTTTGATATGATTGGGTTTTGATTCCCAGTTTGAAATTTAAAAAAATATGTATCCCATCATGGAGTAGTAAGACATATGAGCCGCGACATGAGATTTCCAACAATATGGTATGTGTGACAAGCAAAGCCTCAGATCAGCCTGCGCATACGCGCAGTCTGATCAGAGCCTTTGCTAGCCGCTTGAATATTCTATGAGTGTTAAGCAACTGACCGAACACCATTTGGAGTTTCCAAGCTTAAAAGGAGGCTGCACAGGCTCGTCTGAGTCTACAATTGTCAAAATGCCACATTGTTGGAAATCACATGTCGTTGCTCATATTGATTGTCTGTCAGTGCATCTGGATGTCAGCTAGCTGCACTGTGCTCCTGCAATGTCTGTGAACACCATGTGCCTGAATTCAACCAAACTTTACATGATATGGAGCTATCAGTGACAGGTCTTGTGTTGCATATTCAGCCTTACTGACTTTTTGCAGTGTTATGGCCCTTGAGATGTTTTCTTTCATTGTAAAGTTTGGAAGTGATATTGGATGGCCATCAAACTTTACAGTATGTTTGCAGAGTTTGTGCCCTTTGTGGAGTAATAAGTGGTTGGCTAGTTGTGCATGTTCCTTTTCAGTGATATTGAAGGAGTTATGGCCCTTGATATGTTGATTTTATTTTATTTCAATATTAGCCTCCTCTGGGTTGCCTGTTCTTACCAAATATCACTGGAGTGACTGGCCTAATTGTGCTTAATTATTATCAATATGTTCCACTTCAATGTTTGTTTTACAGAGTTAGTGCCCTTGAATTAATGTTTTGGTGATTGGATAGTGGTGTGAGACATAGGACAGCATCTAGTTTTAGTGTAATTTTGTTCATGAGGATTGCTTTAGCTTGTAAGCAAAGGATGCTGACCCTGATAAGATGCAGTGTTTGCCTTGCAATGTCCCAATTAGGCATGGGAATTGTCTGAAAGGGAGACAACTCTTTGGAGTTGTGACTTCCTTTCGCACAATTCCACTGAATTATACCATCATATATTTTGATCCAGCAAATACAGAGATTGCAGCAATCTGACTTCTGGAGACATGCCAGTGTCATGATGCATAATGGAATCACAGGAGTAGTTCCAGCCGATATATCTATATCACCAGATTGCTTGTATTGCTAATACATTCTTACTCATTGTCGGATTTTTACAATAATTCACCTTACATCCAGATAAGCAAAATATTTTAACGTAAAATTGTGTTATTTTCTTATCCATCAGTTTAAACATATGTTATGGGTGTTCAAAAGAACCGTCTCATTGAGATGGTTCTTTCGAGTACCCACAACATATGTTTGGGTTGAGAAATAAGAAAATTAATATTTTAATTATGAATTATTATCTGGAAGCCAAATTAATTAATGTCATTGGAATTATGATGTTCACAGGAGACATTCACAAGATCACACCGAAAATGTGAAATTTATGATTACTGAAGATCACTGATAGGTCATTTTCACAGGATTGCTGAATATATCATATTCTTGTGACCACAGGATCAATGGAAATATCATAGTTTCAAAAGTACAGGAAAATGTTATGTTCCCAGGATTTAGTATTATCGTTGACAAATTTGATGTCTACAAATGTACATGAATTACTGATTCTGTGATGTTACATAAAACTATTGAAAGTGTTGAATTGTAATGTGGTAACATAAAACCACTGAAAATACTGAAATATACTGTGACGTTACATAAAATCACTGAAAATGTTGAATTATATTGTGATGTTACATAAAATCACTGAAAATGTTGTGAAATTACACAAAATCTATAGTAGAATTTGATGCTACATAAAAATCACTGAACATTTTATATTTAAAGGACCACTGAAAAGCATTCTAAAATTTTGCTGATTTATTGTATTTTATTAATTCATTGCCTGCTGGGTAATTTTGCATGCTTTTTAAACTTAAAAACATCTTTCAGGATGGGTGGTATTCAAGTTGTCAAAGGTTAAATTGATAACATCAAAAAGTACTTAAATTTATAAATTTTGCAGCATTTCATCTGGGTCTTCACTTTTGCCAAAGTACCCATTTAGGGGTATTTGATATAAAAAGGTTTCATTTAAAACATTAATTACAGATGTAAATAATGCACTAGGGCCAGGGCTGCTGAAAAACAAAAAATGGAGAAGAAAACACATCTTCATATATACATCTACATAGTGGTAAATTGACATAATGGAATATCATTGCATTCGTTTTTAATTATGAAATGTTAACATCAGGTTAGTTCATGAGTTCACTAGTTTTGAACAGCCAGGCCCCAGGCATCTCAAACTGAATATTCCAGAACAATAACCATCTGTCACAGCATTAATGATCTCCCCGTAGTTTATCTATAGCTCTGAAAGTCACATGACATTTAGTGCAGACTGAGTAACTGTGCCATTCATAGAGGATTTGAATATTGAATGCCAAAGAAGCGTAAAGAATCTTTACTGTGTCAGCATATAGGGAATAGTTTCCATAAGGTTGGGAAAAAGCCGTGATTTACAGGTTTATTGCTTTCCGTGTAAGAATCAGTTTTCCATAAATGGAGACCTTGTGATATAGGATGGTGATGTGTGAGTCGGAGATTGTGTCCTTATCAAATTGATATTGATCTCAATGGATAAATTATTTGATCGGTGAATTCTTTGTTAGAAAAAAGTGTGATCTGGATTAAAGATTATGACTTTATGTTTTCAATGGATGTAAATATGCTGAGCTGTAGTTATTCAACGTCTAAAATATAACGGTTCTTATGGTTTCTTATACTGAACCAGCACAGAGATTATGGTACTTGGGCGACGACTTATGTCATTGGCTGATATGATAACCTTTGCAAACAGTTTGGACCCAGATCAGGACTGGAAGAAAATCAGTCCTGATCTGGATCCGAACTGTTTGACACTCTGATAGTGTTTCTGAAATAATTTTTTGAAAAAGTTGATTTTTGCAGATGACAAATTCTGAATAATTTCGCAGCATGTAGATCAAGTATATTGCACAGGCAACCAGTGAAGGCTCAGATGAGCGTCTCATCTGAGCCTTTCTACTCGCATGCACAAAGTATGTTATAGATCCTTTTTTTTTCTTGTGTTAGTGTGTTTTTTTTGTGGGGTGGGGGTATCTGTGTGTGAAGTTAATTTTGTTTGTATTATATGCTATTGATATTGGTTGATAGTTATTGTCCTCACATGGTGACCCAAAGATGTTAAGTAAAGGATGTACTTGAGTTGAAGAGCCATTTCCTAGCTCAATCAAACTGGCATATGGTCTTGGAACTACCATTTCTAAGTTTTCTCAGCTTATTGGATTGATATTGATTGAGAGCAAGATTTTCTCAGTTTTTTGTTTTTATAGAAAGCCACAAGACTCATCAGAAAGATGCTGTTGCCATGCCTGTGTGCCTGACAGAAAAGGTACCATACTCCTGCTAGTGTTGTCTGCTGATAACCGTCACAAACAGTTTGAACCCAGACAAGACATCGGGCCTGGTCTGGATCCAAACTACACTCTGCCTGGGCAGGCTTCTCCTAAGTAATTTAACAGTACTCAGCGTAAAACTTTCTTTAAAAATTTATTTAAGTTAGAAGAATAAGCATTTGGCAGGACTGGGATTCAAGCTCACAACTTTACAAGTTAGCAATCCATAGACATCAGACTTACTTACTACTTAAGCATAGGTGGACCTTAAAGGCCAAGGTAAGACTGCATATTAGTGCACTGTTATGAGGTAAAAATTAAGCATTTTTGGTGTAAATTATTTTTGGTATTTTCATACTAAAATTATGTCATTTTGTAAATTTCTTTTCTTTAAAATTTGTTTCTCTTTCCATTATTGTTGTGGTGGTTTTATCTTCTTTTAATTTGGCAGGTGCAGATGTATGATAAAACCAAGCTAAAGAAAGATTATCCTTTCTTAACCCTTGTCCTGTTGAACCCAAATTTATCTGTTGTTTTTGAAAACACTGTACCTCCAAATCAGGGGCCATCTGATGAGGCCATCTGATCAGGATCCACACTGTTTTCCATTATGTCTGTAAGTATGTACTTACAACTGGTATGCTTCATTTTAACAGGAATAAAGTGGGGAGAAGTGTTGTGCAGAAAATAATATTCAGCATGACAAGAGTTAATTAAGTCATCTATCAAGCAACCAGTTTATCTTTGTGGAGTGGATTGAGCCATTTTAATAAGATTATGAAGTCTATGTTAAGACACTCATATCTATCAAGGTTTATCACATCTTGGTTAATCTTGGTAGTTTATATGATTGTAAAACTTTATTTGTCGAACAGGCTAATACTGCACCAAGGATAAATTGGTTGGTCAGTAGGTTGAAAATGGGTGTGTCCTAAGTCTCCAGTTTGAGAAAATTTTGAGTTTTAGAAATATGGGATATAGTTAGGAATTGCCAACTGAAGTGATAACATCTAGTTTGGATTCATCCAACTACATATACATATAAATTTATTTAAGCTTGGACTTTACCAGCAACTCAACTTATATTCTTCAAACTTTGTAAAATTGTTGTATATATATTATAATCTGGAACTTCCAATTATTTTATTTGTGGAACTGAGAAATTTATATTGAGGAAAACTGAATAAATTAGAGAACAAGACATTTTTTGTATTCTGTCTCCCCGTCTTCCCAAAATCCATGAACATTCGAAATACGCGTCAAAGAGCTTTATAATAATTTGGTGTTTGAACCCGGAGCAATAACTTTTTAGCTTGTTGCAGGATCGCGGTACCTAATCAGCCAAGTGATTCCCCAAGGACATACGTGTTTATCATGGATTATTTTGGGAGACAGAATTTCGGTCAATTATATGGAGGAAAGTTCAGTCCATACTGGCTGCCAAGAAGGCATTTTCAGCCAGATCATCCACTGGTACTAGTTGTACAGGTTCCTGTACCAGTGACTTGGAGAAATAACTGTTTTGACCATGACAACCTCAAATCAAAGAGTAGAGCTCAAAGACACAGAGATTTTAAACGAAGACAAACTTTCCTAGAACAGAAAAATATTTGTGCAGTGATGCCGTTCTATGGACTGGAGGGACCAGATTTAACCAAGGAAATCCAAAATGATGCGGGTGATCAGGGAAGTAAATTCAATTCAAAGTTAAGAAAAGCATCAAAAACAATCAAAAGTCTTGAAATTGAGAATCAGTCTTTGTTATCATCAAAAGCTGAGCTTTCGACGCAGCTTGATGCCGCCCTAAAAACCATGGAGGAGTTAAGTAGTTATAAGCAGGACTATTTAGATGGGGAGGTGAGATGGTCCAACGAGTTGGAGAAGGTCCAGTCTTTAGAGCAGAAGGTGCAACAGCAGGCTAAGATGCTGGATGACTATCAGGATGCAGAGATGCGATGGTCAGCAGAAAATGAGAAGATCCAGTTTTTGGAGGAGCAAGTGAGACAAATGTGGGACAATGTGATGAAACCAGACTCAAGGCATGCTGAAGGCCCAACATATCCCTATGGTTACATGGATTGTAGTGACCCTGTGACAAGAAATATCCCTAACACTATAGCTGCTTGTAATCAAGAAGCTCCTGTGATAAGCAGCATCTTACCAGTGAACAGCACCACCAGTAAAAAGAAACGTTCGCGCAAGGGCAGGAAGAAATAATCTTAGATAAACCCAAATAGAATTGACTTTTTAGTGACATTGCATTTAACCCTTTATATACTAGTGACTTTGGCAAACAGTGAGGACCCAGATGAGATGCCAAATAATGTGGTCTTTCAGCAGGGTCTATGCTGTTTACTAAGACAAAAGCCATCTTCAGAAAAATAAAATTTATTTTGTTTATTGGATCAAACCATTCTGATGGAAGAATCCATTAGTGCATAAAGGGTTATAAAATAAATTGATTCATTGCTGACCTGAAAATTCATTGGATATGTAAGTACAGTAATAAATTTTTGAAACTATTGATGAAAGGTATATTTTCTAAGTATCGTTTTGGTAATTTTAGTACATAATTTTCTCACTCAGTGTCTTTATTAATTGGTTTCTCAGAAGTCCTTGGTTATTAAAATAAATATTTAGGTCTAAAAAGCTTCAGGTAAAAATCCTCCTTTAAAATTTCATAATCAGTTACGAAGGTTTTAGTAAAAGTTCTAGCTTGTGATTTTGGAAACAGACAGTTTTGAAGATCACTAGCTTTAATTTGTACCAATTAAGTCTTTAAGTAATGAAAAATGAAACCAAATAACTTTAAAACTTCTGATATGCAAATTTTGGTTCATAATCCTTCATTTCAAAAATTAGTTGAAATAATCATGATAGTGAGCTAAAATCTTCAAGTTATATTTCTCCTTTGTAAAAAAAAAAAAAAAATGTTTACAAATTGTTTTTCTTCATGAACAAAAAAATTAGCTACTGGTACATAAGTTTAACATGGCACTACAGGTATTTTGAAATAAATCCCAAAGGACAGGCTGGGATCTAGTACATTTTGTAGGCTGTGGTATAATATATGTTGCAATGTGCATGGTAGCAAGTTGATAGGGGTGTTACTTTCTGTATCGGATGTGGGGGTGAATTAATCGTTAATACTATTTTATACATTGATTGTAATTCCAGTAAGGTGGAAATTATTTAACCTCTTTTTGCATTATTTTATTATACTACTAGCAATGCTTAAAATGGCGATAGTTAATTGAAGTACTTTCTTTGAAATACACTGTAGAATTCTGACTCTGACAGTGATATCTGACAAATCAGAATGCTTCAGCTGATATATTAGGCTCAAATCAAGATTCTTTTCTATGGTAGCATAGTGTCTGTATGAAATTTTCGCACATAGGCATATTCTTTGTTGACTTATATGCCTTATTCAATGCCTCACTTTTTAAAGTAACTCACCTCCTGTCTGTTCGGTTTCACATGTAAACTATTTCGTGTTTCGTTTTCTATTTTTCGGTGCTGATTGTAACAAGCTGCCTATTTTGGGGATTTTACCATATTGTATCTTTCCGGCAGTAATTTTGTTTAAATTTTAGAATCTTGTTACAATTTGTTGTATTTAAAGAGAATGCATGTTATTCTCATGTCAATATGATATTTTTGATTTAAGCCAATTCATCAAATTTGTTGCACTATTTTTAAATATGATTGAGGAACCTGTAGGCTGTTTAAATAAGCCAAGAATATAGTAGTTATAAAAAGAAAATAGAAATTTAAGAAAACTATAATACAGAATTTTTAATTTGGTAATAGTTATGCAGTATTATTCCATTTAATGCTTATAACTGTGTGCTTGTGCAAACAGTAAAGACCCAGATGAGGTGTCACAGAATGAGACATTTTATCCGGGTCTGCAACGTTTGGTCTTCAAAGAGGGAGATACCTTGTTGTTTTTTTCAAAGTTGACAAACTATAACCTGCAAACCCACAATTTATACAGTGGACCAACCTGGCTTCATTGTATGTAGCTCTATGGAAAAATGGAAGATTCCATTGGTCGTAAAAAAAAGGTTTATATATTTATAGCAAGTTTCTACTTGTACAAGTTCATTTTGTATTTTGCATATAGTTTGAGTTGTCAGACTGATTATATATATTCTCTTTCCACCATCATTGAAGGTTGATGTGTTTAATCCATTTCATTCTGGATCCCGGTAAACGGGTGCTTCGGCAAATAGTGAAGACCCAGATGAAGTGCCCTATGAGGCTGAATTTCATCAAGGTCTGCTCTGTTTGTTAGAAAATAAATGGTCTTCCGGGACAGAGGTACATAATTTTATGAAAAATATTGACCAGTGACCCCTTGTGGTACGGAATGGACAATTCCATATTTGCTGTATCCATGTGTATGAAATGATCTAACAGAATGAAAAGAGTTCATACAAGCTGTTCTGAACAAAGTGGGAAGATTTATGTACATATTGTATTTAGTTTTGTCAAAACCTTATAATTCGTCCATAAATTCAGCATCCAGATAAATTCACTTTATTGTTCACACCACAGATTAGTGCATGGCGAAAATATATACGTCTGAACATCATTGTTTGGGGTGAAAACGCCACATGTAGTCATGTGCGCTCCTCAGTATATATATTGTTTAATACTTAAGCAACATTCTGTTATAATTAATCAGCAGTTTTATGGGGTATGAATTGAATTTGAGAAATGTGACCCACATCTTGAGATTGATGTAGAGGCTATATATATCTATTATATTAATGGCGCCCGGAGTATACCCAAACCACTAGCCTAGGCAAGAAAAAGAATCGGGAAGAAACTTTTAGAGTAACTATCATAGAATAGGTAGCAATGTAGCTCTTCTGTTTCAATCTGTTACGTAACAGTATATTGTTATTTTTTCATTTTTTTTCAAAACTTAATGCTAGACTGAAGTTTATTCAAAATTCTTTTCCATGTATGGCGAGCAACCCTTAACAAATGTAAATTTGTTGTTTTATAAGTGCTATAGATTGTTGGCCGCAATCATTCTGCTTGCCCTACATGTTATTTTTTTCCTGTTCCTTTCCTTTAGGTAAGCATTGGGAGGCTGCTAACCTACCTGCTATGATACCTGATGTTCTTTTATCTTGTGAGTTTGGATGGAATATTATGATTTATTATGTTTCCAGAGACGAGACGTCTCTGAAGTAATTTCATCATTATCCCCCTTAGCTGTAATTTATGTAAGCAAAAGTATAGCTACAATATATAAGCGCTAAGGTTGCTGATACCCTCAAAAATTGAGGATAGGACAGATGCTGATTAATTATACTGATAGAAATAAGATCTGGATGCTTGGATTAAATTCATGGACATAATCATGCAGAGGTTACTTAGTTTATCACTACCTGAACTAGAGTTGATATCAATAATTTTTTACGCTAATTGTAACAGAAAAAGCATTTTAGTCATGTTGAGGTTTTTAGTCTTGTTAAGATACATAGTCTTGTTAAGATATCTAGTTTTGTTAAGATTATACTTAGTTGATGACCATCAGAAGACTTATACTCACACTTTTTGATTAGATGCATTTTTTTTGCGATTACATGTCATTCACCCATACTGGAGCATACGGGTTAGAGTCTAGACCAAAGCAGAGAGAAAATCCATCTCAGTTAGTTATCATGGAAACTGTTTCAAGGTCTAAGAACTGTATTTATGTATTGGGGCTGCACCCTAGAAATTACTTTTTATGTAAAGGACCATAACTCTAAACGTTCTATGTGGACACTTACCAGAAGAACAAACAAGTTGAGTATCACTGCAACAGTTTGAAGGTTATAAAAACCGCCCTGGGCATAACCACACATATAGAACAGAGGCACTGTCCACTTTGGGGAAACCTATCATAGATAGAATTTGTAGCTAAGCTTTATGTGGGCACTCACCAGAAGAACAAACAAGTTGAGTGATGAGTATCACTGCAACAGTTTGAAGGTTATAAAAACCGACCTGGTAATAACCACACATATAAAGCAGATCGAGGCACTGTCCCTTTGGGGAAAACCTATCGATGATAGAATTTGACGCTAAATTAAATGCATATACCAGTAACTTTAATAGCTTAAACTTTAGCATTCCTGTAATTTCCATGGCAATAGCTGAGTAAAAACTAAGATGAGCCTGTTTTTTTTTGGTCTGGATGGCTAACTTAAGTCTGAATAGCAATTTGTTAAATGTGGATTAAATCATAGAAATTATTTATTTTAGTTTTTGGAATTTGAGAATGTTCAAGACAAATAGTGTTTTCTTTTGAATCTTTAAAAATAACTAGTGCCAATTATGAATTTAGGCAAAAAAAAAACAACTTTTAGCTATTATCTTAGGTCAGGAAGGAAGGGGCTATTTATCTGGTATTATTTTGATATAATGTAATCCATGCCATAGAATTATCATATTAGGCTTTGTGGTATAAAGATGTCAACATCAAGTACCTTAAATGTATGATAAGATAGCTGTTAGACACTATAAAGCTAAGCTCATTAACCATGGATTAGGGCAAATTAGAAATTCATGGATGACCATACTTAATCAAATAAAAGCCCCTTTAATAGGTAGAAGGTTCAGGTAGGAATTAGGGGAACTTTATCCCCCAGAAATCGGCTATGTTTTATGACTTATATATAAAATTTGTGACAATAGAAAAATATTATTCTGTGTTTTGTCATAATTGGTCATACCTTGACTCAATAGTTTAAGTTTGGGTCCTGATCCTGTTCGGGACTGCCTGATAGGATGCACTTTGTGTAACCGGGAGAAACACTTGTAAAAGTATAAAATACCGGTGAAAGACACTGACAACACCATTTTATTTGAGTTGATTGCCTTAAGAGCCATAAAACTTGGCACTGATTAACAGGGATAAATACATTAAATATATTCAAGTTCTGTGAACATGAAATTGAGTAGTTTTAATGTAACTGTATATAATTGAAAAAAAAAAAAAAAAAAAGAGAAAATGAAAATAAAAACAGAAAAACTGAAAAAAATAAATATATATATATGTGTGTATTGAAACAAAAATCATAAAAAAAGCTTAGATATTATACCCCTGGTAATGTGCAAACATCAGCACTAATAAGTTGTTTCAAGCTGTTTTTTAAGAAAGAATTTAGCAGTCTTGAGAGTCCCAAGAAAACTGCAGGGTGAGATATTTGGCAAATTTGTGATTTTGGTTAATCAAGAAACCAAACTGCATAGATTTTTATGTGGATTTTTTTTTGTGAGAATAAGAGAAAATGATAGGCAATTCCATTATGAAGAATTTCTGTCCTGATCCTGATATGATTATAAGGATACCTTTTGTGGTAGCTGGAAGAACACTATGAGTGAATGCCGGCAAAGGACATTAATCCTGAGAAATGAAATTGTGTCTTTACATGGTCTCTTCTCACTACACAAGAAATTTTAAGACAGCTCTAATTTTTATGGAAATCTAGTGATATTTGGACAACATGATGGGCAATTCCATTGTGAAGAATTTCTGTCCTGATCCTGATATGATTATAAGGATACCATGTGTGGTAGCTGGAAGAACACTATAAGTGAATACCGGCAAAGGACATTAATCCTAAGAAATGTAATTGTGTCCCTCATTGTCTTTGCTCACTGCAATTTTTTTTTAAGGCAGCTGTTTTGATAGAAATCTGTTGAAATTTAGCAATTTTGATGTTAAAAGAAAGATCGGTAGCAGATGTTAGCACAGCTTATCTGTGCTAAAAAAAATGAAATTGTGCATAATGTATGTATGTGCAATGCTTAACTAACTGAGTGTGGGTTATTTTATTGAAAAAAAAAATCCTATTTGGTGAAAAACGTTTTTTTTAGTCTAAGGGATTTTACTTTAGGTGACAATCAAGTTATTGAAAGATGAATATTCTTTTCCTACCAACTATTATTTATAAGTCTGCAGTTTTGCTTTTATTCAGGTGATCATGAATAATAAAAATTGCAAACAGGTTTAAGCTAAATTTTATACAATCGAGGTCGATTGTTAATTGAGGTAGGAAGAAATTGTTATGAGGTAAAAATTAAGCATTTTTGGTGTAAATTATTTTTGGTATTTTCATACTAAAATTATGTCATTTTGTAAATTTCTTTTCTTTAAAATTTGTTTCTCTTTCCATTATTGTTGTGGTGGTTTTATCTTCTTTTAATTTGGCAGGTGCAGATGTATGATAAAACCAAGCTAAAGAAAGATTATCCTTTCTTAACCCTTGTCCTGTTGAACCCAAATTTATCTGTTGTTTTTGAAAACACTGTACCTCCAAATCAGGGGCCATCTGATGAGGCCATCTGATCAGGATCCACACTGTTTTCCATTATGTCTGTAAGTATGTACTTACAACTGGTATGCTTCATTTTAACAGGAATAAAGTGGGGAGAAGTGTTGTGCAGAAAATAATATTCAGCATGACAAGAGTTAATTAAGTCATCTATCAAGCAACCAGTTTATCTTTGTGGAGTGGATTGAGCCATTTTAATAAGATTATGAAGTCTATGTTAAGACACTCATATCTATCAAGGTTTATCACATCTTGGTTAATCTTGGTAGTTTATATGATTGTAAAACTTTATTTGTCGAACAGGCTAATACTGCACCAAGGATAAATTGGTTGGTCAGTAGGTTGAAAATGGGTGTGTCCTAAGTCTCCAGTTTGAGAAAATTTTGAGTTTTAGAAATATGGGATATAGTTAGGAATTGCCAACTGAAGTGATAACATCTAGTTTGGATTCATCCAACTACATATACATATAAATTTATTTAAGCTTGGACTTTACCAGCAACTCAACTTATATTCTTCAAACTTTGTAAAATTGTTGTATATATATTATAATCTGGAACTTCCAATTATTTTATTTGTGGAACTGAGAAATTTATATTGAGGAAAACTGAATAAATTAGAGAACAAGACATTTTTTGTATTCTGTCTCCCCGTCTTCCCAAAATCCATGAACATTCGAAATACGCGTCAAAGAGCTTTATAATAGCACTCTGAGGTGGACCTTGATCTGTGCTTTTGCTCATTCCAGGAAAAATGACTTGACTAGATCAGGTCTTCTTTTGTGTGATTTCACTCTGCATGTCATTTACATTGTCACTTTGTCCCATACCAGTAGATGACATTTTGATTTTATTTGGCTTGATATTAACCCTTAAAGCGCCAATCACAACTGCAGCAGACGACAAATTTTGAGACATTTTTCCTAATTTTCGAAAAAAATAAGGTATGATATTACACAAGAATCGTCTGCCAGCAGACGATTCTCATGAAATATCATGCCTTATTGGTTATTTTTGAAAAAGTGTCAAAATTTGAAATTGTCGTCTGCTGCAAATTATAAGTGGCGCTTCAAGGGTTAAATGTCAGTCAGTCTTTGCTGATGGTCTTTGTTTCTGCAGTCCTGATGGACATCCTTTTTCGGTAGAGAATCAGCACAATTATTCAGCACACCCTATTGATTGTTTTTGTCTCCTGAGGCAAATTGAGACAGCCTTCTTTAAAATTCTCTTAAGATTTCATGGCAACTACAGAATATCTACCACAACTTACTGCCGTCTTAGCCATGTTACTAATGTTAGCAGTAATTTAGTTATTCTAGGTTGGCAAGCTCAATAAGAGATGTAATGAAATGCTCTACAAATTGTAAACTCTAATGAGCAGAGTAAAATTAAAACCAAACTTAATGAAAACTATACAGTCTGTAGTAAAACTTCGTGTTCTACATGAAACCTGGGACAGTCTCGATGTTGAGAATTGTCCATTTTAATAGTCTGTTCTATTAAACACACACGTACATTAATTACCATATTTTTGACAATATTTGTACTTATATTACTTGTGTAACTGTATACATGTGACTGGTGACAGTCCTGTGACTGGACTTTATACCCATAAAATTGATTTGATTTGATTTGCATTAAAACTCTACAGAGTACAGTGCAGCTCTACACAAATAAAAAGTACTGTACAATTCTACAGAGTACAGTTGCTGTAAAATTCAACAGGGTATAGCAGACTCTACAGAGTACAGTAAAACTATACAGAGTGCAGTAACTCTACACAAATAAAAAGTACAGTTAACCTCTACAGAGTACAGTTACATGTACACTCTACAGAGTACAGTAAAATTATACAGAGCGCAGTAAAACTCTATGGAGTACAGTGCAGCTCTACACAAATAAAAAGGACAGTTAAACTATACAGAGTACAGTAAAACTATACAGAGTTCTGTAAAAGTCTACAGAGTACAGCTACTGTAAAACTTGACAGAGTATAGCAGACTCTGCAGGGTACAGTAAAACTATATAGAGTGCAGTAAAACTCTATGGAGTACAGTGCAGCTATACGCAAATAAAAAAAGTACAGTTAAACTCTACAAAGTACAGTAAAACTGTATAGAGTACAGTAAAACTATACAGAGTACTGTAAAAGTCTACAGAGTACAGCTACTGTAAAACTAGACAGAGTATAGCAGACTCTGCAGGATACAGTAAAACTATACAGAGTACAGTAAAACTCTTCTGTACATAGTAAAAACTCAACAGAGTACATATAACTACAGAGTGCAGTAAAACTCAACAGAGTGCAGTAAAACTCAACAGAGTACAATAAAACTCAACAGAGTACAGTAAAACTCAACAGAGTACAGTAAAACTCAACAGAGTGCAGTAAAACTCAACAGAGTGCAGTAAAACTCAACAGAGTACAGTAAAACTCAACAGAGTACAGTAAAACTCAACAGAGTGCAGTAAAACTCAACAGAGTACAGTTAAACATTACAGAGTACAGTAAAACTCTTCTGTACATATTAAAAACTCAACAGAGTACACTAAAACTAAAGAGAAGAGTAAAACGCAAAAGAGTACAGTAACACGTACTCCACAGAGTACAATAAAACTCAAAATTTTAAAACTCTACAGTAAAACTGGACAGAGTGAAGTGAATGACTCTTCTTTAGACATTAAAAACTCTACATACAGAATGTAGTAAAATTCTGTTATAGAGGACATTATAACATCTACAGATTGCTGTAGTAGGAAATAGTAGGCCAGAAAGAGCAATTTTGTATATGCACATAGCACTTATCATGGTATTTTGTTTGTCTAGAAACGCCCTGGAAATAATTGTGATACTTTTATTACAAGAATCTAATGGAAATGCATTAGTTACAAATTACTAGATCTAACCCAATAAGCAAACATTTCAGCATAAAATTGTGATTATTTTCTTATCTATCAATGTAAATGTTTGTTTTGGGTGCCCAAAGGAGCCATCTGATTGAGATGGTTATTTCGAGTACCCACAATATATGTTTTGATTAAGAACAAAGAAAACTAATTTTCAATGAAGCTCGAGATCTCAAATATTCAACTGAACAAGAAATAAAAATCCATCTTCAAAATTTGGCGCTGAAAAGGTTCAACAAGAGCATTACAATCAAAGAGGTCATTATGTCACTATGCAATAAATGGATTTTTATATGATAAGGCTCAGTCGCCTTCATATTTTGCCATATCCAGCCATTTCTGCTGACATTTAATTGTTTCCGTCCAATAACATGGCTTAATGTGTATTCTGTATATTGCCAGTGGTCATTTCAGAGAACTTAACCGTGCCAAGTTCAGATGACCTTGTCCTAATAAGGATTTTACCAGCAACAAAAGAAATAGGAACACTGATTTTACATTGGAGCAGATGATAGTGACCACTCTACACCTCTACACGCAAATCATAACTAAAAAAATGGCAATAAATTACATCTTTTTTAAAATTACCAAATTACCTATAAAGATTCTTTGTCCAGTTTTTAAGACTAAGGAATATCTCATATTCTCTTTGCATGTTGGGTTATTTTTCATGCTTGTGTTGTCATCTGATGAGTTTTTTCAGCAGTAACTTTTTCAAAAAATTCTTTCAGGAACTCTTGAGAGTGTCAAATGGTTCCTGATCCAGATCAGGATCCAAACTGTTTACAAGGTTTATCAGCAGTTGACAAAAGTCGTCACTGACCAGGGAATAGTTAACGTGCCCGTTATGACTTATCCAGGCTTATGCATATTTGCCATTGGATGCAATTAATAGATTGTACATTGATTTGTTTTTGTGGAGTCATTAATTTCCAAGTTTATTGCCAAGAATTGTAGCACTCTGGTGAGAGGTTGAAGTGGAAATGAAGAGCCTGCCAACATAACAAATAAAGACCAATATCAGAAATATTTCCCCTGAATTTGATGAAGAAGCAGAAATGAATTAACTCCTTGGCAGCTAGTGTCGTCTGCTGATATCATTTGTTTGGACCCAGATCAGGCCCGATGAAACGTCGGGCATGATCTGGGTCCAAACTCTTTGACACTCTGATGGTATTCCTGAAAAAGTTTTTCAAAGACGTTAGTTTTGAAAAAATCAACAGACAACAAAAAGCATGCAAAATATTCCAGCATGCAAAGTTAACTTCCTTTGGGACTTGTATGGAAGAGTATTTCTTTGGTAATTCTGAAACAATGCTGTCAACTCGAAATCAGACTTAACCAAACTCTAGGGCCGAGATTTGGCCCCAGTAAAATGCATTTAAGCTTCCCATTGTTTGTGGGAGTTCTATGTTTGTCTTTGTTTTTTATGCATTACTTTGTGTCCCTTTTCTAGTTTTGCAATCATCTTGAAGAAGAAGAGGGAGCTGGTTGCTTTGCTTTTATTGTCTTGCGGAATGTTGCTGTATATGTTCTGTGGCTCTTCCTCGACGTGCCATGTGTTGGTCTGCTGTGTGTGATTGTGGTATTTCCTGATCATACTCACTTACTTTTTGGACATAAGCGTAGATATAGATAAGCAAATATTTTGAGCCTATTAAGCCGCATTTATTTTCGGAGCATATTGTTTATATCAATGAGACGAGACGATTATTTTATTGTCATTTTGTTCAGAAATGATAAAATTAATTTTTAATTACCAGCTGCTCATTTGTGACATGACTGTAGACTGTAAAAAAGTTAATTTCTGTTTGGGAGAGTGGAGGGTAAGGGCATGGGGGAACATGGGGTTAAAGACATATAGCATGGGAGAGGGAGTGGGTAAGGCCATAGGTATCTACCATGGAATTGATTTGAATTGCCCACCCAATATGACATTTTGACTGATAAAATGATTGTTGGGGAGAAATAAGGGACTAATTTCTCACATTGGTGTATAACATAAGTGGATTGTGATTGGAGTTTGATTATATGAGAGGTTACAGATGACATCATACACCTAGAATAATTGGAGATACCAACAATGTTTACAACTCTTAATGTACATTGAGCACACTTTATTTCTTTATCCATCGGTAAACTTAAGTTACGCAGTTATTCAATTTTAAGAAGATTAAACATAGTGAAGTTCCAAACCTCAGACTCTTTCTTTTCACTTAGTGATCACTGTATAAAAATGATTAAAAGTGTGTCTGTTTGGTGTCCCCAACATGGTTGATCAGGGGAGAATAATCTTGCTAAACTTTGGAATCTGCAACTTCTGTTCAAAGTTCAGACTTTAATCCTTTACCTTACAGAGACGCATTTTAACACTTTTGCAAACAGAGCAGATCAGGGTCTACTCTGTTTTCTTATGGAAATATGATTAGATATTATTGTTTCAAAGATGCATAGTAATAAGGCTATTCTATTTTTCATAAAACCAGGTAAAGCATGATTTTTCACTGCTACACACTAATGCAATAGTCTGTGGTAGGTTCACTATAACTGTAAACTAAGACTACCTGCACGCCCAAAGTCAAGGTAAACTTGCCTGTGTTTGTTTACATCGATTCTCATCTATCTTTAAAAGTACAATATGATCCTACACTATTGGTCCTTTGTACTATGTACAAATTTGAAAGTTTATTTATGTAATTATTCATAGTCTGTGGAGCTTAGCAGGAATATTCATGAAGGAAAGGGTTATTAACAGAGTTTTAATATGATGCATGTATACTTGATGAACTTTGCAATATCTTCAGATCATCAGAAAGTAAAGAATCAACCTTATCATATATCAAAATATTTATGTCTGCTGCTCAGAGATTAATGCAAATTAATCTTTGATTTCTCTAATGTCTATTTGGATACAAAATCTATGAACTAGATGAACCAATTTAACTCTTCGACTGCTGATATTCAAAAATGGAATGTTCCAGATGATGATCTGGACTAATCTATCCTCGTTAAAATAAATTATTTGTTGAAGAAAACAAAAAAAATAGTCCCTCATGGAGCAGTCTGATCTGAGACTATTTTTGTTTTTCCTTCTTTCTGGTTCTGGCATGCACTCAAGAGTTAAAAAATCTTGAAATACTTTTTTTTCACCTTTAATTTCTTTTGATTATTTTCACCTTTAATTTCTTTTGAGGAGGTCATATGTTCAACAATCTGATTAAAACCCGATCTAGCCACCGGCGGACATAGTAAGCGTAGATCGGGTTTTAATCAGATTGTATGTTCAATGTCTTGTTCCTTAATGACCCTAGTTGTTGATGGTGCATAAAACCACAAATATCACTCAGATTGTTCAGATAGAAAGACATGTACTGAAGATATAGTCTCATCTCTGGAGGTTTAACTTACCTTGGTGTTAACATTGGGTAATGCTGAGCTCTTACCGTGCTGTCTACTTTTTGTTCCACACTCATCTCCAATTAGTATCCAATTAACGTGCAGGACTCCCATTATTATATAGCATTTTATTACAAGCAGAATGGAAAACAGTGTGGATCCTGATCAGCTGGCTTCTAAGAAGCCAGCTGATCTGGATCTACACTGTTTTCAAAACAGGATATATCGGGATTTAGCATGACACAGGTTAATAGCTCCTTCTTATCAAGATCCAAGGGAGGTCTTATCTTTCCTTCAAGTACAGGTGTAAGTGAAGTTACAGGTGATGAGCATTTCATTGCTTCACAATCTGACAATAAAAAAACAATTCTACGTCAGTTGGAAGCACATTTGATTGGCAAACATGATTTATAAATTATTTTTACCTGAGAAAAATTGGCCGGCAGCCTGTTTGATTGGTGATCTTAAATTTTTAACACTTTTCTCAGCTTAAATTTGGGTTCACAAAATGAAAATCCTCATCAGAACAGTATACAGTGGCGCCTCTCATTAGACTGCATGCCAGTCTGATCGGGATTTATTTAATGCTTGTCAAACATTTCTGGAACATTGTAGCTTGTGTTAGAATTTAGATTGGAATACAAAAACATGACATATAGTGCTGTCTGCTCAAACATAGTATACACTGCTTTAAGTACTTGAATTTAATCCAATGGCATTGAATTTTGGATGCCAGAAGTTCCACAGCTGGAGTGTTTGGAAGTTTTTACAAGTTCTATGTATGGACATTAATAATGCAATGTTAATGTGCTGAAGATTTGTTTGGTATAAGCATCATTCTACGCAATGTGACATGTGCTCCATTATTTTGAAGTTATTTATGTGACTTGTTTAACAGCTTAAGACATGGCCTTGATCTTGTTATCGGAAGTTTTATTGCGATGGAAGGACTATTTTTGGAAAAGTAAGTGGCCTTACAATTCATCTCACGTTTATGATTTTGGTTTCCTCAAACTTTTCTTTCAAGCTAAATAGGCCAACTGGATCAATCAAATCTAAACTTGCTACAGGTGAATTTGCAATTTTCTGGCTAGTCTCTGTAGCTGCATGCAGAGGTGACGGGTTTGAGTCTCGCTTTGTCGGAAACACTGAAGACAGGTTTTCTTGCGTCACAGCCCATATTATAAAGGAACATATAACTGGGATCAGCATGAGAAAGTTACATAAGCAATTAGATTCATTCATTATTTATTCATTGATACATTTTTGTTTCTTATAACTTTTTAGCCCTAGAAGAAAGGTAGCAGGGACATTGCGAGAATACATAGGTGTATTAGTTATGATCTCCCCTTGCAAAACTTCTTGTCATCAGCTCAATATTATCCAAACCCATATCGGCCTGTTTAGCCCACTTAATTTTGAAAAATAATAGTTCAGAATCACCATGCTGATTACCTTAGATTAGGGATAATGAGGGCCTTGCTCAATCTGCCCTCTACCCATATGGGCAGACTGAACAGGGCCCTCATTGTCTGCTTTCGTTCAAGATAACTACTTTTCTCTGAGCTTCGGTTCATGTAAATAAAATGGGCCTTGTCCCGAGAAAACCTGTCTTCAGGATTTCCGACAAAACCAGTTCAAACCAGTCTCCTCAGCTACAGGGATTAGCTAGAAAATTGAAATTTCACCAGTAGCAAGTTTACATATGAAACATTTCAAAAAGAAATAACAAAGGCGCTGATCAGACTGCGCATCTGCGCAGGGTGATCTGCGCCTGTGATGTTCGCAAACTCCCGAAGACAGGTTTTTTCTGGCGTCCAGGCCCAAATATATTATTTATGTTGATTACTGCATGTTGACCATGTTCATCTATGTAGAACAAATTTATGTGTTAGACATCAAAGGCTGTAGCATACCTGGCTGATAGATTTATATCAACTTTTATATGTCTACATTGCTTCAGGTCTAGTTTTCTTGTATTTGCCAAAACAGATATGATGGTCATGTTCTGTCTCTGAACATGCTTCAATGTCATAGTGGGATGCAGGCATGAGGTTGCACTGGTCTATTGAAGCAGGGACCTACATATTGGTTATAATATATTCAAAGCTGTATTATACTTACATCATGGTTAAAGCTGAAGAGGGGCTAACATTATGTTTATATCATGTTCAAAGCTGAAGACGGGACTTACATTATGTTTATGTCATGTTCAAAGCTGTAGAGGGGGCTTACATTATGTTTATGTCATGTTCAAAGCTGTAGAGGGGGCTAACATTATGTTTATATCATGTTCAAAGCTGTAGAGGGGGCTTACATTATGTTTATGTCATGTTCAAAAGCTGTAGAGGGGGCTTACATTATGTTTATGTCATGTTCAAAGCTGTAGAGGGGGCTAACATTATGTTTATATCATGTTCAAAGCTGAAGTTGGGGCTTACATTATGTTTATGTCATGTTCAAAGCTGTAGAGGGGGCTAACATTATGTTTATATCATGTTCAAAGCTGTAGAGGGGGCTTACATTATGTTTATGTCATGTTCAAAACTGTAGAGGGGCTTACATTATGTTTTTGTCATGTTCAAAAGCTGTAGAGGGGGCTTACATTATATTTTTGTGTGTGTGGTTTGATTCTTTATGTCCCATCAACAATCTGTCAGTTATATAGGGATGGGTCTTCCTGGGTTGTACCAATACTAAGCTAGGATAAATGTGTCTTGCTCAAGGACCACAATGCAGTGACGCTGGTGAGGCTCGAACCCGCAGCCCCCAGGTCTTGAGTCAAGCACTCTACCACTGAGCCACTGCGCTCTACATTACATTATGTTTATGTCGTGGTTAAAGCTGTAGAGGGGGCTTGCAAGATGTTTATATCATGTTCAAAGCTGAAGAGGGGGGGGGGGGGCTTTATAATGTCTATATCATGGTTAAAGCTGTAGGGGGAGGCTTCCATTATGTTTATGTCATGGTTAAAGCTGTAGTGGAGGCTTCCATTATGTTTATGTCATGGTTAAAGCTGTAGGGGGAGGCTTCCATTATGTTTATGTCATGGTTAAAGCTGCAGAGGGGCTTACATTATGTTTATGTCATGGTTAAAGCTGTAGAGGGAGCTTACATGTTCATGTCGTGGTTAAAGCTGAAGTGGGGGGGGGCTTACATTATCTTTATGTCATGGTTAAAGCTGTAGACGGGAGGGGGCTTACATTATGTTTATATCATGGTTGAAGCTGTAGAGGGGGCTTACATTATCTTTATGTCATGGTTAAAGCTGAAGACAAGGCTTACATTATGTTTATATCATGGTTAAAGCTGTAGAGGGGAGGGGGCTTACCAGGGCTCGAAAATAGCACTCGTCCGCTCGTATTTACAAGTGCCTCAGGCTGTAGGGCAAGTGAAAATTTTGATATTTCTAATGAAAATTCAATATTTTCCCATATATATATGCAAATAATTCTTGTGATGCAGGGCAAGTGCTTATTTTAAGATATTTCGAGGCCTGGCTAACATTATGTTTATATCATGTTCAAAGCTGAAGAGGGGGCTTACATTATGTTAATATCATTTTCAAAGCTGTAGAGGGGGGCTTACATTATGTTTATGTCGTGGTTAAAGCTGAAGAGGGGGCTTACATTATGTTAATATCATTTTCAAAGCTGTAGAGGGGCTTACGTTATGTTTGCATCATGGTTAAAGCTGAAGACGGGGCTTACATTATGTTGATGTCATGGTTAAAGCTGTAGAGGGGAGGGGGCTTACATTATGTTTATATCATGTTCAAAGCTGAAGAGGGGGGTTACATTATCTTTATATCATGGTTAAAGCTGTAGGGGGCTTGCATTATGTTTATATCATGGTTTTAGCTGAAGAGGGGGCTTACATTATGTTTATATCATTGTTTAAGCTGTAGAAGGGAGGAGGCTTACATTATGTTTGTCAAGTTTAAAGCTGTAGAAAGGGGGCTAACATTATGTTTAAATCATGTTCAAAGCTGAAGAGGGGGGTTACATTATCTTTATATCATGGTTAAAGCTGTAGGGGGCTTACATTATGTTTATATCATTGTTTAAGCTGTAGAAGGGAGGAGGCTTACATTATGTTTGTCAAGTTTAAAGCTGTAGAAAGGGGGCTTACATTATGTTTAAATATCATGTTCAAAGATGCAGCGGGGGTAATATTATGTTCATCATGTTCAAAATTGTAGATGGAGGCATACAAATTATGTTTATATCATGTTAAGAGATGTATAGGGGGCTTATATTATGATTATACCATTTTCAAAACTATAAAGGGGGCTTACATTATGTTAATATCACTGTAAAGTAGACTTTTATTATGTTTATTTGATGATCAAAACTATAGAGGGGGGGGGGGGGGGGGGGCTTATACATTATGTTACATCAGAACTGTAGATAGTGCTTATATATTATGTTTATATCATGTTTAACCCTATAGAGGGGGTCTTATATTATGTTTATATCAGAGCTATGGAGGCTTGCATTATGTTCATTTCATTTCCAGAGCTTTAGAGGGGGCTTACATTAATTGTATATCATGTTCAGACCTGTAAGTTGCATTCAGCCCATTCAGCTTGTGGCCCATTGAGACCTCAATGTTTTCTGAATTAATGTTGTATTACGGTCAAACCTGCTGTTGCGGCCACCTCTATTAAGCGTGACCCTCCCTTAAGCGGCCATTTTAAAGCCCCCTGAACGAATTTGAATGCAAATGCACCTTTATTAAGCGTGCACCTGTCCAAGGCGGCCAGCGGTTTGGCGAAATTCGCCCCAAAATACTGAAATTGTGTCCTCAAACGGCCAATTTCTATGCGTTGTTGCGGCCAGTTTCGATTAAATTTCATCGATTAAATTTTTTGCACCGGTCATATGCTTGGTGCAATTAAACTCCCCAGCAGTGGTGTCTCCCAGAATAAATTCTTCAACGGCCGCTACCCTATGTCGAGGTTATTGGGCCCAACTATTTGGAAGTTTGTGGTGAGGTCGAACCACAACGGGGCCGAAATCAACTAAGTTCAAGTGTTTACGCTAATAAAACACTACGACATGGTTCAGGAATCCAGCACATATAGATTTAAAACAGCATCAACAGTAATCAAAAACCTGAATACGCTTAACAAATATGTTGCAATTTGTAAGTGCGGACACAGACAAGGAAAGACTAGAAAATTTACACCCTAGAAATGCTTAAGGAAAGAAAACATGGACACAAATATGTGACTGCATGTGCATTTTAACCATAGAATGCCCAGCCTTTAGATGTGTTGGATCATGAGAAATCCAGCTGTTTTCTAGAGAAAATATGAAATCAATCATTTTCAGCCTTAAGTTTCTTAAGGGATATCTCTAAAGTTGTATTTAAAGTAGACTGTCTTTAATACCCAGAAATATTTATTCTTAGCTGCAGGGACTTTTGTCATCTGATTGAGTTTGGACCAAACTGTTCGACACTCTGCATGATAGTGTTCCTGAAAAGAATTTTTTGAAAAAGTTAATTTTGAAACAAGTCAGCAGACAACAACAATAGCATGCAATATTACCCAGCATGCAAACAGGGAAAATGATAAGGGAATTTGTGAGAAATACTTGCATCTTGATGTGAACATTTCGAATAACAGGAATCAGGGGATAGATTTGACATTTGATCAAATATGAGCATGACAAAATATGAATTTGTTTATATGGACTATAATCTGTGACTCAAAGTCAGCTCAATTTAAGAAAACAATGCAGATATGAACCAGCATACTCTAGATCTTGTATATGTTAGTATGAAATGATGGTGACAACCTTTCTAGTTCACACATGCCTAAAGGTGGACTTTCTCATGTTGCAGCTCAAATAGTAAAGGTGTGTTCAAATTAATAGGAAGTGTATAAAAAACTGACAATGTTACCAAGGAGATACAACTCGGATAGTTTCTTGTGTGCTGCTGTCCATAGACAGGACTCGTATCGCAGGAATATTCTCTCAAGGATTCTGGTAGTGTTAAATCTCGACAGGTGTATCTGGCCCCATAGTTCTTGTATATTGACATGTGTACGTTGTCTCTCCTCAGAACCTCGGCCTCGGACCATGGATAGCACAGATGGGCGAGAAATTGACAAGCCTCGGAGTCCACGTAATCTGTATCAACATCGACACCTGGATCCTCCGAAAACAATTCTCGATGTGGATTACAAACTGCTGCAATCTGGGATCACCATCTTACCAGGTAAGACAGACATGTAAAATAATTTAAAATTTCGAACACTTGCCTTACAAAAGCCCCAGAAAAACCGATCAGACTGCCCTAAAATTGTGGACACTTGATACCTCACAAAAAGACCCTGAAAGGACAGTCTGATCAAGGCCTTCACTATTTGCTATTCTGACAAAAGGTTGGACCAGATATGGATCCAAAATGTTTATTTATATGGTGACTATACATACTGATGGTATTACTGCAAAAAATAATTTTGAAAAAATCAGCACACCACAATAAATCATTCAAAAGTACCCAACATGCAGGGACACATGGTAATCACATTCTTTATGATAGTTCATATTGACAGTTTGAAGGAATATTGTATTAGACATACAAGCCATGATTAAAAATTGATCATCAGTATTGAATGGTATTTTGACACCTGCATTGATGGCTTATAATCTGTTTAAGCAATAGTACCCTAAGTTTCGGGCACTGCCATATCTGTTTATGGGCTGTCTGAGGGCAGTCTGTCTTTAACATGTATTTGGCTTTTTTTTATTGCTTTTACTGGATTATCTGTCATGAATTATTCAATCAAGTCATGTTATACTAACAAGTGCATTAGAATAACTGTGATAATCAACAAATCTCTCTTATACATAGGTTTTGTTTGGGTCCTCGTGGAGACAACATTCTGTCCACACCCACGCTACCACCCTCACTTGACTGAAACTCTAACAATGGGACATAAAAACTTGACATGATAGTAAAATATAAATGATAGTGTTTAGTCTTTCCCAATTTCATCCTCAAAAAAACAAAAGATATCATTCTTTATGAATTGCCTGTTTATTTCATGTTGGTCACAATAAGGCCAAAAAACTATATATATAGATTTGCCAAAACATGTTAGCAAAGGTAGGTAGGGATAACATTTATTTTGAAAGAATCAAAGTAAATTTACTGTTAACAACAACAGAATCTAGGGCTGCATAAAAAAACAAGGGCCCACAAAACAATGGGAACAACAATAAAAGAAGGAAGAGAGCTGAGGCAGAGAGCTGGTTGCTTTACTTTAATTGTCATGTGGTTGCTAGTGTTATGTGTCTCAACCTCACGGTATCTTGGGTTGGTCTGCAGTGTGTAATTGTGGTATTTCCTAGTCATACTCACTTGCTTTTTGTAAAAAAAAAAAACCTATCTTTTCATTATTTATAACTCTTTGCAAGGTACTGTACATACTGTTTCTGAAATGAATTTATGAAATTAAAGCGGTATAGATCCAGATGAGTGACTCATATGAGGCAGCCAGCTCATCTGGATCTACACCATTTGCAAAACATTTGAGTTTGTCTGCAGGAATGAGAGGTGTAGATTTGAAATTTTAGGATAGTTTGGGACACTGGAATCAAACATATGTTTTGCTTTGGCCTAAACATAAGAAAAAAACACCAAAGAAAAAAGTTGAATATCAAGGGTTAACTTGCGTTGACTTGATATTGGCTGCAGTTATTATGATAGTGTTTTGTATTTGATTGTGGTAGCAGTTAAAGACAAAAGGAAACTCAATCTGATTTGGATTATTTTCGCCTTGACATTGTTACTGACTGATTATTTCTGCCTTTTCAGGGAGCCGAGATCATGAGGGAAAGCCTGTATTGCTGATATTTACAGCCAGCTCTCTCTGGAAGAATCAACAGATTGTCAGCACTGATCTGGCGCGCCTTATTATGTACTATAATTCCGTCCCAAGGTATGTGAAAAAGTCTTGTATGCCTTTGAGTTATGTTTTGTAAAAGGCAGTTCTATCTATCTATCCCTATGTATATACTGCCTGATGCCCTCACAAGTATTATCGGCAGGTATGTACTTTGTACACTTTAAGTTGCAGGAGGAAGGCCGAACAACAATTTGGATGCTGTAAAAATAGAATGACTGACCAATATCAATAATTCACACTAGTGGTCATCCTTATTCATGTTGAGAAGATTACAAGTTGGAGCTATGTTTAATAGTGTAGAAAAGCATTTCTCCAACAAAGTATTATTTGAAACCTGAACTTGTCAGTCAAATATTGTACAGTAAAACCTGCTTTAAGCGGCCACTCAAAAATAGACAAAACAAAGATCTGTATTACAAATGGTAGAAATACTTTAGACCTGCATTAAACTTTTTCATTTATTTTCATTTGTTTCTTTACATCCCATCAACAATCTTTCAGTTAAACAGGGACGGGTCTTCCTGGGTTGAACCAGTACTAAACTAGGATAAATGTGTCTTGCTCATGGACCACAACGCAGTGACACAGGTGAGGCTCGAACCCGCGGCCTCCGGTCTCGAGTCAAGCACTCTACCACTGAGCCTGCATTAAGCGATTATAGGTCTTGAAAACCTATTTTTTGGCCTTCTTTTGAGTGGCCACTTAAGACAGGTTTTATTGTACTTTTGTTCTTGATGAAAAAGTGAGTTATTCTGACCAGGAATACCACAATCAATCGTAGGCACCGCTAGGTAAAGAAACAGAACAATAACAACCATAGGACAGCAAGAACTCAATTGAAGTAAAGTAACGCCACCAGCTCTCTCTTCCTCAGTGAGACTGATATGATTTCAAACCTAAAAAAGAACACTAAGTTAAGAACAAGGACTAAACACAAAAAAAACATAAACAATGGGAGCATACACAATAATCAACAACAACAGAACCACCACCTTAGAGGGGTGGGGGTTTAAATATATTTCACCAGCCAAATGTTGTATTCTGGTGAAACTAAGGCTGTATAGATGAACTGTCATCCAACTACAGTAAAACAGCCACTCTCAAAAAGACCAAAAATTGGTTTTCAAGACAAATTATCACTTAATGCAGGTCTAAAGTATTGCAGAATGCTCCAAGGGGAGCATTCTGCAATACTTTCAACCTTCATTAAGCTACCAGTTGTCATTAAGACCTTTGTTTTGTCCATTTTTGAGTGGCCGTTTTAAACAGGTTTTACTGTACTTGGAAAACACTTGCATTATACATATATACAGAGAATATTTTCTGACATTGAGTCTCATGTTTTGTTATTTAACAGAGAAACAGTACGATGTCGAGGTTTGACCATTATAGCTGATATTAGAGGCAGTACAACGTCCACCATCAATACCCTGCTGGAATCTCTCTACTTATTTGAGGTAGGCACTAGTTGAAATCTTTGCATGCTGGTTGCTTTGCTGTGTTTTTTTTTTTTCGGAATTAACTTTTTGAAAAATATCTTCCAGAAAAAATGTAATTGAGCCATGACATGACAAGACAACAAAGTGAGGGAGTGTCGAGCGAAGACTCAGATCAGCCTGGACATCCACCCAGCTTGATCAGTCTTCACTGTGTGCCCAGTGGGTAACTAAAGAGTCAAGCTTTCTTCATTCAGACAGCGAAGACTCTGATCAAACTGAGTTGATGCCTAGGTCGCGGTTCATATCAGCAAGTCAAACAACCCAGGTATCATAGATCATCAGGCCACCAATGGCCCGTCAGTGATACGCCATTCAATGGCGTTTCGCTGGCGGGCCATTGGTGGCCCACTGGTGTGTGCTAGTTAGGAATTTGGATCCATATCAGGCCCAACAAAGAGTAAGAAGTGTTACCTGCTGTCATTTTTAGTTGGCATTTTAATTAAAAAGGTTAATAGATCACATGGACAACAGCTGAGGAATTCAGATTGACATGACAACATATGTAGTTTGAACTATATATCTGGGTCTCCTTGCCCTAGCTGCTCCATTTCAGAAAATATGTCCAGCATCAACAGGTTGTGTTCAGTTTTAAATTTTAATAAATAATTATGTTCTATTGCATACAGAAGTGCCAATATTAAAAGCCACCAGATAGGAAGGAGTAATTAAGGAGTGATTTAACATTAACTTGGGGTTCGAAAAAAACACTAGTTGTCTTGTATTTACGAGTGCCTCAAGCTGCAGGGCAAGTGAAAAATTTGAGGATTTTCAATGTAAATTAACATTTTTTTTCATATTGAAGCCAATAACTTTTTTGATACAGAGCAAGTGCTCTATTTTGAGATATTTCAAGGCCTGCAATGTAACTTTCTTACTAACTTATGTTTTGGGTACTCAAAAGAACTGTCTCGATGAGACAGTTCTTTTGAGCACCCAAGACATATGTTTAGACCGGTGAATAAGAAAATATTCACAATTTTGCACTTAATTTGTTTATTATCTGGACCTAGACTTCTTAGTGCAGTATGCACACTGGATAGGCGGCAATAAAAAACATTAATACTATCAACGAACGTAGATCAAAAATCGTTAGAAACATAGTTTTTGATTGCCATCTGCCGCCCCACTGCCGACAAATGGCAATCAAAAACACTGTTTCTGGCGATTTTTGATCCGCATTAGTCGGTTGTTAAGAGCGTTATGATTGCCGCCTATCTGGTGTGGTATGGGTCAGTTCTAAATAAGGACATTAAGGGTAATTCTTATTATTATTAAGATAAACCACAATAATAATAAAATAGAGATTTAATGGTATGTTGGTTATGACTAATATGATTTCAATAGGATTAATGATAATCACAATGGGTATGATTTATCTATTATTGAGGTATTTTGAGGATAATCTGGTATGTGTTAGGGTGGGCAGTGGCCTGTCAGACAAGATCAGATAATATTAAGATTATCAAACAGAAATTGTCAGAAATACCTGAGCCGGTGATTATTCATTTGCAGTGATTTCTTGTGGAATTAGCAGGCAGAAAGTTGGTAACCCTTTTTATCCTTATTTTCTATTAAATCTTTCCTTGCAAGCAGTGACTTTTGTCGGCTGCTGATATCTATGCATGAGATCTGATGTAAGAATTGTTTGAAAAAGTTAATTTTGAAAAAAAGTCAGCAGACAACAGCATAAGCATGAAAAATAACCATCTTCGCAAGCCAATGGTACTAAGTCCACTTCATTCCTTACGCATACGTAAGGAACGAAGTGGACTTAGTGCCCTTGGCTTGCACCCACGCGTAAGGAACGAAGTGGACTTAGTGCCCTTGGCTTGCAGGCACGTGTAAGGAACAAAGTGGGCTTAGTACCCTTGCGTAACAAACAAAGTGGGCTTAGTACCCTTGCGTAGCTTGTAGGAACGAAGTGGACTTAGTATCCTTGGCTTGCGAAGATGAAAATTACCTAGCATGCAAAGAATTAAAATGAAAAGACTTGAGCTGAGACAGTGCATGACAATACCAAAAGACCAACTTGTGCACTAAGTGAAAACTGAGATCAGCTGGGATATTATCTAAGATTAAGCCTTCCCTCTGCACACATATTGGCGGCTACAGCCTCTGGACAGCAGATTCTGATTAGACTAGGGGGAACCCCAGGCTGACCTGAGTCTTTGCTGGATGCACCAGTTGGGTTTATCTTTTGCTTACACCATTGTTTCACTCTTTACTTGTGGCAACTGCCTTTGCAAATAGTTTAGACTCAGACCAGACCAGGCAAAATATCAGGCTGATCTGGATCCAAAATATGTTAACATTGTCTGCTAATGAACTTGGCAAAGTTAACAGTTTAGACCTAGATCAGGCCCAACCAAACACTGGGACTGGTCTGGATCTAAACTGTTTGACCCTGTTTGATGGTGTAAGAATTTTTTTGGAAATGTTTAGATATGAAGAAAAAAACGCAGACAACAAAAAAGGATGCAAAATCCCCCAGCATGCAAAGAGTTAATCTAATCTGAGATTACCTATAGTTATACATGTATGATTGACTCCAGGTGTAAATAAATGGATACTTATGAGATTATATAATAAAAAAGGATAAATGCAAAGATAAAGTCATTAGATTATGTAATAGATAAAAGAATGATACAGGTGTGATTTACAAATCACTGAGATCTTGGAGAATTCAGGAGCAGCTACAGGTGGTTTGAGCTCAGACTTGTTTTTGAGTGTTTGTGAGTGCTTTCTTTTTCTTATTGTCCCCCGCCTTTTCGAAGAAAAGCGGAGGGACATAGTTTTCGGCATTCCGTCCTTCCGTCCTTCCGTCCGTCCTTCCGTCCTTCCGTCCTTCCGTCCCCCTAATATAGTAGGTACCTTGTGTGCGCAACTCCTCCTACAGTTTTATGCCGATTCTTTCGAAACTTTACAGATGTTTTAGTCATGGTCTGAAGATATGCATGTGGTTTGGATATTATCCTGAGATTATTTTTTGTCACTTTTTTCGCAATTTGAACTTAGTCATTTTTAGGCGTTTTTACTATCAAAGTGAAAAGATAGTGGGTACCTTGTGTGCGCAACTCCTCCTACAGTTTTATATCGATTCTTTTGAAACTTCACAGGTGTTTTGTACATGGTCTGAAGATATGCATGTGGTTTGGATATATTCCTCAGATTATTTTTTAACACTTTTTCCGCCAGTTGAACTTAGCCATTTTTCTGACATTTTTACTATCAAAGTGAATGGATAGTGGGTACCTTGTGTGCGCATCTCCTCCTACAGTTTTATATTGATTCTTTTGAAACTTCACAGGTGTTTTGGACATGGTCTGAAGATATGCATGTGGTTTGGATATAATCCTCAAATTATTTTTTATCACTTTTTCTGCTATTTTAACTTAGGCATTTTTCTGGCGTTTTTACTGTCAAAGTTAATGGATACTGGGTACCTTGTGTGCGCAACTCCTCCTACAGTTTTATGCCGATTCTTTTGAAACTTTACAGATGTTTTTGTCATGATCTGAAGATCACTTTTTCTGCTATTTTAACTTAGGCATTTTTCTGGCGTTTTTACTGTCAAAGTTAATGGATACTGGGTACCTAGTGTGCGCAACTCCTCCTACAGTTTTATGCCGATTCTTTTGAAATGGCGGGGGACATAAATTCTCTGAATTTGCTTGTCTCTCCTGCAAACGGTTTGGACCTAGATCGGGCCCAACAGAATATTGGGCCTGATCTGGATCCAAACTGTTTGACACTCTGACGTTATTTCTGAGAGAATTTTTTGAAAATTGTAATTTTGAAGAAAAAATGGAAGACGACAAAAAAGGATGCAAAATTACATTTACAAGTGGTTCGAGCTGACTCTTTTTTCTCTAAACACATCTTTCAATAGCCTGGTGTAGGTGAAGGAATTCTTTCTCAAGTTGATGCATCAATTGAGCGCAAATGATTTTTTTTCATGTCATCGATTGAGCGCAAAATGTACTCATCGATTGAGCGCAGATTTATTGTTCACTCACCTATATAATTCTTTTGTTATGGACTTACCTGTTGTAAATACTAGCCCGGGCAGGCAATATCAGCTTGTGTGCACCATAAAATACTCAATGGTTTGACGCAGAAAACAACCAAACTGATTAGGACAGAGTTGGTCAAAATGACTTTAGTCTAGAGGCAAGTTTGCTCAGGAGAAAAATGTTTCCTAAACTGTCTCAGAGCCGACATGAGTTGCATGGATGTCTTTGAAGTAAAAACATGGAAACGAGAACTATTTCTCTTATGACACTGAAAAATGAAATGGTTATTTTTATGTGTAGCTAACGGAAGGTAAATAAAGGTACCTCCACAGGTAACTGTCCAAAATATTTGCGCTCAATTGATGAGCAGGGTTTCTGAACTCTATAGAAATCCTGCGCTGAATTGATGGCATTTTCTGCCCTGAATTGATAAGCATTTGCGCTCAATTGATGAATCACCAGAGTAACTAACTGACCATCTGCTAGCAGAATTAATGTATCACTTTCCTAACTGATCTGAGTATTCTCTGGGTGCACATGGTTTGGCATGCAATGCAGGGGCGGATCCAGGATTTCTGGAAAGGGGGTTCATAAGTATAAAGGGGGGAGGGGGGGGGGGGGGGTGTTCGCTTTGGTGACTTTATCTCATTTTTAACTTCAATATCCTATGAAAATGAAATAATTTGGTCTCACTGAGACCAAATTATTTCATTTTCATAGGATATTTAAAAACGGGGGCTGGGGATCTGCCACTGCAATGGCTCAAACTATAACATTTCTGTCATTTTTTACTTCATGAACAGCTGTTTTGTATCCAAAAGCTTTGACATTCTGAGGAGATTGACCCTAACAATTGACTGATAGGACAATGATTTTTGCAACAGTAGGGGGAGTTTTATTAATCCCGCCCAGCTGAGGTCCAGATCATTTTTATCATTATTTAACAAAAACATAATATGGTATTTTGGTAAAAAAAGATGATGATATCTGACCAATGATACTGTCTGAATAAACAAATTCTCATTGCTGACAACTGAGGCCCCCTGCTATATGAATAGTATAAAAATATACTTAAAGGTGTTACATACAAATATCAATCACTTAATGACAAGTTTCTATATGTAGCTTATTATCCTTTGCTTTAGAAATTAGAGTTCATTATTTTCTTATTGTTGATCTAGACATCTAGATATACACTAAATATTTGGATTTTTGGTGAAGAAACAAATTCATTTAGTGCTAAAAGTAAAGACATTTAGTGCTGCAAGTAAAGATGTTTAGTTCTGCAAGTAAAGATGTTTAGTGCTGAAGGTAAAGAAGGTTAGTACTGAAAGTAAAGACATTTAATGGGTTAAATCAAAAAGGATCATTTTAATGCACATTATACTATTTTACTCTTAGCTTGAGGACATCTTGCCCCGAGGTTATAAAACTTTTTTCATGCTCAACTGATCAACTTAGCATGAACTTTCAACTGCTCATAAAAACTAAAATGCTGAAAAATTAAGATAATTCTTGCAGATATTTCTTGCTTTCAAACTCTCAGGTGTTGTATTTATTATGCTAATAAATGTTAAAATGGCAACAATTGTTGTCATTTTAACATTTAAGAGCATGATAAATTTCATGCTCAGTTGAGTTTTGTTTTATAACCTTGGGCCTTGTCTCCTCAAGTAACTTATCCTGAGTATGGACAACTCACATTTCAACTTAACAAGGTGTTCAAAAGGCATAATGTAATGTCAAATAGTGTA